>KZ451909.1:726317-751600 GCA_002786265.1 Apostasia shenzhenica | reverse complement strand
GCGACCTCTTTATATAGAGAGATCCCATGTGAAATTTGAAAATACAATACTAAATGCATGAAATAAAATACCAAATAAATAAAAGCAAATATGGAACTAATTCTATTACAATAAAATAAAATCAGCTCTAAATGTGGTGAGTCTCCAAATCTTCTAGATATGCTCTGAATCAAATCAAATCAAATCAAAATAAAGTTAATATGGAAATCTCTAATAGCTTTAATTAATTTGAACTTGAATTTTGATTCAGCACAGGACGTCATCCTAGCCATCCAATTCGATGCTGATCTGTCCCCACCACTCCTTGTTTATCTCTATCCCATCAATCGAGACCAAGTCATACTCTACACCTTCATCTTGAAATTGAAGAGGACCAGATGAAAAGCAAGCACTTTGATGCAGTGGAGGAAGAGTTAACTACTGCTCTATGGATGTTCATGGGCCTCCCTTCGATATCACTGCTCGGCACTATTTAAAAATCCAAGGTAACCGGATTCGAAAACTTGGTTGCTTGGGGCTCAACATCAAGATCTTGCTTGAGATCGACCGGAATATTTTTGGCTAAAGCTCCCTTCGATAAGGTGACTAATCGCTCTCTGACCTGCTTCTCCTCTATTTCTTGACTATCATTGAAGTACTAGGGATTGTCGCCTTCACCTTCTGCTGCTTGGGTTCAGTACCAAGAAACATATTCTTAGAAGGGGGAGATTTATTGTCTGGATTCAAAGACAATGCAGTAGGGGAGTCTCCCCTCTTTGCTTAGGCCTTACTCGAACAGTCAAATCTTCGGTTGGAGGGGCCTTGCCTTTTTTCTAATTCAATGCGTCCTCATCAACTTTGGGCCCTTCTTTATCAAAGACACATGTTTGGTTAAAAAATGATATCGTGACAAATAGTATGCCCTATTGTTTTTGAATCCCACTTATTTATAAGCTAGGGATCCTGACATGTGGCAGTGCCAGAACCACTCCCGTTAAAGGAAAACCTTGTTCATTAATGCGCGCGATGCTTTGAGGTTGGGGGGGTTTTCTTACACCAAGATTCGGACATGTATCTTAGTCGTGCACGCGGAAAGACTAGAGAGCAAGGCTAAAGGATGGGAAGAATCAAGGGTCTTTAATAGAAAAATGATATTTGAATGGAACATGAGAAGGCTTAGTTTTATATGCAAGTCAAGCATGAATGAAAAGCAACCAATGGATACATAGCTTGGAAACTAAGGTTGAATTAACTATCTACTAGTGGCCCTATTGAAACAACTTTATTATCACATCATCTTCTTGAAAAGTACAACCGCTTGATCAAACAGTTAGACTTCATGATCCACGCAAGATCAACCATCCCAATAAAGGTTCCACTTGCATCTCCCGAATATGGCTAATTCATTTAGGAAATTCCCTAAGCTAGATTATTTTATTTATGCGTGGGGCAACAACTATTAGAAGCAATTATAAAGATCAAAGGCTATAAATAACAACAAGAATGATGAGCAAGGGGGGCATAAGACTTTACATGTATTTTTCTCTTAAGTTTTTATTGTGTTCTTCGTACAATGGATTTTTAAAATCGCTAAGACGATGACGTGGTTTTCCTACATCAACATGTTACCACATAAAAATATTATGCTTCTACTTTTCTTTTCTTTTCTTATTAGTCCGCACCATTTGATTTGTTTTGTTAGATGAGATTTTTCATCAGTAGTACTGATGAAGGCTTTTATCCTATATGGTTTCTTTCTTATTTCAGTTATACGACGCGCACCACATGAGTTCAAGATTGCATGTTTGGAGGTGACTTCTTAGCTTGTAATTTTTCTACGACTGTCACTGATTTTCTTTCTCATAGCATTATGCAACTTGGTTGATGTGACATAATGCTAAAAACTGCTAATGTGTTTTACTCCGCTTGCTGCTCGAGTGCTTGTGTGTAGAACCAAATTTTCGACCCTACGAGCCATTCAAATTGATTTAAGAGTATAGAGCCTTTTAGATTTGGCCTTTCTAGTATCGGTATGTTGAGGTTAGTAGATCACGATTTATATACCTACGGAAGCTTCTGGTGTGCATGTTGCTATGATTTTCCAGAGAATTCAAGGTTTGCTTGATATTTTTGCTTTAATAGTTTTTTTTTTATATACTAGTGCTTTAATTGTTTTTAAATATGCATAAAATAAGGTTATCAAGGGCCTTGTGGATATGAACAGTTTTGCTACTAGATTTTATTTTTGTTTTAAAATTAAGATTTTCATGTAAACCACTTTTCAGTTCTTTATTTACTTTTCAGACTCCCATTTGATCCTTCATGTATGTTCTCTGGAAATCTTGTTTTATCCATCTATTCTTTCTATTATGATGTGGCAGGATATTAGAGCTCTTTTTCCTTCTGATTACAATCCATTCTATGCTGGCTTTGGGAACCGAGACACTGACGAACTTAGCTACAGGAAGATAGGAATTGCGAAAGGGAAAATATTTATTATCAACCCAAAGGTAACCCCTTCGGTACTCTGTTATATTTTAGCAGAAGATCCATATTGTTCTATTGTCCATGTTGTGATATCAATTGACTGTAATCTATTTGGAAAATTGGCAGGGTGAAGTTGCAATCAATCACTGCATTGATGTGAAGTCCTATACATCATTGCATACCTTGGTCAATGACATGTTCCCACCTACCTCACTCGTAGAGCAGGTTGGTACTTCAAGTTCTAGACTCATTTATTTTAAGGAAAAAATAGGATATCCCTGCATTGCTGCATATGTTGAATTTATTATGATTGATTTGGTGATTTCTTAATTGATAAATAAGTTTTATTTGTTTGTTTAGCTTGCTTAAAATCGGTATTTAAATTTCCTTTTCAGTCTTTTTGTCATCAGAACCATCTATGGTATTTTTGATTATTTTGGCTGGTATATATACTTTTCTTTGTCCTTCATATTATTTAGTTCCCTGTGTGGTGACAACATTAATTGTGGTAGGCCCCTTAGTCTTCGCCATTCATTTATTAAGAAGTTTAATGGAGAAATTTAAGGAGAGAAAGGAAAACCTACATTTGGTTTTTATTGATTTGAAAAAAGCTTATGATAAAATCTCAAGAGAAGTACTTTGTAGAGTTTTAGAAAAAAAAGGGATTTGCACTGCTTATATTCAAGTTATTAAAGACATGTATAAAGGAGTTGTTATCTGTGTTCGGACACAAGGAGGTTTGACTAAGAATGTTTTTGTTACAGTTGGATTACACCAAGGCTCGGCTTTAAGTCTGTATCTTTTTGCTTTGATTATGGAAGTCATAACTGGACATATTCAAGATGAAGTGCCTTGGTGTATGCTCTTCGCAGATGATATTTTCCTTGTTGAGAAAACTAAAGAGGGAGTTAAAGCGAAACTAGAGCTTTGGAGGAATATTCTAGAATCTAAAGGTTTTTATCTCAGTGGATCAAAAATTGAATATATGGAGTGCACATTTAGTCAAGAAAGAAATACTTATATTGGAGATGTAATAATTGGTGATCAAATTGTCAAGAAGAGTGAGCTCTTTAAATACCTTGGATCAATCATACAAAATGATGGTGAAATAGATGATGACGTTATTAGCAGGATTCAAGCAGGATGGGTAAAATGGAGAAATGCTTCTGGTGTGTTGTGCAATAGAAAAATCCCATCCAGAATCAAGGATAAATTTTATAAAATTGTAGTAAGATCAGCGATGATATATGGTGCTGAATGTTGGCCTACAAAGAGGAAACATACAAATAAAATAAATATTACAGAAATGAGGATGCTAAGGTGGATGTGTGGATATACACGAAAGAATAGAATGAGAAATGAGTATATCCGAAAGAAAGTTGGTGTTGTACCAATTGAGGTTAAACTTAGAGAAAGTCGGCTTAGATGATTTGGACATATAAATCATAGGCCGATTGAAGCTTCAGTTAGAAAAATTGAGTTATTGAATTTTGTTTATGTACAAAGAGGAAGAGGGAGACCAAAGAAGACATGGCAAGAAACTATAAGGAGTGATCTTAGTTACTTAGACTTAGATAATAATTTGGTAACTGATAGAGCGCAATGGAAACAAAAGATTCATGTAGCCGACCTTCCACCTAGTGGGATTAAAGCTTGGTTGTTGTTGTTGTTATTGTTGTAGCCTCAATCATTAATGAGCTTTTTTTAAAGAACTATTTGGCTACTAGAAAAATCATACTGAAGCTTTTGTTGCAAATATAATGAAATCCTAGCCGTGCTAATCATTATTTTTTAATCGATTCCTCGCATTTAGCTTCTTGTTTGAGATTGGCTATGTCAAGTCTGCTTATTTGAATTCCGTCATACTCCCCATTTGTTGCATTACTTTCCTCCTCTTCTATGCAGCATTCAACAATTTTTTTCTTTCTTTCTTTTTCGTTTTATTTATTTTTTTTGAATATTCTTTGCAGGAAGACTACAACTCCTGGAATTTTTGGAGGATGCCTTTACCCAGCATTGACTTGTAATTTTTCTTCCAATATCATTGTCTAGTAGCATAAGAGAGATCAGGGTAATATATAGCTTCTATGAGTTTTTTACTATAGGAGGAAGCGGTTTCAAGATTTGGGCATGTATATTAATTCTTTCTTGTCCGATGAAGAGGTTATATTTTTATTTGTAAATTGATCAATAATCATTGGGGTATAGTTAGTCTGATAAATGTTTTTTCTTTGTAATAATGCAGAAGGCAATAAAATTTCCAATTCTTTGTGATTTCCTTTATCTGTTGCTAGTTCAGCATGAGCAGAGTTAGTATCAAGTCAATTTCTAGCGAGTTGAGCTCAATCTGAATAGAATGCTTTGATTTTGACTTGTTTTTCATGATGATTTAAGACATTTTGAAGTCATATAGATAGCATTCTTGTTGACTTGTTTTTGATGTCCATCCATTTCTCATAGCTTTTAATACAGTTTGGATGTTTATGTGTGTTTCTTTATCTGGAGTCCATTTTCTAATTGAAGTGAATCCTTTTTGAGTTGCGGGTCAAAATGAAATCGAGTCAATTTGATTACTTTGATGGAAGTTATTGTCGTGCTATCATGGAGTTTAGAACATGGATCATGTGGTTCATAATTGGTTCAAGGTTGCTTTGTGCCATATATAGGATGGGCTTTCTCTTCCTTGATGGAGAATCACTGTCTTTCATCATCTCTTTTGAGTTAGCCAGCTTTAATGTAAAGATTATATATCAAATCCTTGGCTACTTCAACGCTTGTGGTGTTGTATATTTCATGTTTTTAAGATACTGCTAATAAATATTATGGAGACCATTCATCATAGTGCTAATAAAAATCATTCACAGGTTGATCTCATGCTTTTAATGACATTGATTTTTTCCCCCTAATGCAGATAACTTTGATTCTTTGTCTATCCAAAAAAGTCATTGAAAGGTTGATCACATGTTCTAATGATATTCATTTTTTTTCCTAATGCATATAGTTTTGATTCTTTGTGCCAAACAATTCTAAATGTCGATTAGAGACACTCTCCATATAAGACAAGTCTAAACATACCAGTGACTGACAAATCCTCCTCTCGATGAAAATTGAAGCAGTCATCATGCTTACTATTTTGCAAACTACTGAATTCAATTCTAGGTTTCACAGACTCATAAAGACTGAAATTACTTGAACTCTACAATATGCATTAGCTTGGGGTTCTTCCTTGACTCAAGTTCAATGTAGAATGTCAAGTGGATCTTGAGATGGGAGGTTGGTTTTTGGAGCCTCTATAGCCCTATTTGCTTGGGTTCCCCACACTCAATTCATCTTAATTACACTCAACTAAATGTTTATATTTATTTCATATCATCTACAAATTTCAACATTAAAAATCAATTTTATTTCATATTCTACACGACTTTCAACTTTAAAAATTATCTTTATTTCATAGCTTACACGTAATTCAATAAACAAATCAAATTTATTTCACATACAACACAAATCTCAATATTAAAATAATATTATTTCACATCATAACATTAACATAACTTTATTTCTCTCTATGTGCCAAAATCCCAAAATCCTTCTCCTACCAGATAGCCCCTGTGGTACCCCAACTGTGGGAATGGACTGTTATAATGTTGTTTTCTATGAAGTGTACTGGCCTTTTTAGATACGTGCTTACTCCATTATTTTGTTGTAGCATATACTTGAATAATATTTTGACTCACTGTCCAAATAGGAGACAGAGAGCATCATACTCTTGGATAAATGAAAAAATATTGAAATTTAAATCTTTGAATATTGATTTTAGCCCATCTATATGTAGTTGAAGGCAAGTTAAGATCAAAATTTCATCAACAATCTTTCTAGAATATAAAGAAGCTTGTTGGGCCTCAGACTTCAAATTTGTTTGCATGCAAAAATAATCTTTTCATGAATACTTATTGATTGGACGATGTGAATTTCGTTTAAGTTGATTCTGCAGAATGTTGTATAATGTATGTGTATATATGTTTATACATACATATATATATATATATATATATATGCCAAATATTATGTAAATACATTTTCTATGTTTTTACCTAAAATTTGTAAATGAAATTTTTATGTGCTTGACTTGATTCTTTCTGCATGATGTCAATTTTTTGTTTACATTGACAAATTGCTACATCATTCTGAAGCTGCAACTTCCTTTGTATTTTTTCAAGTTTGTTCATGTTTATATTGCATTGGTTTAGTTATCCAATATATGCTTCTTTTGTCCACTTAATGTTATCTAAAGTGGAATTATTACAGTCTAACTTACCTTTTCTAAATCTTTGTTATTTATGTTTAGTATGTGATCTGGGGTAGATTTTGTATTTTGATGCTGAGCTGGATGGTGAACATATGAACTTCCGTGATGTGTTTCTTCTAAGTCAAGCTCTTGAAGTGCTATAAAAATAGCACATTGATTAGCTTTCGTTAAAAATGCTTGAAATATCCATCTTAGGTCATTGTATCTATCTTGTTATTTTCGTAAAGAGAATATTGTTTACTTGTGATGTCTTTTTTCTCACCACACGATCCTTACTCTGAATTGTGATTGAGCTTGCTCCCAAAGGTAGAGTTAATCCAAATTTTCAATATTCTACTTGATCCAAAGGGCTTTTAATAAAGTAAAGCGTACTATTTTTGCAAAGACGACCAAACTTAAATCATTTTTTCCAAATGGTTTTATCATCTTCATCATGTAAACAATGATTCTTCGCTTAGATCTTCACTCGAGACTTCTGATCTTCTGCTGCTCAATATATTTATTGCATTATAATTAACTGCACTTTGGTTTTTCGTTGTATCATTTTGTCAACATCCTCACGCCATCATTCTTTTCCAAAACATTTTTTCGGATTTTGCAGTTGCATTTCAACATATTATTCCTGATTATTCTTCTTGATCTGCTTAGATTATAACTGCATTGATTGTTGTTGACCATACGAAGGAGCAGTTCTTTGCCGGACGAGCTGATTTCTCCAGGTGTGATGAGTTCTCATCTCTCTTACATGAAGTGTTCATACAGTTAATTTGGCCAGTCACTTATGTGCAAGTACCACTCTTTTAAATATTGTGGTTAATTGCATAAAAATAATAATAAAGATAAAATTACCTATTTTATCCTACTCTATATGTATATAACACAAATTTCTGTGGTACATTTCTACAATTGTACATAAATGTTACAAATTTTACTTAATGTAGTTGCCCATATTTAACATTTTAAAGTCGCATGGACATGCAGGCGAGATGATCTTGATGCTATTGAGAAAATAAGAGAAGAGTTTGGATTGATCCTGAAATCAAAGAACTGTTATGCAGGCTAATGGTCATAATACAGAATCTCCCGAATCTACTTCTTCGACAACCAGACCAAATGTGTATTCAGCAGCAGAACTTGCAAAACTGGATTCAGAATTTGGCAGCACCAGTAGAGGTTACTCCAGTGATGATATTTAGTGGCTGGGAACTCTGATGCATAAAAATGATCTTATAAACACAACCACCACAAATCTACCTTTATATTTACCTTTTTTAGGGGTTTGATTTGTTGTGTTTATGAGATTTTAAACAATTGAAGCAGCATGAGTTCTTCAAACAGAATTAAGGATGGGAATGTCAATGCCACAAATTTTTATTTTATCCTTAGAATAGAGAATGGAGCACCCAAGTAGGATTGTATTTCTTTTAAGTCATAAAGCTAGATATTTGTAAATTTACATGCTAAAGCTTGCTTAACATAAAGTATGTTCCAAAGTGCAAGATGCCTTTTGCCTTTTATTCTGTCATTCATCAATGAGTAATAAATACATGAACATACAAAATAATTTTTGGTATCTTCTTCTACAGGTGCTTTTTGTGTCATGCCTATATCCTTGTCTCCTTTAATATTGGTTGTTTAATGTTTTTATTCCTATATAATTGCTGTTTGCTCAAATCTCTTTAGAATTAATTCAAGGTGGTTGAAATGAAAGAGTTGGGTAGGAATGCTACAAAAATGGAACAAAAAATTTTAAAGAATGTTATCCAACCAATTATGTTATATGTTAGTTGGCATTGGACAGTTTAGTGGCAAAAATAACTAGTGTAGCTGAGATGCGGATTTTCTGATAACCATGTTGCAATAGATCGTATTAGAAATGATTGTATCAGGAAGCCAGCCTATAGAAGATAGAGAGGGAAAGATGATATTGAGAAGGTATTTGGTTCAATGCTATTTAGGTTTTCGCCTGATTTAAACATCAATATTATCTAAATGTCTAGATTATATTTAAATTGTTATTTGTTTGGTTCATTGTCATTATATTAAAAGAAATTAGAAACTAATCTAAGCTCACATCTCTCCATTACAATTCAGGTGATATTTAGACATTGCACATTTTTTTATTGACATATAAATGTCATTTTAGAGTGCTATTCTTGTAATTTTTTAAATATTATCTATGTATGTCTTCAAATTAAACACTCAGTTTCTCTTAATATCACAATAACATCGAACCAAATGCCTCTGTAATATGTTGCAGTTAAATATGAGGGATTGAAAAGTCATGATGTAACCAGGAGGAGAAGACGCAAACTGAGTTCGGATATCATCACGCTTTTACGGTGAACATTGTGTTTGTTAGAGCTGACTGGCGAAGAGAAATCCGTATAACTGACCTCAACTGGTTCCAAATTGACATTTGTTGTTGTTGTTGTTGTTGTAATTCGAGTTGTTTGTTTGTGCTAAACATGTTTCTTACTGTTCATTTAGTTGTAAATTCTTGCTCCCAGACAAAAATATCGTCAAATTAAGTAAGCATTACAGTCTACAATCACTTAAATGCAGGTATGACTGGAGGCTTCCCCTGTATTTTGCAAGCAAACTGCGGTCCTTCTCCTCAAGTATCAGGTTCTTTTTAAAGGCCTTCTCAGCAATCATGCAAACCACCACTTCAGCTGTTTAACAACAGGTAGTCCCACTCCAGCCGTTCACATTTTCCTGCCACTAAGAATTTTGCTATCAACTTGAGATTCTCACCCGACATGTTTGCATCGAATCGAGTTCAATTCATAATTGCTTGTTGTCGAGTTTTGGGTTTCTTTGATGTAGATACGTCCGTCTGCTAGTATCAGTTTCTAAGGTTCAAGCAAATTTGTGTTTATCATGTTGTCTTAATACGGTTTCTAGAAAGTGAAGGATTCTTGTTGGAAGAACACGTTTCGTGTTTTTTTTTTTCGAAACGGTTAATGCTCGAGCATTTGTCGAGCGAGTTTTCGGTTTGGAAGATCGTAACTGTTAATCATGTAAGTTGTTACAAGATGAGCAAGGTTGGATTTGATTAGTTGGATGAGGGCAAGAGTTGCATCGAATCGAGTTCAATTCATAATTGCTTGTTGTCGAGTTTTGGGTTTCTTTGATGTAGATACGTCCGTCTGCTAGTATCAGTTTATAAGTTTCAAGCAAATTTGTGTGTTATCATGTTGTCTTGATACGATTTCTAGAAAGTGAAGGATTCTTGTTGGAAGAACACGATTCGTTTTTTTTCGAAACGGTTAATGCTCGAGCATTTGTCGAGCGAGTTTTCGGTGTAAGTTGTTACAAGTACAAGATGAGAAAGGTTGGATTTGATTAGTTGGATGAGGGCAAAAGTTGCCTCCAACACTGCATTCTATTTCTATTCTTTTTTTATCATTTTATTCAGCTCAAATGCCTCCCCACTTCCTTGTGTCGGGAGAGGCTTCTTTTTTAGTGAAGTCTGCGGATTTTGTTGAAGCATTTCTGTGTTTAAAAGGTATGGTTATGTTGTTTGATAGGTTATTTTTAATTGAGATAAAAAGATTATTTTTGGTCAAATAATTTTTTTTTGTTTGAGATTTATAAAAAAAATAAAATAATATCGATTTTATTTTGAGTGTATATTTGTAACATCTCGTGATCTCAATGTAGAGGTATTGTCTGTTTTGGCTTTAGGAAAATTGCGTGATTTGAGTGCTTCCCAGAAGTTCACCCATCTCAATGCTATTCAAGCCTAAGTACGCTCAACTATGGAGTTTTCTATCATTAGCCTCACGATTTTGCCTCAAAAAATTTACGTTTTTTACTTGTACAGCTCAGGATTTCCCTTTCTTTTAGATATAGGACAATTCGTTCATGTCCCCTCTCATCACTCATTATTTGGTCTAAAAGTTTGCCAGGAGCTGCACTTTGCTTTAGTGATTCTTTTCTCTTAGGACATCACCTGGCGATCACTCTCTGCTCTCTTCGGCTATGGACGTCACAATATTTGACTTGAAATAAAGGTAATTATTTATTTTAAAATTCAGGGTTAATAGCAATTGGGTTCTGTAGTTCACGCTTACGTGCAATTAGGTTTCTTTAATTCTCAAATAAATGAAGTTGGTTTTCTAATTTGAGATGGCGTGCAAATAGTTTCATTGATATTAATGAAGTAACTTAATGAATGATATTTTCTCTTATTAATAGAGTAGTTTGATTAATTTAAAAATTACATTAATATTTTAGATGATATCGTTTCCAACCTGATTTAGTAATTAGGGGTGAGAGTTTACCTCTAAAGATTGAAAATTGTTCGATTTTTAGCTCAAATTGAAAGTTATTTGATTTTTAGCTCGAACTAAACTTCTCGAGCGAAGACATGAGCCAATTTTTTTACCTCGAGGATTTTTTTTTAGCTAAGTTTGAGCCAACTCGGATTAAATTTAAACAAAATAATAATAATTCTTATTTAAGAAACAAAAATAACTTAGCTTAGTGGAAGAGTGGTTTGGTTTTCTTCGAGAGATTGTAGTTTCAATTCATTTTGTTTTATCACTTATTAGAAATAATACACATATTTTAAAAAACTTTTTCTTTTTTTTCTAAAAATATTTTTTTTAAAAAAATTAGTATAATTTAGTCCCACGTTGAAAGTTTAAAGAGAAGTACAAGAAGGGAGGCTTATAAAAATGAAAGGTGATATTACTAAATTAATTTAAAATTTTAATAAAAAGGAGAACTAGCTAGCTCAAAATAGGCTCAAGTTGACTCGTGCTCGAACAAATTTGACTTGAGCTGGCTCGAATAATTTTGATTTGAGTCATGAGTCCATTTCGAGTTAATGAATTTTTTTATCTAATCTTAAGCTGACATTAGCTTGGCTCAAACATTGTTCTCATCCTTATTATAAAATTGAGAAAATTTATTTTATTATTTATCTTTATTAATATTAAAAATTTATTTTCACATTATCACAAATAAAATAATTAATTTAATTAATTTGAAAATTATAGGAATTCAATTGTATATGGGCATCCCTTCTACTAATTTGAGAAAAATTATTTTATTAATTATCTTTATTAATATTTATTAATATTGATATATTTATTTTCACGTTATCTCAAACAAAATAATTAATTTAGTTAATTTGAAATCTATAGGTTTAAACTAAGGGGTTTAATTGCTGTTAAATTAATGTAAAATAAATGTAATTTTAATATTAGAGTTTATGTGAAATTAAAAAGATATTATTAGTTTAATATTGAAAATTGTACATAAAATGATTTATAAAATCAATTTAAATTCTGTAACTCTCTTTCATGGAGCAGGTCAACTATGACAAACTGGTGACTTTATATGAAGTAAATTTTTTTTCGAACACGGAGCAGTTCAACTATGACAAGTTATAAGTCGAACAGCTTTTTTGAGGTAAAAGATGAGCCGAGACTATTAATGGAATAGTATTCTCTCCTTTCTTTTTTCTTCTTTCTTTTATACTTATTTAAATATCTAGGACGTGTGTCGTGGTTTTTCTTTTGATACTCACCTTTTCTTATTTTATGTTATTTTATGCTAAAGTTAATATTTGTATCAAAGTTTTTTTTATGTGCAAGTAAACTTAAGTTTATATTTTAAAATAAATAAATTACTCATATATTTTTGTTTAGCTCATAGTCTTTAGAATTTAAAATTAAAAATTACAAGATTTAAATAGAATGAATTAAAGTGCAATTATCAATAAATAATAAAGACCTATCAGTAATTTGTTCTTTTAAAATTATTGCAAATGTAAATATGTGGTAATCCAAGTAAAAAAAATGAATAATGAGTTTTTTATTATGGTAAAAATGAATAATGAATTGTTACTTTAAATAAAATTAAATTTAAAAAAAAATTGCAGTCAGTTCCTAACTATTTTAGCATTAAGAATTTCTTCTTTTCTGTTGCTCTGTGGTTGACTGAGTGTTCAAAATATGCCCTTGCATTATTTATTGGATAAATTATTTTGGGCTCTTGAATTTAGTTTATTATTATACTCAGGTCTGTCTTTTTAAAATTTTAACAAATAGATACTTAATTTTTTAAAATTTTAATATCTAAGTCCTTTTTTGAATTTTTTATTTAAATTTTTAAAAAATTTCAATTTTACCCTCTCCTCTCTTCCTCACCCTGTTGTCTCTCGCTCATCCCTCCACCAACAATTGCCCTGCCCCCATTCGTTGCTGTCGAGTAAGGGTGGTAAAATGGGCCGGCGGTTCGGGTTCAGGTCGAACCCGAATCCGACCCGACCCAAATAGCTTCAACTCGAATATGAATCATTTATTAAATGAGTCAAAACCATGACCCGAACCCCTGGGTCGAGTTGGAGGGTTGACCCGACCCATTTATAGAGTATTTTGATAAATGTCCAACCCGAATTTTACCCGACCCAATTATGCCCAACCCGAACCCGACCCGTTTAATAAATGGGTCAAAATTTATGACCCATACCCAAAATTTACGAGTCGAATTCACGGATCGGGTCATATATTGCCACCCTTACTGTCAACGAGGCCGCCGAGAGAGAGAGAAAAGGATGTGAGAGGTAGAGAGAAATTTTGGGGTGGCTAGCGGCCCCCTCTACCAACAATCGCCCCTATTTAGCCGCCGTGGGCATAGCCGCCGGCGCAGAGAGAGATGGAGGAGAGAGAGAGGAGTATATAATTTGAATTTTAAAAAATTTAATAATAAAAATATTAAAATTTTTAAATAAGGGACCCGTATCTTAATATTATTATACCCTAAATTCAAAGTCCTGAGTATAATTTACCCTTTTAATGTTTTTGATATTTAACTACACTTATTATTAATTAATTTATTAATTATTCGCTTTAAAACTAAACCGAAACTGCAGAGTTTCAGTAGTTTCGAATTGGCTTTGGTAGAAACTGATCCGAAAAAGCTACTTAGTTTTATATTTAGTCGATATTTGAAAGTTTTGACAACTTCAGTATTTCTATCAAAACTCAACCAAAACTATCGAAACTGTCAAAACTTATCTTTCTCCTAAAAATAATAATCAATCTGTTTGTTTGCAAGATTTAATTTTAATAAGGTTAAAATTAAATTTAAATAGTGATATTTTTTATTAAAAATTATGAATAATGTGAAATAAAGTTAGTTATTATGTTTGGATATGTGAGTAATGTTATATAAGCTAGTTATTATTTTGATAATATGTGCAGAATGTGAAATAAAATTAATATAAAATTTTATGTATGATATAATATAACTGTTTAAAATTAAACTAGGTTTTCCATTATTAACTCTAATTCACCAATCCTAACACTAATTCAGCTCAATCGCATTTAACTACAACATTTTCTATTATTAATTTCACGATTTTACCTCAAAAAAAATGTCTCTACTATTTGCGATCACATTATTTACTTATACAGTTCAAAAACTTTCTTTCCTTTTCGATGTAGAGTAAGTCATTTACGTGCCTCTCTCAGCACTTATCATTTAGCTTAAAAATTTGACAAAAGCCAAACTTTTCTCCCATGGTTTCGTCCTTGGAACTTAACACGACGATCACTCCTCACCCTCTTCAGCTATGAATCATCACAAAAATAGCAATTCATCAAACAGGGATGAATGCCACTTTTGTATCATAATTTTGACTAGTTGATTAAATGGGTTAATTTTGGGTACGGCTACCCCGGAATAGGGCCATTACCGATCCAATTTCGAGCCGAGCCAATACCGGCTCGAAATCGGATTGATTACATTTCGATCGATTCGAAATCAACTCGAGCTCGATTGAGTTCAACTTCGAGCCGGCTCAAGTCGATTCCAATCGACTTTGAGCCGATTTCGATTCATTTTCGAGCTGGCTCGAAAATAAATTAAATCTCAATTTTTTTTAGCCAATCTCGAGACAGGTAAGCTCAATTAGAGATCAGCTAAGTTTATAATATATATATTATAACATATATATATTATGTTGGCCCAGAGACTTCCCAAGAGGGGGATGAATTGGGATTAAAAAAGATTTAAAATGATTTCTTTTAATTTAGAAAAGAGAGGAATAAGAAGTAGTATACTTAAGTTTGTCAAAATGACCAAGTACACTGAGTTCTAATATCACCTGGACAAGAAAAATTTGAGCAGAAAATTTTACCCGAACAGTCCGGTCGATTTTGAGAATTGACCAAGGTTCACAGAGCAGTGCAGAAAATTTTTCCAGAACAATCCGGTCAATTTTGGGAATTGACCAAGGTTCACAAAGCAGTGCAGAAATGAATTCAAAAGAGACCAGAAATAATAAATTTAGAGTTTACTAATCATATATCTATTTTGAATAAAAAAATTTCAGGTTTTCTATAACTTTAAAATACTTAGATTTAGATATGTTAAATCACTTTGGTTTAATGGAATTTGAGAGCAAAAGAGAAAAGAACACAACAAATTTATAGTAGTTCGGCTTACCGCCTAGTCCACTCCCCACACTCCACAAATGAGAATTTCCACTAAATCTCCCCGGCTTTTTACGGGAACCAAAGCCGAATAAATCCGATACAATCCTATGGCTTTTTACAGGAACCAAAGCCAAGAAAACCTACACACCACGGCTTTTTGCAGGTACCAAAGCCAAGCAAACCTACCAAAACAACTTCAAAAAAAATAAAGAAGGGTACAAGTTTTTGCTAGCCTTGCTAGCTCAATTACAACTTAAGTATACAAGTAGAAGCTTGAAGGAGAGCTTGGAAGATTTTCGAGCAGGAAGAAGATACAAGAACAGCAGTAAATGAATACTTTTATTTTTTTGCAGCAGGTGGTAAGCATGAGGCTTGATATTTTTGCCCTTTGTTTGAGTTAGCCAATTGTAGACAACCATTTTGACATGTCATACAAGTGGACCAGTGAAAGAATAGAAAGCAGAGGGCATTTCGGTCATTCCAGGGTGATGAAGTGTCCATTGGAACATTGGAGACAGATTGGGTTCAGCAGATTTTATATTTTAAAGATAATGATTAAGTCCAACCATGCTTGGAACAAGAGAAATATTAAAGAATAAATCTGGAAAAGGAGGCTGATGAAATAAAGTATAGAATAATAGTTTATTCATTTCCTATAAACAAGCATACTGAAAAGTTTTGTTTTTAGCAAAAAGAATAATTAAAAATGGCTAAAAGAAAACACACCAAATTTCCACCCAAAGGCTAAAACAAGGGGAAGGTGCCACCTGGGATAGATTATGACAAGTTTAGAGAGTTTAGGTGGACAATACATTCAGCATAACACTGAAGGAGTGCTGAAATGAACAAGTGAAATGGGAAGTGCAAATATTTTCTATTTTAAAAATGAACAAAGAGTAAAAAAATAGTTTTTGAAAGATATTTTAAATTAAAATATATTTAAAAGTGGGCTGCAAGGAACAAGATAGTGGAAATAAGATATTCTTAATTTTTGGAGATTTGGATGGGCCAAACGGTCAGTTGGGCAGCTGAGTTTGGGCCAGTCCAGAGAGATCCGGTCGATTTTGGAAATTGACCGTTTTTTCCTGCAGCAAAGGAAATGAATTTCATAGCAAATATTTTTAAGGAATGGATAGACCTTAGGTACAAGTTAAATCCTTGGCAAAAACATGCATGCTTACAATTAAGTCCTAAAAAAGAAAATAAAAAATAACCATGTAATACACTTCTTTTCTTGAACTTGAACTTGGACATTCACCTTAGTTATGATATAAATGATCTGAAAATACACTTAATAAGATGGTTAGTCCATAATTTTAAATTAATTATAATCATCAAAATTAAGAGGTTCAATATATTATATTTAATATATATTATATATATGTATTATAATATAAAATATATTTTAATTCAAGCCGATTTCGAGTTGGATAGAGCTGAGCCTATCCCGGCTCAAAATCGGCTCAAAATTATTACCGAGCCGAACTTTTGGCTCGTTAGTCAGCTCATTTAGATCGACTCAATTTCAATTCGATCTAAAATCAATTTAATTTTTGATCTTCGATCCACGTTAACACCCTTACCCCGGAATTGAATTATTTGTCTATTTTAAGAATTCACCAACACTTGGTATGGGTTGATCTTCTATCCAAAAATATTATCTTAACTCTCTTCATAAATGTGTTGGGTTCCTGTTGAAGCACACAGATCTAGTTTGGTCAAATTACCAAATGTGAGAAAACATGCCAATTTAATACTATCAAACTTAGTAAACATTAAATAATATTATATATATATATATATATATTGATCTAAATATAGAGATATTGTTCACTTTGTCTTTAAAAAATTATTTAACTTGAACACTTCCCAGTAGATCACCTATCCGATCACATTAATTTATTCCTATTGAATTAACATTGATTAAGTTGGCATTAGTGGAGCTTGAGCTCCACAGTTTAGTTTCCATATGATTTCTAGCAATTAGTATATTAATTGCTGATTTATGTTGGTGCTTTTTGAAGCACACCACTCCTTGTTTTTGGGGGTGTGGGCCCCATTGAAATTCAAATAGCTATAAAAAAAAGCCCTTGAAGATGAAGCCTAGAGAGTTAATTCATTAAAAATGACATATTTATCTACATAAACAACAGGGAAAGTTTGAAACTCAATTTGAAATTAACTTTATTTTATTATGAATTAGGGGTATTAAAAATATACAAACTCGAAACTCTCCCAAAATTCATTTGATTTTTGAATCGACTTGAAATCGAATTATAAGCTAGAGATCGACTTTGGTTCAAATTTCATTTTTAGCCGATTTTTAGTCAATTTGGCTCAAAATTATATGTATAATATAAATAATTTTATATAATATATATATGAAATGTTATTATACATAATTTAGCTAGTGGTTTAGTGGCAGAGTAGAGGAAGTTTAAGGCTTATTCTTCCTAAAATTCACTTGAATATATAAATTTTTTTGTATTTTTTTTTATAATTATGAGGCAATTTTAATCATAATTTGAGTCGGCTCGAATTATGTCCTATTTCGATTTCGGACATATTCGAGTTGCCTTTGGCTTGCTCGAAATCAGTCTAATAACGATCCTATTATGAACTAATTTGACTTCAAAATTTTCTTATAAGTTTGTATTGCTCGTGACTTTACGTCTGTATATAATATAAGGCATACGACGATGAAAGGTCTCAAATTTAAGTCGCGTTATTATAATTTAAAATAAAAAATTAACGGTGTATTCGGGATAGAAAAATAAAAAAGAAAAATTATATTTAAGAAATAAAGATATATGGGCTTTTTGAGGAATTACACATGAATTTACTATGGAGAAGTAGCTGGTGGTGTTACCGATCCGATTTTGAGTCGAGGTAATACCGGCTCGAAATTGGATTGATTATATTTCAATCGACTCGAGTTTGATTGAGTTCGACTTCGAGCCGGCTCGAGTCGATTCCAATCGACTTCGAGTCGATTTCGATTCATTTTTGAGCTGGCTCGAAAACAAATCAAATCTCAATTTTTTTTAAGCTGATCTCAAGCCGGGTAAGCTCTACTCGATCCGACTCGAGATCGGCTCGATTTATAATATATATACATATATATATTATAACATATATATATGTATGTACATTATATTTAATATATTATATATATGTATTATAATATAAAATATATTTTAATTCGAGCCAATTTCGAGCTGGATCGAGCCGAGCTTACCCGGCTCAAAATCAGCTCGAAATTATTACCGAGCCGAACTTTTGGCTCATTAGTCGGCTCATTTAAATCGACTGAATTTTGATTAAATTTAAAATCAATTCAATTTTCGATCGATATTCGATATTCGATCCATATTAACACCCATAGAAGTAGTTATCATTGGTTCTCTCTTTAAAGAAATATTATGATTAATACTCCTTTTAAAAAAAATTTATTTTTATATGAATAAAAGCATCACTTTTATGAAACTTTAAATAAAATAAAAGATAAATTGCAAATAGGTCACTCTAATTTAAAATCATATTCAATTAAGTACTTTAAATTTTCAAATTAATTAAATTAGTACTTGAATTTGAGATAACTACAAATAAATTTTTTGACATTAAAAAATGCCAATAAAAGATATTTTTATAGCAATAAGTCAAATTAATTAATTTGAAAATTATTCTAAAATTTTAGGTGAAAATAGCATCTGAATTAGTTTAGTAATCATAAAATATATTCTTTATTATATCTCTTAATTAATGTCAAAAAATTTATTTATTATTGCAGAATTAATTTATTTTTTAAAAAAATTAGAAAAATTCAGTAATATATAAATCTAAATTAGAGTGATCTAATTACTATTAATCCTAATAAAAATTAATAGAAAAAAAAATGGGAATTCAACAGCCAGAAATGTGGATAGTTGGAGTGCTAGAATTTTTAGTGAATTGTTTTATATCAGAAAGCAATTTAATATAATAAAAAATATCATTTTGATTTGTTATAAGTTAAAATATGTTACTAAATTTGAAAATTTTGCTTTAAGATAAATATAATAATTAGATTTTATTCTATCTAAAAATTGACTCGAAATTAAACATATTTAATGGATCGATTTACGAACTTATAAGTTCGGGTATAATTAACATAATATATAATGGATATCTAAATTAAAAAGTATGTCAACCGAATAATTTTGCACGAATTTACTCAAAAATTAACTCAAAATCAAATCAATTTTACTCGAATCAAATTAAACTTACTTTAAATTTAAGAAAATTTAGTTGAGTTTATGTTTAAGTATTATGCATATGTAATGCACATGAGATCGATGTATAATTGCGATGAAATTATG
Source organism: Apostasia shenzhenica (assembly GCA_002786265.1). Classification (NCBI taxonomy): domain Eukaryota; kingdom Viridiplantae; phylum Streptophyta; class Magnoliopsida; order Asparagales; family Orchidaceae; genus Apostasia; species Apostasia shenzhenica. The sequence continues at coordinate 732,014 of KZ451909.1, read as the reverse complement.
TATTTTATCTAAATTTTTCAAAACATAAACTTATCATAGTCGATAATTTATAACATTGGACATGTTTCAATCTAATTCACCCAAATATAAATACTCGATAATATAAGTACGTTATTTTTTAAAGATTTTAAGTGAAACATGTATTAATAAAATTTTATGTTATATATGTAAATATCCCTTCCAAAATAAATTTGATACTTAAGTTAGCTCGATTTGATTCCAAAGTCGACTTCAAATTTGAAATTAACTCGATTCAAATTCAATAAATTGGAGTTTGAACTCATGCTAATTAGCTGAACTCGGAGAGGTAGGAGAAGTATGTAGAGAGAGAGAGAGAGAAAGAGAGAGAGAGGATGGAAGAAGAAGAAGAAGATGACTACATCGACATGGCAGAAGAAGAAGAGGAAGAAGACTACATCGACATGGGAGGAGGAGAAGAAGAAGAAGAGGAAGAGGAAGAGGAAGACTACATCTCCATGGACATCTCACGTCCCTCCATCTCCTCCTTCGCCCCTCCGTTGCCCTCCAAAGACTTTGAATTCCAAACTCCTCCTCCCACAGCACCTCAAAGGCAGCCCATCTCCTCTCCTGCCGACGAGCTCTTCTACAGAGGCAACCTCCTCCCCCTCCTCCTCCCTCCCCGCCTCTTAATGCTCCAATCGCTCCTCCAAACTTCGCCAAAATCCCTCCTTGACGCCCCTTTCCTCCTCCCTTCCTCCATTAACCCCTCTCCTCCTTCCTCTTCCTCCACCCCTTTCACCTCCTGCCATGTCAGCCAAGAACTCAACCCAGAACACATCTTCTTCGACTGCCCAACCCAATCAAAGAAGCCATGGGCCAAGAAGCTCTGGTTCATGAAGAAGCTCAGAGCTTCGAAGGCTTATTTCAAATCCCTGTTCTCCAAATCCACATGCTCTCAGGATTCCTGTGCAGTTCTGAAGGCGAAGGACTGCTCTAATGGCCGAAAGAAGAAGAACCCAGAGATGGCAGCCGCAGGGTGGAGCCACAGAAGGTCGTTTTCCGATGCTATAAAGAGGAGGAACCCACCACCGCACTCTTCTTCCTCCTCTTCTTCGAGCTCTTCTTCCTTTTCGAGCTCCAATGGCCTCCAGGTGCTGAAGAGAAGCAGCAGTGCAAATTCAGACGTGGAGAGCTCGATCCAGGTAGCCATCGCCTACTGCAAGAAGACTCAGCAGTGCGATTGGGGAACAAGGAATTTGAATGATGTTCGATTTGTTTCACTTTCTCCTGAGGGGTAATCTTCACATAGCCCAATAGTTATTATATCGAGTTTAATTCACCGAATTATTCAATAGATTCAAGATTCGATCCACCGAATGATCCAATGAATTACGAATCAAATCTACAAAATACTCCAACGGATCTATTAACCTAAAGCATTTTTAGGTTATTTTTTAGGGATAATTACCTACATGCCACACAATTTAGTTTTATTTTTACACTATGCACACTCAAAACATTATAAAATCTTACATACACACATTTTAACTTATTTCTATTATAATAAGTAATTATAATTTTTCAATAACTTAACTATAGTTAGATTACAAAAAATCTGGGTCGTTCATCATATTATTTTAAGGAGATATCTGCGATGTGAATTGATTTTAGGACAAATCAGTGCTTTAGTGTGGTATTGAGGAAGAAAAAAATATGTAATATTAAGAATAAAAATATAATTTTAATGATTTACTAATAGAATATTTTTTTTTCAAATAGATTTTGATTAAGTTTTAACTCAAATGTGTGTATGTAAGATTTTATAATATTTTGAATATGCATAATGTAATTAACTAAGAATAGATTGGTAAGGTATAAATAAAACTAAACTATGTGGCATGTAGGTAATTATTCCTATTTTTTATCAGATGTCGAGGCTGCATAGCATTTTTCTTTTAAAAATATCGATATTTGATACTAAAAATACCTAAAATTGTCGTCTTATACCACTTATATTATCATTAAATTTGATAAGTATCTCTTAATTATGCGACATTCTAGACCTACACGTTAATTTTACGAAGAAGGAAGATATTTAAAAATTTATCAGTTGAGGAGAAGGAATATTCAAACAATGAGTTGTTTTTTTAATTTTTATTTTATTTTTGTAATATTTAAAATGATGAACAACTATAATCTATTCCAAAAAATGTTGCACTTTATTAGATTAAAATATAAGTAATCATCTCTGATATTCTAAACTTAATAAGTTTAAAGGAGGCATATAATTATTTTCTACAAAAAAAATTAAAATTTTACTAACATTTATAAGTTGTCACTTTTTTTTAAAAATCAAGAAGCCTACAAAGAATATAAATTTATATATTTTTCTATGTTGCAATTTTTGTAATAGGAGATAATATTAGAATATATAGAAAAATAATAATAAGAATTATATTTATTTTTCATTTATTTATACAAAATTGAAGATTTCTTATTGCATTTAAAGTATCAAGGTTAAATTGCATCCATGCCTCTAAGGTTGCAAAAATATTGTAAATTCTTAATTTTTAAAATATTTTAATTTTGATCCCTAAGACTGAAAAAAATGCTACTACTTTGGTTCTTCTTTTGATTCGATAGTCACTTTAAATGAAAAATATGAAATTTGATTATTTTTAGATTAATTTGAACTATTTATATATTTTAAAAGAATATTATACTATTTTATTCTCACTCTTCATTAAGAATTTAACAAAAAATTTAAATATAATTTCTCTCATTTATTGCTTTTTGCTCTAAAAATTTAAAAAGGAATATTACACCCGAGTCCTTGAGTTTAAAGCTAATTAATGCACAGGTCCACATTTTTTAAAATATAATATCGAGGTTCCTAATTTTTAAGAAATATCAAAATGGGTTTTTTTTTTATTATTATTAAAAATATTTTAAAATTATCATTATACCCCTCCCCCCTCTCTCTCTCATCTCAACAACTGCGCACGCGCGAGGCCGCATGGACTCCGGCAGTTCGCGCGGCTACACGGCGCGTGCGCAATCACTGCGCGGCCATGCGCGTGCACCGGGATCGAGAGGAGAGAGGGGGGAGGCCTCTCTCTCCTCTCGACGATTGAGCACGCGCTGGATAGGGAGGAGAGAGAGGGGAGCAGTATAGTAATAATTTTAAAATATTTTTAATAAAAAAAAATAATTTGATAATTTCTTAAAAATTTTCATTGTAGCAAATGACACATATTCCCCTTATCATCCTCTCTTTTGTCCAATCTCAGTATCTTCAGGTATGAAATGATGCAGACAATACAACTTTTTGCCTCACACACAGTGATTAAGTTGACTTTGCAACTAACTAGGACTCAATTTTTCAATTTTCAACATAAAATTTGGCTCAAATTAATTAAAACTTATCTAATTTTGAGTTAATTTTTGATTAAATAATATAAATTGAAATTGTATGTAAAAATTTGGGAGATAAATAAAATTTAACGTATAAGGTGGATGCGTTGATATACACGAAAGTATAGAATGAGAAATGAGTATATCCGAAAGAAAATTAGTGTTGCACCAATTGAGGATAAACTTAAGCCCTGTTTGGCGGGAGAACCAAAATAGTACTAGTTTAAAAAATAATAATAATAATAATAAATAAATTTTTTTAATTAGTCTACATAAATTCTAATATAAAAATTATTATTTTATTTCGCATATTCAATAATTTTTATTTAAATATCAAATTTATTTCACATCCTAAATCAAAATATTCAATTCCAGTATTTTAGTTTAGGATGTAAAATAAAGATATTTTTATTAAAAATTATTGAGTAATGTAAAATAAAATAATATTTTTATATATTAAAATTTGTGTAAAATATTTAAAAAAATTTATTTATTTATTATTATTATTATTGTTTTTTAAACTAGTACTATTTTAGTTCTGATTTTGGTCCTCGTGTCAAACAGGGCCTTAGAGAAAGTCAGCTTATATCTGGTTTGGATATCTAAATCGTAGGCCGATTGAAGCTCCAGTTAGAAAAATTGAGTTATTAGATTTTGCCTATGTACAAAGAAGAAGAGGGAGACCAAAGAAGACATGACAAGAAATTATAAGGAGTGATCTTAGTTACTTAAATTTAGATAAAAATTTAGTAACTGATAGAGCACAACAGAAACAATGTAGCCGACCCCACCTAGTGGGATTAAAGCCTGATTGTTGTTGTTGTTGTTGTTGTATTTTGGATTTAAAAATATAAAAAAATTTTGGGTAATACATATGATTTATTTGATCTTCAAAAAAGATCTACAATATATGAGTATAAAAGTTGAGACTTAAATATAATTTTTATAAAAATATGTTGGCCCAAAGGCTTCCCAAGAGGGGGGTGAATTGGGAATAATAAAATTTAAGAGTTTAAATATAGGCAATTAAACTAAAAGATAATTCAACCGATACAGAGAGGTTGATTTAATAAATCAGACAGCAGAAGAAATAGAACAGAGAGTACCACCAGAAAGTAAGGTTGAGGGGGCCTGTTAATAGAGGTCTTCAGGGGAAGTTAATGTTCTGTACCAAGGCAAACCAGAGAAAGCACAGCAGAGATTTTAGAGGTGGTTCAGGGATGCAAATCCCTTTACGTTCCCACCGATTGCGTCAGCGAAGAGGTTTTCACTAAGTGGAGAAAAGTAACCCCTAAACATGTTATATACAGTGCTTTTGTTTCTTATAAAAAAAGAAGAGGAAGAGAAGAGAGTCGAGAGAGAGCTTCTATTGTTGGGCGCTCTGTTACAAATAAGAATGAGAAAGCTAGGAATTCCTTGGAGATCCCTCTTTCTTTGTGTTTCGTTGTTTTTCTTGTTCGGTCGTGTGGTGCTGTGTCTCTCTCTCTTTGGCTGGGAACTTTGTTTCAAGTGGTTTTTATCAGCCGTTGACAGGCAGCGTAGCTCCCACCCTGGTTTTGTGCCGGAGAAAAGTGATGGGTGAGCTCCGAGCGCCTGTCCGCCTGTCACTGGAGAAGTCCCGCCGCTGTTACGAGGAGGATACATACTTTTAAATGCTGGTACTGTTTCCTGGGGGAATGAGCGTACTATACGAGATCGGCGGAGTTAGGTGAAACTGATTGTGACAGGCGATTACCGTCGTACCCTCGGGTCCGAAGGTTAATGAAGATCTAGTTCTTGGAGTTGCGTCGTTGGACGAGTGTTGCTCTGGATCGATCTTCTCTCGCTGGCGCTCGACGGTTTGACCTGGGTCAATAATCCTGCAAAACTGGAAGCTGAGTCAGCCAATCAAGTCAATCAAATAACAGAACCCGTCAGGCGGCCACGCGTTCGGCCAGGATGCAGCGCAGAGCGGAACGCATGTGGTTTAACTATCAGCCCGCCCGGCATTTGCCAGGCGCGATTATTAATGATGGGTCCTGGAATTGCGAACCGTCGGCGAAGGTTGACGCGCTGAAATCCCCAAGTCTGCAAGGATAAGATGGGGTAGAAGCTGTTGTCTTGGCATTCCATACCTTCTAACCATGTTTGGCGAGTCTTCTGAAAGGAAGGTGAGAGCGACCAGTAAAGATGGCGGAGAGAAAATGGAAGGCTGCGTTCGGGCGCTGTCTATAGAAAAGAGCCGGAGCAGCCAGTGAAACGGAACGGCCCCTCCGGGAGATAAGAAGATCGCTAGAGGCGGGCGCCGCCTTCCGAGGTAAAGAAGTCCCTAAGACTAGGGCC
>KZ451909.1:653684-712178 GCA_002786265.1 Apostasia shenzhenica | reverse complement strand
TTGAACAGTCCCAGCCAAAGAGAGAGACACAGACACAGAGAAAGAAAAACAAGAAACAACAAAGAAGAAGAGGGATTCTCAAGGATTCCTAGCTTTCTCATTCTTTTGTAACAGAGCCCCAACTGAGAAGCTCTCTCGACCTCTCTTCTTCTTCCTCTTCTTTTTTATAACAAAGCACTGTATAAACCCTGTTTTAGGGTTACTTTTCCCACTTAGTGAAACCTCTTCGCTGACCAATCGGTGGACGTAAGGGATTTCCTCCCTGAACCACCTTAAATCTCTGTGTGCTTTTCTGGTTGCCTTGGACAGAACCTTCCCCCTGAGCCTCTATTAACAGGCTCCCCCATTTGCGTGCCGCCGTCTTCCGGAACTCTCTCTTTCTCTTTGGTGTTCCCTGGGATTCCCACATCCTACGTCAACAGCTACTGATACTTATTTTTTGATATGATATGATTCATTCTTTTGCCTTTCTCACCACTCATCATCGAGTCTACAGGTCTGCCAAAAGTCACACTTTAATTTCATTCTCTTGAAATATAATTTAGACCGTCGGAGGCACATTAAACGCAATGACAAAAAATTAAAATAAAGTATAAATTATTTCAATATTTATGAAGTGACTGTCAATATAAATTAAGAACGAGCGAGATATTATTAGCAAACAGCATGACAAAAGTAAAATAAACTTCAACTAAAAAAGATTACCAAATCTCCATCATTCGAGCCAAGTCAGGAACAGCTAAAGCTCAACTCGTCTTAATTTCATTCAAGTTCGAGTTATCTCGAGTCTTAATCTAGCCGACTCAAATCCTTCAAAAATTTACTTTTAAAAAGGATTACCTCTTTTAGGATTTAAAATTAAATTAATCATATTTAAATATTCTAACAATGATTAATATGTATTTAAAAAAATAGATTGAGCTAAATCGATTTAATTTGATCATTGCTAAGCTCAATAAAATTTAGCCGAGTTTAATTTGAGTTAAATATCGATACGAATATTAGATTATCATCGATGTTCGTGCCAAACCCTAACCTCTTCAGGCTCTACTTAAACCGAATCAGAACGGAAACGTTAATCCCAGTTTTTTCCGTTTCAACCTCCTTCCGTTTCTATCCTGGGGGCCTCTCGCCGCCACCGCCTCTCGTTCGAAACGGCCGGCGATGGCTTTGCGACGGCCGCCGGGCCTTTTAAAATGGCGGCTTCGCCTCCCACTTCGGCGATCCAGCGAGGTTGTCGAGAGGAGAGTACTGCTTGCTTCTCTAGAAGAGGAATTATTGCTGGAAGGAAAACGAGGAGGAGGAGATCATGCCTTCGCCGTACGCCGACGTCGACGAAAACCTCCGCGCGCTCGCTGGCAAGGCGGAGGGATTTGGCCGGCGCGCCATGGGAGGACTCCATGGCGGTCTCTACTTCGTTACCAATTTGAGTGGTAATAAAAGTCGGTTCTTTTTTCCTTCTAGGGTTAGGGTTTTTATTAAGAGTATACGGGCTGTCATTGTGAATTCAGGCGAAGAAATTGCAAGGGCTTATCCAACAATTAGGAAAATTATTGAGTACGCATATCATACTATTCAAGAGTTACATGTATCTTTCTCTTGATCTATTTGTGAAAAATACATGTCACGTAAGAAACAAATCTAATGTGCGATTTGAATAGTATGATATGCATATGCAATAATTAGCTATCAAACAACAAGCTTTTTCAGTTCTTATGGAACAATTTTGAACTAAGTATTGAGAAAATCAAAACAAATGTGTTTTTCACTAGTTAATGCTAGATTGTTTTTTCTATATTACACACCTGTGTATATGTGTATAGTATAGTGTTTTGTTAGACAAATACTTATGGCACTAAATTAACCCTTTCTCACATATTATACATCTAGATCTTCATATTTGTGTCCTAAATACCAAATTATAATTACTTTCGTCAATCCAAGTTACCTAAAGTTGAACACTAATTAATTTATACATGTTATTCATTTATCTATTTACATGCAAGAAGACATTGAAATTATTTCTGTATACTTATTAACACTTAGGTATCTTCCATTTAAATCTCAAGCACTCATTTATGAGTGTAAATACGTGACATTTTTTGCATATTAATTAATTAAAAGTAACCTTAATATCCAATTTGTGATATTTATAACTTTCTAGTATTCTTGTTGTAGATTTGAAGTTTTGAGTGCCTAATATGTAAAAAATTTAGTGCTACACACCGTTGTCCTATGTATGAGTTAATTTATCTAGAATTTCTTGAATGAGGGAGCTTCTAAAATAACAATGTAATTGTTGATAACATGCAGTGTAATTTTTTATTTTCTATGAACGTGCATATTGTTTCCTACAGATGATGGATGTGGTTCTCTTCGTGAGGGTTGTCGCCGAGAAGAACCTCTTTGGATAGTTTTTCAAGTGTCGGGAACTATTCGCCTGTCATCAGCTCTGAGGGTGTCTTCTTACAAGACTATTGATGGTCGAGGACAGAAGATTAAGCTAACAGGTAAAGGCTTGCAGTTGAGGGAGTGTCAACATGTCATTATTTGCAACTTGGAGCTTGTTGGTGGTAGAGGGCATGATGTTGATGCAATTCAGATAAAGCCTAAGTCGAGGCATATTTGGATAGATCGCTGCACTTTGCGTGATTTTGATGATGGTTTGATTGATATTACTCGCGAAAGTACTGATATTACTATTTCGAGGTATGTCTAGAGCTGATAATTTTATTTCTTTTGGGTAGATTTATATAGATCTTTGCAACGTTGTTTACAATAGACAACTTTAATATACTTCTATTGGCCTTGTGAATCATATGTAAACAATTCTAGATATTTAGGAGCTGTTACGTTATGTGTACCCTACTTATATAACTACTCCTCTTTGATCTTGGGGTATTGTGTCTCTATTCTTTCATTATTTTAGAAAACTGTTAGGAGCTACACATCATTTGGTCCCTTGACCTGCTGTTAACTCTCAAAGTAGGCTGAATAGGCCATTTTGGTAATCATCAAAATACTTTTGTCATAAGATTTATTCTTAATCTGATTATTCAACATGCAAAATTGAACTGCTTAAGCAAAAAAAATGAGAGAGAAGAAATGACTGTGCTCCATCTTTGAGAGTTATTCTTGTGTTAGGTTTCTTCTAGACTAGCATAGGAATGCCAATCTTAAAAGCAAGTGAATTTAGTGTATTATGGATGTATTACTCTGCATCTGCTTTATCTCGTTAGAATTTTAGAATGTCTGCAAGATGTTTGTTGATTCTTTTGAGATTTTTTCAATTGTAGTTTTTGTATAATGGACTTGCAGATCATATTTCTTTTTCTAGGTCTGATTAGCACTAATACGACAATATAATAGATGATTTTGTCCTAATCATATATGTTTATGAGTATGTACATAACTATATAGCCTGCGATTTCTGCAGTACTTCTATAACCATTCAAGCCTTATGGTTGTTGGCAAACAGGTGCCATTTCTCCATGCATGATAAAGCATTGATCATTGGAGCTAGCAGCAGTAATACCAGTGATCGATGCATCCGAGTGACGATTCACCACTGTTTTTTTGATGGGACAAAGCAAAGGCACCCACGAGTTAGATTCGCCAAAGTTCACCTTTACAATAATTATACAAGAAATTGGGGAATATATGCTGTTTGTGCTAGTGTTGAATCTCAGGTACTTGATTGTTTGGCAGTTTGTAGAAGTTTTTTATGTGACAAGACTTGTTTTGATATGTTCGTTTTTCAATAAACCAAATATAACTTTTGCTTCAGATTCTCTCACAATGCAACATATATGAAGCTGGGCAGAAGAAGTCAGTATTTAAATACTTAACAGAGAAGGTAAACAATCTTCTATGCAAACCATTGGAGACTAATTTTCTGGGGTTATCTCTTGTTAAAGGAGACAGTATTGATTGATTATCATCGTTTCAGGCAGCTGATAAAGAAGACGAAACCTCGGGTGTCATTCGGTCTGAAAGCGACTTGTTCCTCAATGGTGCTCAGTCTTCCTTGCTCGAAGATGCTGGTGGGAACGGGTTATTCCAGGCTCACGAACACTACCCAGCATGGACCATGGAACCAGCTTCTGCTACCCTTAAAGTGATTCTTCAGGTTTGCACTGGATGGCAAGCCATACCAAGGCCGCCACTGGATGTTGAATGCACTAATGCTAGCTGAATGCAAAAATTATGTTGGCCTTCTTGATCAGACTGTCAGGAGCTCCAGAGTTTTAAGTTCATTGCTTTGCCGTAGTATCTCTGTATGGCCATATGTTCTACTAGTCTTTAAACTTATAACTATTTATGTCAATGATACAGTATGCTTTGCTAATTTTTGTTTTTTTATCATGTATTTATATGGAATTTACGTTATTACAATTGAAATGCATACAGAGTAATTTCAATACAATGGTTCTGCTGTTGGTATAATTTTTTGTGTAGGATTATCAGGTTTTTGGCACACTTGGTGCATGTAAATTAACCATGGTTATGTGAGAGGCATGTTGGTTTTCTATTACAACTGATAATGGAATGCCTGAAACATAATGCTTGAATGTATAATGATCCAAGTCATTGAAGTCATTGAAGTTGAGCATTGTTATTTAGGGGGCGTTTGGTTCAGTGTTATCTCAATGTCAATGTTATTTAGATGTCATGTTATCTAAATATCATTGTTATTCATCAATAGACATTTGTTTGGTTCAATGTTATGATATTAGAAAATATCAATGCTATCCAAATTATTTTTGTTTAGTTGGAAGTTATTGGCATTATAATGACAAATTGATGGTGTTATCTTGAGATGTCGCCCAATTTGGAATGACATCTAGATGTCATCATGTAATGGCATTTTTGTAATTCATTGTAATGTTATTTAAAGATGTCATTAAACCAAATAATTAATTTCTAAAGATAACATAACATAACATTGAGATAACATTGAACCAAACGTCCCCTTAGTATTTTGCATCTTTCATACCTGTGAATGATTGATGGTTGAATCATGATCTTTTCAAATCTAGTTGGTGAAATTCAGAATCTTGGATTGAACTTCCTCGTGTGACTACTGATTGATTCAATTTGCATTCTCTCCATCCTTTAGGGATTTGGAGTAGAGACTCAACCGTTGTTGACTCAAGACGCCAGCGCTCGGGGGTTCGCACGCTACAGCGACCTGTGCGCGGCCGCCTACTCGCGCGGCGGCGCAGTGCGGCCGCCCGCGCGCCAACGCTGGCGCGCTGGGCTACACGCAAACGTCCGCGCGCCGGGCGGCGCGCTGCGGCGACCCGTGCGAGGATGACGCAACCGCAATGCGTTGCAGGCCGTCGGCGCTATAGGTCCCGCGCAGGCGACCCGTGTGCAGGCGCACTGCGCGCGAGGAGTAAAATTATAATTTAAAAAATATTTAATTTAATTTAATTTATTTATTTTTATAAAATAACGATATTTTAAACGAAAAACGTTATATTAGATTTTATTGAAAGCTCTTTAAAAATAATTACGGTCCTAGTGAATTATATAGTAATTGTTGTGTACCTCCATGGTAATTTTTAATATTTGTAAACTTTTATGGCAAATTAAACAAATTTTTGGGCCTCAGTAGAATTACATGTAAAATTTATTATTAAAAAAATTATATTTAAATATATTTTCAATTAAGAATGGGTATTATTTGTATTCCATTTTTAAGCACGTGCAGAATATAGAGGCGTTAGCCATTAGGCATAGGAAAATGCGTAACATGACCCGGGCCACGAACCGGCCTAGTCAGAGCCGTCCGGTCCGACGAAGAGTTGCTTGAGCCGGACTCGGATGTCCGGCGGCGAGTATCGCACTCCCGGCGAAGCAGCCCGCGCTTGTCGCCGGAGCAGTTCGTACGCCGGCGTCATCATCTCCTCCACCGTCGCCAGCAACTCCTCCCTCATCCCGCTGTCGACCACCACTTGATCCTCGTAAATCCTAGCCGCCTCCTCGAAAGTCCGGTTGAACGCCAGAACCGCTTCCCAATTAGCTTCTCCCACCGAAACCACCGACGCCGGCGGCCCCCACAGTAGCCGCACGAAGCTCTCGGCGTAATGCCAGGCCCTTTCCTCGTGTCTCGCTGCCCATCGCTCGCCCACCACCATCTTCAACCTGCTGGCCCTCACTCTGTTCACCACGTATTTCACGTTGTTCGCCAGGAAGAGGTAGGAGAGAGAGACATCGCTGTAGAACTCTGCTTTGTGATCTAATTTGCAGAGGAGGAGGAGAAGCAGCCACGCGATCCGATCGGAGACCGCGGCTGGTGTGAGTGTCGATGGGCATGGGGATGAGGATTCCGGCATCGGCTCCGGCGGGTGGAAGGGGACGCCAGCGTAGACGTCGGCGAGAGTGGGCACGTAATCGGCGAGGATGCAGAGGTAGTTCATGGCGTTTCGGGTGAGGGGATGAACAGAGCACCTGGGGACCGGAAGCTTCGAAGCTTCCTTCTGAACCGAGACCTCGAACTCGGCTATGGTGTCGATTGCGGCGCCAGAGACGGCGGCGAGGGAATCGAGAGCTTGGGCTTTCACGGCGAAGGTTGATTCTGCAGAGAAGACGGATTCGATCTCCGGCCAGAGGTCCGTGAGCTTTCTATGAAGATCGAGGATGCGGAGGATCTTCTCCGGCGAGCGCTTCGTCTTCACGACGGATTCTGGGAAGGCAAGGAACAGGAGGGCAGCGTCGCGGGTGACGTCGGCGAGGCATGATTCGGCAATGTAGTGCTCCGAGCAGAAGACGATATCGCAGAGGAGGCGCTCCCCGGAAAACAGAGTAGCGATAGCCGGCCCCGCGGCGGCGAGCCAAGAGCGAATTTTGAGGTCGAGAACCGGCCAATCGAGCTTATGGATCTGGGAATTCGAGAGCCGGTCGAAGCCCAGTTTGTAGAGGCCTTCGTCAACGATGGATTTCCGTAGGAGCTTGTAGACCCGTACGCATTCCCGGCCGTAGCCGCAGGCGATCATCGTCTCGGCGATGGAGCGGAGGTCTGCAGCGGCGCTGACCGATGCCTGTTCGACATCGCCGATGGAGCCGCTGGCTTCCTGGATGTCGTCGTCGCCGTCGGTTGAAGGGGAACCGCTGCCGTAGCCTCCAACGCTCCCGCGGGCGCCGGAGAAGGAGCCGGCGGAGAGTGATTCGGGATCGAGGCGGTCGCGATTGGCAGCGAGGATCCGGTGGAACTCCTTCTCGAGGCGGCGCATGGCCGTCTGCATAAGGGTTTGGGAGCGGAAGAGGGTTTTGGCGCGGGAGGCAGGGCCTTCGGGGCAGTCGGCGGAGGAGAAGAAAATCATCGCGCTGTGGAGGTCGGCGACTGCGTGGAGATACCGGCTGGCCTCCGCGCGGCCATGGGAGAAGAGTGAGGTGAACTTCGCGTAGGGGGAGTCTTCGGCGCCCAATTTAGAGATTATTGCCTCGGCGGCGGCAACGTTATCTGCCATCAGCTGAGAGGAGATGCTTCGCCGCACCGAGGTCCCCTTGCCGGCGCCGTCGTCGGCGGAAGCGGCGGCCGAGGAGGAGGCGCGTCTGTTTTTGCCAAAAGAGAAGAACTTTTTTATTTCTTTCTTCGCCATTCCCGGTCGTCGGTGATGGGTTAGCGCGAGAAAAGCTCGACGACTCAAAGAATGCGAGAGATTGGGGAAATCGCACAGCGCGTGAAGAGCCATTAATAAGAGTTTAGCGATTTGCAAGACAGAGGAAGAGACGACGGGTCCGTTTGCAATTCTCCTGTTCAAAAATCAGCAGAACAATTTAAAATTTTCTCTTTTTTTATTTATAAAAATTTAAATTTACTTTTATTTTTATATTATGACTTAGGAGTTTAATATTGACATAAATATAAATAAATAATAAAGAAAAAGCGAGAAGGGAGGATTTTAGAAATTCTTATTTACTTTTTGAGCATATTTTTTTAAAAAAATTACAACTTTTTTTTTTAAATTTTTTTATTCATAATTATAAATTATTTTATTAAAAAGAGAAAATCTAATAATTCATTAATATAAATCAGCATTATTTGTAATTATGAATTTAAGATGTAAAACTATATATATAAATATTTAATTTTGAGAATTAAATAAATATAAAAAAATTTATAAATAATATATATAATTAATTTAAAGTAATTTTATTTACTCTTTGACTCACACGATCAATTAACTTCCCAACTATTTAGTTTTGATTGTATAAATTTTGAAAAAAAAAATTGTTAATTACATAAAATTTATCAAAGAAAAAAATATGATCAATGACTTAATTTTAATAATAATTCATAAGATCTATAAAACATGTTTAATTTATTCGTGTAAGATGTCAATGTATTTAACGCAAACTAAATAATATGGTAATTGATAGAAATAAAATAATTATATTTTTATTTATAATCATAATTTACTTTATTTTTCATTAATATTTTCCCCTAAGGGAGTGCTCCAATTAGAAGTTCACACTTCATTTCTAACTTATGCAAATCTATTAGATATTTTTATTTCATTTCATTATAAATTTCTACGTAAAAAAACTAGTCAATGACTTATTATCGGTCAAATATTACGTATGCACGAGCTTAGAAAGTTGGACGAATTATTTTTAAGTCGCTATTCGTTAACGTCATAATTTATTTATTTTTTCTAAAATTATTCACGTAAACAAAAATCTATGTTTTTCATTAAAAACAATCTGTCGTACTTTTATTTTGTTTTATTTTATTTTCATTTATAAGTTACTCAATCTTCACCATCTCACAAATATTCTATACACTAAATTGATACATCATGAAAGTGATTAATTAAAATATTCAGAAAAGGTTTGCTAACAATTATAATACATATAAGGCACCTCATGGTAATTTACCTTGACACGTGCCAGCTTTTGAATTTAGTGCACAATAATTCAAACTTAATATATATATATATATATATATATATATATAACATATGGTTTATGAGCGAGCAATTTTATTTAATTCAAATTAATTTTAAATAAAATTTAATATTAAATTGAGAAAAATTAGTTATAAAATTTTTAAATTAGAATTAAATTGAATTTTTTTATATCTAAACTACTATTATATCAAAAAAATTAATTTATATTTAATTTGAATTTAATTTTACTTATTGTCTAGTAATAAATAAAAATTAATATTTTATATTTTAAATTATAAGTATAATATTTATACTTTCTAAATTACGTTCATCGTTATAACGAAGATCTAGTAAAATTTTCATAAGCTAAATATAATAATAAATTATGAAACATATTTTTTATTTAATAAAACTTACGTTATTTTTTGATTTTTCTAACTTTAATTTTAGATTCTAATTTTTTTATAAAAAATTATAATTTGGTTCATAAATGCAATAAAATTTACATTGAAAACTTATAATATAGTTCTTTGGCTTTTCTACTGCAACGGTTTGCAGACACATAGATTTTTAGAATAGAATAAGTTTTTTTCTCCTACTAAACTCATAAAATAGATTCAAATTATTTATATTTAATTCATTTTCTCAAGTTATAATTTATTTTTGAAAAACTCTTAAAGGCTGATTGGATTTCAATTTCGTCACCGCTTTTCTGTCTCCTTCCTCTGCTTTTTCTCTGTGTTTTTTGTCTCCTGCCGCCCACCACTTCTCCTCTCTCTCTCTCTCTCTGCTCTCCACCTGATTGTCTCCATAGTAATTCACGACATGGCGCGTTATATAAGGAAGACGGGCCGGGGTGCCAGTTGTAATTTGGTCTGTACATATATTTTTATTTATTTAATTGTTCAATGTTATTATATTAAAAAAATAATAAAAAATTATATAATTTTATATATTTTTGTTAGAATAATATTTGTAATTTCATTTAAATAGATTTCTGAAGTGCCCATATATATATATATATATTTAAAAATAATTAAATTGGATAATACAGTTTATATTTATATTTAATTATATATATATTTAAAAAAATATTTTTTTAAATTATGAAGGGAAGGGCGGTGGGCTGCTGCAGTTGGCAGCTAACAGCTAATGCCTATCTGATTTTTAATTATTTTAAAGTAAATAATATTTTAGTCCTCTAACTCTACATATTTATAAATAAATCTACTATTATTCATTTTAAGTCCAAATCAATTTAAAATTTTAAATCTCAAATTAAATTCTAAATATCACAATTCTCTCTACTTTTAAAAATTTCATCCCAAAATTTACATAAATAATTTAATGAATTTTATTATGCATTTGAACTGATTTGTAAGGAAGTGAAAATATTAAGACCAAAATATAATTATTGCTTTATTTTTTGTTAGTCTTAAGCTGATTTTTATTTTTTTAAGAAAATATTATAATTTAGTCTCTCACCGTTATATTCTTATAAATAGGTCCCAAATATTTATTTTATGTCAAATTAACTCGAAATTTTAAATCCCAAATTAAATTCTGGATGTTACAATTCTCCTCACTTTTAGAAATTTTGTTCCCAAAATTTACATAAATAATTCACAAATTTCATTATATAGCCCAGAAATTTACATAAATAATTTACAAATTTTATTATACATTCGAACTGATTTATAAGGAGGTGAAAAATTTGAGATCAAAATATAATTGTTGTTTTGTGATTATTTAAATTAAAAAAAATATAAATAAGACAAAAATTATATATATATATATATATATATAGATAGATAGATAGATATATATATATATAGATAGATAGATAGATAGGTATATAGATATAATATACATATATAGAGATATATATATATATATATATATATATATATTTGAGAAAGTACTCAATCTCTCATGTAAATATATAAAAATAAATTAAAATATATTAAAAATAAAAACATATTTTTTATGCCCAAAATATGCTCACCCAAATCTTTTCTTATCACTTCTGTTAAGTTTGAAAGCCTATTTATTATTTTAAAAAATTAAATATATATAAAAAATTATTATAATTTTAAATTTTTTTATATTCTAATCTATAATAATAATTTTTAATACTTATATATATATATATATATATTTAAATTTTTTTAATATAGCAATTTTATGGTGAAAACTTATGAAATTCATAAAAAATAATTTATGTGAAAAAAAGTTTGAATAATAAAATTTCTTTTATGATTTTATGTGAAATCATCAACAATCTCAAGGTTCAAATAAAATTAATTCATAAACTTTTTTATTTTTATTCCCAAATTTAATCCCTTTTGTCAAGATCTAGACTTTTTATTTTTTTTAATAATGATGTATGTGATGATGTATAGATTATATACAAATGCAATACATCATTAAAGAAAAAAAAAAGGGGCATGGAGTAAACAGATAAAAACAAAAAAAATATTGAAATTTGTTAGAAAATCTAGAATTCAAAATCCAACATGAGTTTTACTTTGAATTAAAATTTAAGGGCAATTAAATATATGTCATTAAATTTAATTATTTTATATAAATATTAATTCTCAAAATTTTAATTTATTTATTGATAATTAAAATTATATAAAATTATAGTCTTTGTTATATATATATATATATATATATATATATATATATATATATATATTATAATTTTATGACATAATTTATAAATGAGATATAGTTTTTGAATTTATTAATTGAATTAAATGTCAATCTTAATACTTGAACAAAATGTGTTATAGTATAGGCCATATGACATAATATTTGGTGTTGATACTATCTACAATTTAATAGTCTTTATTTTTTTTTAATTTCAAAAAATAGTGTTTATGTTAATTAATTTTTTGTTAATCATTTTTCTATGTAAGATTATTTTACTTCCTTGTCTTATCATAATAGAAGTGATATAATTTATTTTACTTCCTTGCCTTATAGAAATAAAAGTGGTGATAATTTTTTGTTAATTTATTTTATTTCCTCAAGTTGGAAAATAATGCAAATTGGTCTAAAATTTTATAAGAAATTTTATTTGGGTTTGTGAGAGTGAAAAAACACTAAAATTTTAGTCCCTCTTTTAAAATCTCACCATTTTCAACTTTTTTTAATTAAAAATATAAAATTTAAATTTTTTTTGACTAATTTAAATTGTTTATATAATTTAAAGTATCATTATACCATTCTATTTTTATCATTTTTTAAAAATTTAATAAAAAATTTTAAAGTTAATTTCTCTTTTTTTTCTCGACACTAAAAATATAAATATAAAAAAAAGTAATTTCATTTAGGCTCCTGAGATTTAACTACTATGCCATAAAAGTTCACAAATCTCAAAACATATCATTCAGGTTTACAAAAAATATTACGCAGTATATCATGATTCTTCCATAACAGATTTGTTAAGTATTTTTAAAATGACCAAAATACATTTAATCTATCAATTTTTTAAATATGTCACAACTATTTTCAGCCTTGCCGGACCCTATCTGCACAAACTTGTCGAATTGAGACGTTTGTCGCGGCAGTCAAGGCTACGTGCGCAAAGCGCAACCACGATGATGACAGCTTAAGTACACGGATAAAATAATGATAAATTTAAAAAAAAAAATTTTTTTTTGACAAATTAACAATTTTTTAGATAGAAACCATTATATTGGACCTGATTGGATGCTTTTTAGAAATAGTTAAGGCCCTAATGAGCTATATAGTAATTATTGTGGATCTTTATGACATACTTTGATGGGAAAATAGGCAAATTTCAAGGGCCTAAGTGAAATTTATTAATATAAATTTTTAAAATTATATTCTAAACAATTATAAAGTTAACAAATAAAAATAATCGTATAATATACTAGTAAAAAATTAGCAATTAAATCTTAGTTGAGACCAAAATTGTAAAACTTTTGCATGCAACCTCAAGAACTCAAATCTAAATTTTTACAAAATTAGGACCAATTTACAATACCTATTTGACCTCAAGTGCCCGGATGCAATTTACCTTTTATTTTATCTCAAAACACACCCAAATCCATTTAATATGTATATATAATGCATATATATATATATATATATATATAGGTTCTACATATTTAAATATATAAATGTATATTTTGTCAATCCTATGTGATTTAATCATTCAACTAAAGTTTAGTATAACCTCAAAATAAAAATTTTCTTCAAGTCAACCAATTTTAATCTAACTCAAGATAAGAATGCTGAGTGATACACACATGAAATCTAACTCTTACCTATATTTTTATAAGAAAATGATTCAAATGCAGTCTAAATTTTTTATATAAAAAGTGCTACTTGACCACGGGCTTGATCGTAACCAAGAGCTTAAAATAGTACTATTATTAGAACCATCTCTAACATTTTTTGTCGAACAGCTGCTCAACAGCAGTCTCTTGCCGAACAGCTGCTCAACAGCAGTTTCTTGCCGAACAACAGCTCAACAGCAGCCCCTTGTCAAATAGCAGGTCAAAGAGATATCACAAGATCGTACCCTCCGTACTACTGTGTCAACTCAGCATTTAAGATAGCATGAGAGCCCACTCCCCAATCGTTCTTTCGGGAATAGGTGTCAGATATGGCAGACTAAACCTACTATGTCCCCTCATCTCCAAGCTATAGATAAGGGGGGATTGCTCTCTCTAAAGACCCTTCCTTCCTCTCTCTCTTGGGCTGAGCTGCCCTCTCTCTCTATCCCTCTTGTACTCATTCGGTCTCTATTTAGACATTAAGCTTTATAAAAGGAGATTTGATTAGTGGATTCAAATCGCCTGGACAACGTCGTGGTTTTTCTCCCGGACATTCGGGTTTCCACGTAAAAATAATTGTCTCATTTCTCTCTGTTGTGGTTAGGGGTGTGCAAACTATGGTTTAAACCGAATATTTTGGTTAATTGGTTTGGGTTCGGTTTCACATGTTTGGAAACCAAACCGATCGAATTAACCGAATAACCCACGTATTTATATTGGGCCGGTTCAGTTGGCAATTTGCCGATTTGGGATCGGTCATAGATGAGTTCGCGAGAAAGAAGGCTGATTTGACTGACCGAGAAGTTTCAGATTATTTAGGGTTGCGCGACTTGCGCGGCTTGAGCTGTAGATCAAAGGGTTGCAGACCAAAAATATGGTTTTAATCAAACCAACCAAACCGAACCGATATTTATTTGGTTGGTTTGGTTTGGTTTATAATATAATTTGGTTGGTTTGGTTTCATTAAATTTAAAACCGAATCCAATCTTTTTTTTTAGTTTGGTCACCAAACCAACCACTCAAACCAAATGCACACCCCTAGTTGTAGTGCATTTTTTGCATCAACAACTATGCTTAAGAAATTTTATGATTCGATGCGTGCATCAATCAAAAGCTAGTTATCAACTATCACGTGTGCACTCTAACTAAGCCCGTACAAAGTGGTGCGCTAATTGTGTGATATATAGTTCAAAGCACCGATCCTAAAACTTTTTCTAATAACTCAGCTAAATAACTTATCTTGGAGTTTCATTAAGATTCAATTAGTTGAATTATAAAATTTTATTTATAAAGAAGTTTGATGTTTGATTAAGATTCAAATTGTTAAATTATAAAATTATTTTTCTTAAAAAAATGCCTTAAAACTCATTGGGCTTAACAAAGTATTAAAATTAAAGCATAATCTTTAGTTCAAATGTAGGTCAGGTCCTAATCAAGAAATTTATCAAGCCAAAGGACCTGTTCGGCGCAAAAATTAAAATCAGGATTAAAATAATACTAGTTTAAAAAAATAATAATAAATAAATAAATTTTTGTAATCATTTTAAATAAATTTTAATATAAAAATATTATTTTATTTCATATACTTAATAATTTTTAATAAAAATATCAACTTTGTTTTACATCCTAAATAAACATACTCGATTCAAATATTTTGATCTAGGATGTCACATAAAGTTGATATTTTTATTAAAAATTATCAAGTATGTGAAATAAAATAATATTTTATATATTAAAATTTATGTAAAATAAATAAAAAATTTATTTTTTTTATTATTATTTTTTTTAAACTAGTACATTTTGATTTTAATTTTGATCCTTACGCCAAATAAGATCTAAAGTGTTTATAATTGGGATAAAATATATTTAAAATAAATTATAAATGTCTGCATAATATATACAATTACAACAACATAAAGCCTAGTTTGATTTGAAGATTATTTTTGAGCAAAATAAAAATATTTTATTTATAAGTTTAACGAAAAAATAATTTTAATATTAAAAAATATGTAGAATGTGAAGTAACATTAATTTTAATTTTTAAAATTTATATTTGATGTGAAATAAAGTTAATTTTAAAATTATAATATAAATATAATATTTGCATAGCCCAATAAAGAAAGAGTTTATTTGAGCATAGGGATCTCGAATTCAAACTCACATCACTAAAATTTTAAGTGAGGTAAAAAAAATTGTGAAGTTTAGCAATAAAATTTAAAAATAAATTATAACATCAAACTAGTTTGGGTCAATTCTCAAAATAAATTAATATATCCATTTATATCTAAGGAAAACTATTTTTTAATGAAACAAATTCATTTTTGTTAAGATTTAAGTTTATTAAGTTAAGATTTAAAAATTAAATCTCAAATATCATAAAAACTTTATTTCAAATTGTTAACACGTGGTTCCAGCGTTGCATCCCTGCCGTACACATGGCGTCAAGCTGGAATTTGGCCTTTATTTATTCACTAATTCATTTATCTGTTCTCACAGGTTCCAAACCCCTGTCAAACCTCGAACACGAAAGTTCAATCAAGCCTCGTTCATGACGAGCCAGGACCATCCCTGATAACATCGATGATGATATTACAAAGCGGTGCCTGTCACAGTCAGCTTGGCCTGACCTCACCGTTCCTCGTGCAAGACACCTATTTTTCAAGACACGCAAATCAAAGATCTGCATGCTCTAACTGTCACGGATCCCCAGAAGCAGTACGAATATTAAAAGTTAGCATCTTCCTTTTGCTGCTTTTGGTCCCCCCAGTGGCCGACAAGCGGCGCGAGCTCAGAACTTGCTCACCTTCTTTTCTCTGGAAAGCCAGGACAAAGATGTATAGTCCATCGCCTACAAATACCTTTGAACAGTTTTCAAGAAGACAAATCCAGGAGGAGAGAATCAACAAGAGCCGCTAGAGTGCAAGCAACCTCCTGGATTCTCCTATTCTCATTGTATTAGAGCCCTAACTGAGGAGCTCTCTCTCCATCTTTCCCTTTCATAAGCATTGTACGAGCCCTCATTGCTACCTTTTTTCTTTAGTGAAAACTCTTCACTGATCGACCGGTGGACGTAGGGGACTTTCTCCCTGAACTACCTTAAACCTCTGTATGCTACTCTGGGTGTTTTTCTCTTTGTTAAAGCTTAACTGACAGGCTTATCTTTCTGTGCGCTGCTGTCTCTCAGAATTTCTCTCTCTTTTTTGTGTTTCTTGGAATCCCCCACATCTTACGTCAACACAAATCTACCTCAAATAAGATTAAACTTCAATATGTTACTTCCACATGAAATGAGAGAATAGTATTTAATTAGTCCCACATCCAAATTGCAAATAATATTTTTTATCAAAAAAATAAATAAATAAATAATATTGAAATTAACATAATAACTAATTTTGGTATCTTCCATAGCATATATGCTTTTGTGGTAACAAATGAAAAGTGGAGTTTGCAATGTTTGACATTCTTTGCTTGCAAGATGCAACATTAGAGAAGTCAAATCACATGAATGTATCAAATTTTCAGCTTTGAATATTTTTATATGCACAATTTTTAAAAAAAAATGAATTTAATCTTTTTGTAAAATTCTCTCATTCTCATTTTTAGTTATTTTGTTCCTAAATATCATTAATATAATGATTGTAAGTTCAAAGAATGGAAATATGCCAAACATATTGGATGTCATTTATGTTGACTTTTTATAATTGCATGCTTGTTTAGTCGAAAAATAATTTTAATCAGATATATCACATTAATTATACTTACAAATTTATATTAAAAAATAACTATATTTCATATCATTCGTAATTTTTGATAAAAATTTTCTTTATTCGAGCCTTACTTTAATTTTATTAAAATTAATCTTTGAAAATAAATAAGATATTAGTTTTTAGAATTTTGATATTGCCATTTAACTTAAACTAAGGCATCTAAACATAAGAATTATCGTGGTATTCTCTTAATCAAGTGAGAAAAGAGACTGTTTGAGTACTTAGATAATCTTTTTAAGTAGAACGGATTAAATTATAGTATCTATGGGTAAAAAAAATACTAATACAGTAATATCCCTTTAGAGAATATTATAAAAAATTAATAAAAAAATATATTTTTTCTTATAAAAAATTAATAAAAAAAATATATTTTTTCTAATAAAAATCACCTAATGTAGCATAATATGTCAAAAAATTAGTCATATTATTCACATTATATGTAAAATATGTGTAATTTTATAAAAATAAACTGACAAAAAGACATGCATAACATCCTTAAAGAACATTTTTTTAAGCATTGAATTAGAAATAACTTTAGCTCATATTCAAAATTTTACTTTAATTATGTACTTCTTGGTTTTTTTTTTTATTTCTATGATTTAGACCTTTGGCTTTATGTAATTGATATTGATTGAGAGCTCATTTAGCCTTTTCTTTATATTATTTTAGAAATATTTTAAATATTTTTAACTATGAATTAAAGAGATAAGGATATATGTAATATACCTCAAAATCATGCCCAACTTATATTTTAAATTTCTACCATGTGCAAAACTTTTTCAGCCATTTTACATGAAAATTATAAATAGAACTTTATACTTTAGAAAAAAAAATATGTATATCATTCAATATATAAAATTATAGATGAAAAAAAAACTATTATCTAAGTAATTTTTAATCTTACCAAGAATTTATCTAGATTATTGATATATATATATATATAATTTAATATTTAGATATTTTTTCTTATATATAATAATTAATTTATTGACAACTATACTCCATAAAAAATAGTTCTAGCTTAGAAAAGTTTGATAAATATAATTAAACTAAAATGTATAGGTTTATATTTAAGTATATTTTAATTTTTTGATTCAATTAAAAATTACTACCATCAAATTAATTTTTAATTTGATTCAAATCATATTTACATGCCTATAGATGACATTTAAATAAGATCGTTACCTATTTTGTATTCGTAAAATAACATAATTATAAAATAAAAAGTATTTAATATGTTTGATTATATATAGAGAGTCGATTATGATTTAAATTAATTTCATTTTGATCAAATTAACTTTAATTCATATGAAAATTTTGTTGATTTTGAGTAAAATAAATATCATTGAGTTTCGATTTCCAATCTCTCTTATGTTTTTGCTTGAGATACACATTAGTGTTAAAGGCCCATGTGGGCCTCTTATGGGCCCAAGAGACAGGGCCAATGCATATTATTGAGGCCTGTTTAAGGCCCATTAAGGAAAGCCCAGAGGAAACTAAGCTCCATCCAAAGCTGATTTAAGAGAGAAAAAATTTAAAGAACATAGAATGGTTTATAGGCACGAAGAACACCTATTTATAAGAATATTCGATAATTTTAATATGACTTTTAAGTAGTTGATCGAACGAATAAATTTTTCATTGCCATTTAAATTAATTTAAGGGATAATTATACCTAGGTCTCTGAGTTTAAAGCTTAATAACGCATAAATCTACATTTTTAACATTATAACATCGGGGTTCCTGAGTTTTCAAAAAATTACCAAATGAGTCCTTTTTATTTTTTTATTATTAATTTTTTTTTAAATTACCATTATACCTCTCTCTCCTCCCCTCTCTCTTTCCTGCCAATCTCTGCGCGTGTGAGGGACGGCCGCAGCGTCGGCGGGTCGCAAGCCCCGCGCGAGGCTGCAGGCACGGCTGCTGCCGTCCCTCGCGCGAGGAGGGCTGCAGGCCGTGGCTGTGCCTGCAACCTCGCGTGCTCCTACGACCCACCGGCGCTGCGGCCGTCTCTGGCGCTCGCAGGGATCGACATGATAGAGAGGAGAGAGAGGCGCATAATGGTAATTTTAAAAAAATTAATAATAAAAAATAAAAAAGGATCCATTTGATATTTTATTAAAAACTCAGGAATCTAAATATTATAATTTTAAAAATATGAATCTGTGCGTTATAAGCCTTAAACTCAGAGACCTGGGTGCAATTATTCCTTAATTTAATTTACTTTAAATTGAGGGTGAATAAAGATAATATCAAAATAATAATGTATATTCGCAATTTAATTGCCATCAATTTCTTAATGGAGCTCCGAAACTGAACATCTTAATTGAACATCTTAGTTACACATAAATTTTATTAAAATTTAATTATATCTTACATTATATATATATATAAATAAAATATCATTTTTATTTTATATTTTTAACATAATAATTAATTTCATTTTATATTATACACAATTTTAACGTAAAAATGTCTCAATTAAAATTAAAATTAAAATTTATTACAATTAATTAATTAATACAAACAAACACACTTGCCATTATCTAACATTTCATCACTTTGCCTGATAATATTATTAATAACAAATATTGGATACGCATAATATTAGACAAACTTTAAATATAATGTTTATCGTAAGTACCACAATTTAAGAAATTATTAAATGTGAGCTATAACATTTATAGATAATTTATTTTGAAAATAATTATACTCAGAGTTTAAGGCATATTATCATACAGATTCACATTTTTAAAATTTAATATCGGTGTCCCTAGTTTTTAAAAAATTATAGGTCCTTTTTATTTTTAATTATTAAAAATAAAATAAAATTACCATTATACCATTTCCCCTCTCTCTTTTCACCCGATCCGGTGACCGCGACACCGCCGGCGGCAGCGCGCAGTCGTAGCACCCAAGGTTTTCAGAACCGGACCGAAGATCGAACCGGTCAATCGACCGGTTCATGGTTTTATCGGTTCAACGGTTCAACCGGATGACTTAATAATTACATCATAATTAAATATAAATTTTCTAAATGTAAGACTAATTTTTAAAATATGATAAAAAATATTTTGAAAAAAAATAATACAACTAATTTAAAAAATTTACTACCACAAAAAATATATAATAAATTTAAAAAACAAAATAAAATGAATACAATTATTTTTTTGTCAATTTGTCATTTAAAATACTCTCTTTTATAACAATTCGAAATAAATTTATGAAAAAATTAATAAATTAGTTAAACATACATTATATAAAAAATTATTATTCAAAATATAATATTAATATTAAAATATTAATACTCAAATATTATAAAAATAAAATAAGAAACACAAATAATAATTCCGGTTTGATTGGTTTGTTCGGTTTGGCGGTTGGACCGGTTTTTACCGGTTCAACCCGGTTTTTACTGGTCCAACCCGGTTTTTAGCTGATTTCGGTTCTAATGTTGAACCAGACCGGACCTTGGGCCGGTTCCCGGTTGAACCGGTTGAACCGCCCGGTCCGGTCCGGTTTTGAAAACCTTGGTAGCACCACCCCGCACAGCCTCTAGTGGCTTCGTGCAACCGCGCGGGGTGGGGCAGCCGCCAAATCGGGAGAAGAGAGAGGGGGAGTCTCTCTCTCCTCCCGATCCGGCAGCCGTGCCACCCCACACGGCTGCCGGCGATGTCGCGCGTCTCCTCCCGATCCAGCGGCCGCGCCACCACGAGTGGCCTCTCACGGCAGTCGCCGCCTGGCCGTGCCACGTCGCGCGGCCGTCAGCTGCGTCGCGCGGCCAGGCGACAACTGCTCACGGCAGCCGGCGTGTCGCGGCCAGCGGATCGGGTGGAGAGAGAGAGGTAATGGTATAATGATAATTTTAAAAAAAATTTAAAAATTTTAAAAATAAAAAAGAACCATATGATAATTTTTTAAAAACTAAGAACTCCGGTGTTATAATTTTAATAATATAGACTTGTATGATAATAAATCTTAAATTAGAAACCTGAGTGAAATTATATCTTTATTTTTTTATATACTTCTTATAATGTTTCTTTTTGCCAAGCTGTAAGATACACGTGGCAAGACAAACAGCCAACACTTCGCAGGCTATTATTGTTTACCAATTTTATCTCTTGGCCTCGTTTGTTTGTCGGTTTAAAATTAATTTTGTTTAATTTTAATCAGACATATCACATCATATATAAAATTTAATATTAAAAATTAAATTTATTTCGCATCCTACACATATTACTATAATAATAACTAACTTATATCACATCCCTTATATATTCCAACATAATAACTAACTTTATATCACATCTCTCACATATTTCAACATAATAACTAACTTTATTTCACATCATTCACATTTTTTTATAAAAAAATATCTCTATCCAAATTTTAAATTTAAACATTCTTAAATTTAACCTTACAAACAAACATACCCTCACTATTTATCATCAAAAAAACGCATTTCATTTCCCATCCAAAAAATGTGGCCTTCCAATTCTAGAGGAGGTCTAAAGTCAAAATGAAAATAAATATGTATATTCTAGAAGGTGACAGGGTTTAAATCGAAAAATTTAATCAAATATTTTAAATTTAACGTTTTAATTTGGTTTAAAATCTAATAATTTAGTAATGATTTGATATTCTAAACATTTTTTATTAATCAGTTTGGATTCAATTTTACATATTTCAAAATCAAATCGATCGAATTAATTGATTATTAGATAACCCTATATATAAATATAATTTTATTATATAATTTTAATTATACCGTGAAATTGATCTATATAATTGGTCTTGAATTCTTGCTGCTTTTTTTTTGTTAGTCTGTTATGCTGATGCGATTGAGTTATTTCATGTAATTAGATAAATTTTATAGATTGTTGTTGAGAGTCAAGTTTAATTTTTCATTTAATTAAATTAATTCTAATTTGTATAATAATATTTAATATTATAATAAGAAAGTTTAGAAATTTTTTGAAATAAAAAATAAAATAAAAATAATAATTTTAACTAAATTAAATCAAACCAAACTAATTTTTATTTGATTAATTTAGTTTGATTAATAATGTAATTTAGTTGATTTAATTTTTTTTAATTTAAAATTAAATCTGATCTTTGTTTTGAGTTTGGTCACCAAACAGACCAATTAAACCGAATGCATCGGCCTAATGATCCTCATCTCCTCCCAAATTATTCGTTTTTCACATTTTCTCGCTAACTCTACCATCCTTAGTAAATTTGCAAATGACTCAAATTTTAACCAAATTTTATTCGAGTTTCAATTCAAAAATTAGAACGAACTAAATTCTTTTATCTACAGTCTACCCAATTTGAATTCCAATTCAATCCGTTAATTTTATTTGATCGTTATATTCTCTTAGCCCAGTAGAGAATGAACTCACTTGAATGTAAGAGAGTCTAGTGGAGCATAAAAAAATTCAATTTTCTTTCATTTTTATTATTAAGATCACTTAATTCAGATTTTTCTTTATATTTAATAATTTGCCTAAAAAGTTCACCTTTTTATGAAAAATTTCATAAATTTTAAAATTGTTTTATAATTTGTTTATATAATGAAACTTTATTCAAAAATTTGATTATGAAAAGGAATATTGGGTCGAACCTAGATCTACCTAATTTTAATTACTGTTTGAATATTATGTGAATCAAATTTGAGTTAGGGCCCGACTTGATCCGAGTTTGGATCAGTTATCAGGCCTCGGGCCACGGAGCTACCTTGCTGACTAAGCCTCCCCGCATGCTGGGACGCGAACATTTATGTGAGTCCTAGGATTTATTTGGTTGGAGGATGAATTTAGATAAGAAAAGAGAAAATATTTTATTTTATAGAGTTAATGAAAAAAAAATTTATTTTAATATTAGGAGGTGTGTAAGATGTGAAATAAAGTTAATTTTAAGGTTGGAATTTGTGTTGGATGTGAAATAAAATATTTAAAATTTAATAATAAATTTAAAATGTTTATTAAGATATTTTTTTGCTCAAAAATGTGTTCATTGCCAAACAAGGCCCTAGCATGTGAACTATGACACTAGTGAATGCGCTGCCTAAAGTCTGGTCATGGATAAGAGTTAGGGAGCACCCCGACACTTCTCACTGTTTCTTGGATTCCTGCAAGAAAAGAGAAAAGAGCAAAGTTCAATTTTCTTTCATTTTTATTATTAAGATCACTTCATTCAGATTTTTCTTTTATATTTAATAATTTGCGCCTAAAAAGTTCACCTTTTTATGAAAATTTCATAAATTTTAAAATTGTTTTATAATTTGTTTTTATATAATGAAGACTTTATTCAAAAATTTTTGATTATGAAAATAGATTTGGGTTCGACCTAAGACTGATTAACTAATTTTTAATCTTTGAATGTTATGTGAATCGAATCTGAGTCAGGTCGATTTGATCCAAGTTTGATCAGTTATCAAGCCTGGGCCACGGAGCTGACTGACTACCCCCCCGCATGCTGGAACGCGAATATTTATGTGGGTCCTAGGGTTTATTTGGTTGGAGGATGAATTTGAGTAAGTAAAGAGAAAATATTTTATTTTATAGAATTGATGGGAAAAATTTTATTTTAATATTAGGAGGTGTGTAGAATGTGAAACAAAGTTGATTTTTAAGATTTGAAATTTGTGTTGGATGTGAAATAAAAGTTATTAAATTTAATAATAAATTTAAAATATTATTAAGATATTTTTTTGCTCAAAAATGGGTTCATTCCAAACAAGGCCCTAGCATCCGAACCATGACACTGGTGAAAGTCTGCATGAATAGAGTCAGGGGAGCACCCCGGCACTTCTCACCGTCACTTGGATTCCTGTAAGAAAAAAGGAAAGAGCAAAGTTCAATTTTCTTTCATTTTTATTATTAAGATCACTTAATTCAGATTTTTCTTTAATATTTAATAATTTGCCTAAAAAGTTTCACCTTTTAATGAAAAAATTCATAAATTTTTAAAAATTGTTTTATAATTTGGTTTATATAATGAACTTTATTAAAAAATTTGATTATGAAAATAGATTTGGGTCGACCTAGATCTATCCTAATTTTTAATCTTTGATGAATGTGATATGAACTTTGGGAGAACCACAGCCCCAAAAGCTAGGCTCATGGGAGTGGAGAAGCCCAAAGTTCATTATAAACCCGCCATTAGAATCTCACACTTCCAATGTGGGACTCAAGTCCCATACTCTTGCAAATTGGATATCGTAACAATCCACCACGCTCCGCAGTCCGGCGGCGCCCACGCCGGCTGGCTTTGCACTAGCTCTTTCTAGCCCGCCCGGGCAAACACTGCAATACCGGCGTCACCACCAGCCGCGCCGCTCGATTGCAACTCGGACACGTAGTGTATGGCCTCTGATACCATTGATATGAACTTTGGGAGAACCACCGCCCCAAAAGCTAGCTCATGGGAGTGGAGAGCCTAAAGTTCATATAAACCACATTCGAATCTCATACTTCCATTGGTATCAGAGCCATACACTACGTGTCCGAGTTGCAATCGAGCGGCGCCGGTGGTGCGCCGGTATATGCAGTGTTCGCCCGGGGCTAGAAAGAGCTAGCGCAAAGCCAGCCGGCGTGGGCGCCGGGAACTTGCGGAGCGTGGTGGATTGTTACGATCCAATTGCAAGGTATGGGACTTGAGTCCCACATTGGAAGTGTGAGATTCTAATGTGGGGTTTATATGAACTTTGGGCTCTCCACTCCCATGAGCTAGCTTTTGGGGTGTGGTTCTCCCAAAGTTCATATCAGAATGTTATGTGAATCGAATCTGTGTCAGGTCGATTTGATCCGAGTTTTCATCAGTTATCAGCACGGAGCTGACTGTCGGTATTTGTTCTAAAAAAAAATGTGTGGATATTCCGCCATGCCTGCGTGTTTCTATTCAACTCTGACTTTGCTGTCGTTCTCATTGAAGCAATTACGAACCAAATTGGTCTTCAAACCCCCCATCTTTGACCACCTCCACCTTCTCCTCCTCCTCCATCGTCTTCTTCGTCTTCTTCTTCTTCTTCTTCTTCTTCTTCTTTCTCCTCCTCTTATAAAAGAACACACTGAGCCATCTCTTATAACGACAACGCCTCCTCCTCCTCCGTCTTCTTCTTCTTCTTCTTCTTCGTCCTCCTCTTATAAAAGAACACACTGAGCCATCTGTCATAACGAAAACGCAAACCGTAAAGAAGGCGGCTTTCTTCAATGGTATTTCGCCAAGAGCAATACCCAAATGCTAGATTCCTGATTTTGAATCCTTTTCCTAATGGAGTTTGCTTGTGTCGTTCTATTTGCAGGCTGGGGGAATCGGAGCTGTGAAGTACGAAGAGGTGAGGAGCCGGGATCTTCATCTTTCTTTATAATTAAGATTCAAACGAGCTCTAATGGAGGGTTTGGTTTGCAGGAGTTCATAGTGAATTCTCGAGAGCTTGAGCTGTTTACTTGCCGATGGCTGCCTGAGAACCGCGAACCCAAAGCTCTCATCTTCCTCTGCCATGGTATTCCGTTCGCTGCAGTGCTTCTTCTTATCAGTTTAGGGTACTCTCTTCTTCTGCTCTTCTGATTTTTTTTCATTTAATTTGGTCGCCAGGGTATGGAATGGAGTGCAGCATCTCAATGAGAGGTTGGTATTGAATCTATTATCCGATTTTAAAGGGTTTTGTTTTCTTGGTTGAATTATACAAACTCTTGTGGTATCTCTCTTCAGGGACTGGGATTAGATTGGCGAAGGCAGGATTTGCTGTCTATGGGATGGATTATGAAGGCCATGGGAAATCCTCTGGCTTGCAGGGATTCATCCGTGACTTTGAAGATCTTGTGAATGATTGCTCTGAATATTTTACTTCTGTTTGTGGTGAGACTTGCGCATTAAGTGTTTGATGTAATGCCTGTTTGAACAGGAAGCTTATCATCTTCTTATCTGTTTTGAAGAGAGGAATGAGAACAAGAGAAAGACGAGGTTTCTTCTTGGTGAATCCATGGGAGGAGCTGTGGCCCTTTTGCTGCACAGAAAGAAACCAATCTTCTGGGATGGAGCTGTTCTGGTTGCTCCTATGTGCAAGGTTCTTCCTTTTTCCCCCTTTTTGTTGACTTTTACCTTTCAAATGATTTCTTGTGGTTAGAGATGGACTATGGATTAGAGACTCATTAAATCTAAAATATGGCTGGCATCAAGTCAAGTTCAACGGAGGTCAGTTTGGTTTGAGTTGATAAAAAATTATTCGTCTTCCATTTTATTTCGAGTTAATTCATACTGGGTTTTTAAGTTCTTGAAACAACACGCATTAAACATATTATCGATAACATATGCCACATCAATAATTGATTTTTTATCTATAGGTTTAGTAAATTGATTTCATTTTAGGCAAGTTAATTGTGAGTCACAAGAAAATCGAATCAATTTTGAATCTACTAATATTCAAAACATATCAAGCTAGTTTTATTTTCAAAATTAATTGCTTAGGCTTGAACTTTTTAAGGCCCGACTTTGGCACTAACACTCGAAGTTGAGACCTTTGGCTTCAATATGAAACTAAATTATTAATTAAAAGCTTAAGCTTTTATCATTTATACTTGGCAACTAATTCTCTGCAATCTTGAAATTTAATGCTTGTGAGAGACTGAGATTAACTCGAGTTGATCTTGTAATTGAACAGATTGCTGAAGAACTGAAACCTCACCCTTTGGTTATCAACATATTAACAAAAATGTGCAGAGTTATTCCAACATGGAAGATTATTCCTACCAAAGATATCATCGACAGCGCCATCAAGGATCCAGAATGGCGCGAAGAGGTATTCAACAAGCTAATCAAAACTTATACATTTGTGTATTTCGGCATATCTATGTTCAAACTTGTTCGATGAACAGGTTCGAAACAATCCCTATTGCTATAAAGGGAGGCCGCGCCTTAAGACTGGATATGAGCTTCTCATGGTGAGCTTAGACACTGAGAAGAACTTGAATCAAGTATGACCCTTCTTGCATGTTTTCTTTTTATCAAATTGATGATCAAGGGGAAAAAAAATGCAGGCATTTATTCTTTTGATGCTTGTTTTTATAGATATCTTTGCCATTTCTTATCGTTCATGGTGGCGACGACACGGTCACCGATCCATTGATCAGCAAAGCTTTGTACGATACTGCGTCAAGCGAGGATAAGACTTTCAAGCTCTACCCAGGGATGTGGCATGCACTGACTTCAGGCGAACCTCAGGAGAACGTCGATCTTGTGTTCTCTGATATCGTTTCGTGGCTCGATGAGAGAGCCAATACGATTGACACGAGGTTGGAGATGGGGAAGGAGGCTGGCCATAAAGGCCATTAGACTTGGGCAGTTTGACATGTCGAGAAGGCGTCGTTACAACTACCTCAAGAGAATGAAATATGATTTTTTTTTTTTTTTTGATAGAAAAAATGAATGATTTTACTGAGAGCTAATCATTAGATGCTAATGTGGTTTATTATGTCAATGTTCTGTTTAATGTGATGTATTTTTCATGTAACTAAATTGTTTATTTATGTATAATTTTTTTAAAAGATAAATTGCACCCTGGTCTCTGAAGTTTGAAGTTCATAGTAAATTCAGTCTGTTTACTTTTTGTGAAGTACTATTAAAATAATTGTATATTAATTTTTTGGCTGTTTATAGGTAGTTTGCATCTCTCTCATTTTTGGTCCCTATTTGAGATTCCTACCATTTTTGCTATTTTTTTTTGATAAAAATGTAAAATTTAATTATATTTCAATTAACTTGAATTATTTACCTATTTTATAGTACCATTGCTTCTCTCTATTCACATTCATGTTTAAAATTTTAACAAAAATTTAAAATTTAATTTTCCATATTTCTTGTTTTTATGTACTAAAAATTTAAAAAAATATATATAAATATTAATATTTCAAAATTATATCCTAAAAAATTATGAAATTAATAAATAAAAAAATAATTTTACTTCATTCATGTAAAAGAAATAGTAATTATATTTTAATTGATATCAAAATTATAAAGTTTTTGCAACGTTAAGAATCCAAATTAAAGTTTTTAAAAAGTTGAGATCAATTTACCGTGCCCTTTCAAACTCAGGGAAGAAATGCCACTTAATATTATTATTATTATTATTATTATTATTATATATTAAAATAAAAAGTAGGTCACCAAAATGTTGTAGGTACCCTTGGAAGTTTGCAGATGACCGTGCGGTTGCATTTTTAGATCTTCAACTTTAAAAAAAATTATTGCATGTGACAAGCGATCTACATCAGTAGTTTGCTCACTAAACAGTGTTAACGCACATTCAATAGGATTGATTGTCTGATCAGCTGACCGAGCCGTCTAATTGGCCCAACTGAACAATTCATTTGACCACCAAAAAAGTAAGCATTAGAAGTAGGAATATGTCAAAAAAAAATAAGTATAACTTAAAATCAAGTAGGTACAATTAGAGAGGATATGAGTACATATAATACTTATTATTTTTAACATATATCTACCTGGTTTCAAGTTATATTTACTTTTTTGATACGTGCATGCTTTTAATACTTACTTTTTTGATGACCGAACAGACGGTTCGGTTCACCGATCGGACAATTTGTTTTGCTTAATATGAGTTAATGTGTTAACTATTTTTGTATGCAATGAGCCCACTCACTTTGCATGGCGCTGTGATTAGCAGGTGAATCATTAATGTGGATGGCTTACTGCACGCAATAATTTTTTTGAATTTTGACACTCTTGGCCTTGCTAACCACCACTATCACCCTCTCAATTTTTCAATCTGATTCCTACCTCTAGAATTATTTGGAGAAATTTTTGCATACGTCTTCATTTGATTTGAGGTATTTTTTGTCTAATATAAATTTCAAAGTAAATTAATTATATTCACATCCAATACAAATACAAATATTAAAATTAAAAATATTTTATATTTTATATACACTTTAATATTAAAATAAATTTATCTTTTGTTAAATTTAAAAAATATTTTTTTTTTTTTTAAAAAAAATTTGAACCAAACCGGACTCACTGTAGCCTGTAGGGCAGATATGCCGATCAGCATGCATGTGGATGAAAGTAGGGCATGTGGTGACGTGGCGAACACTGATTGGCTTGTGTACCGTACACCAGTGGTGCAGGCAAAAATTTCTAGTCCGTCGTCGGCTGTTGCTGCTGCTTCGTCTGGCCGGAGCGACGTCTGACCTTGAGATGCGAGCAACGACGGCGATTTAGCGGAGGACCGGAATAGGGAGATGGGCGGCCGAATTCCTTGTAGCGGGCCAAGTACAGGCCAGGAGAGGGCTGAAACCATGCCGAGGTTTCCGTTGGGAGGACGGAAGCAGACGCCATTCGGGAATTTTCTCCGACAGGTTTGTTGATGTCGTTCCTCTTCCTCCGGCATGTTTATGTATTTAAGGTTTTTGTTGTGAGTAATACGTTCTGCCTTCCTCGCTATTCTAGAGTATTTCATGAATGTGTGGTTCTTTGTGTGTTTACCTAGGGCATCAAAATGAGGTTTTCAACCTGCGCTGGAAGATACGAAACTCTTATTCATCAATTGGGGGTAAATCTCCCTCATCAATTGGGATAAATAATTTATGAGAGGTTAGCCTACCGTGGCTAACTGGATTGGACTGTCTCAGCTCTCTGGTTAGATTTTTCGTTTACTGCGTTTAGCGTTACTTCCTCTCCCCTCCACCGCCAATCCAAACAAGTTAGACTATCTTTTGCATTTTATGAGAACTTCATCCAAAGTTTCTATATAATTTAAGAAAAGAATACAAGACACGAAGATTGGTTTTGCAATCTTGTATGTTAGTTGTTCCACATGAAAGTTAATAAATAAATAAAAAACGGAGATAATAGTTGGAGATCGCTCAGTAAAGTTAAAATGGATCAGGTCAAAAATTTAATGCCTTTTCAGTATTCTTAACCAAACCAATAGAATCATGTTCTGAATATTCTTGCATAAGAACCAAAACTAATTGCTTTCTCGTAACTCAAGATCTTCATTTTTCACCTGTGTAAAAAAAATTAAAACTCATCGGAAAGCTTGTTGTGACTTGTGAGACAAAAAACTTTAAGACCATGAAGTAAGCAGAATAATGCATACAATGAAACCTACAACTAAAAAGGTGAAGGAACTTTGACGTGAAGCTTAGTTCTTCACCAGTTGAAAATCAGAGGTTTAGCAAAATGTTCCTGCATTTCAAAGTTCTTCACAGAGAAAAGAAATCATGAAGCAAACAAATGTATATAGAAGAATGCAAACTCCACAAATTATAATAGAGAATAACTTCTCGAACAACATTAAAAAAAAAAAAAATTCCAAGGTTCACTCTCCTTGGACCATCAGCCTGTTTGCATAAAATAATGGACAACGTGATACATACAACATGGGGTTGTGAACCTCAGGCTACCAATATGAGACATTGCTTAGGTTATGTTGGTTAAGTCTGGTTACGAAATGCCAAAGTATGCAAAATAGCAAAAAACCAGGAATCTGGGTTTGTTTGTTGGCCAGACAATTGCGGCTATCAGCCAGTTTCTGGCCGCCAGTAACGGGGCATCAGTGAAGGGGGAAGGTCTGTTTGGGCACTAGCTCGTTTTCTGAAATAAATTGATGGCTGTTCTGAACACTGTTTTGGGGCATTTTGTTTTAGAATTTTATGAAACTTTAGCATGCTGCTAAGATGCCATTACAACTAAATATACAAACATGTAAATGTAAGGAAATTTTAAGTTGAGTTCCCAATTATACTGGAATGTTTGCTTGTTCATATAAATATAATGTCCTTAATTCTAAAATTCTCTACATTTCAGGCTCAGCTTATGAGATGCCACAGCTTTGAACAAGGCCTCCTTAGACCTTTTCTCCAATTCTATTGTAATCCTTTTCTCCTTTTCTGCCTCATACATCTTTGAAGGCGCCCTTCCAAGGCGGTTTTCTATCCCTTAAATTCTTTAGTTGCCCTTGTTAATACTTTTGAGGCTTTCTAAAGCTTCCTCTTTAAAGAAGCAACTGGCTTTGATTTCAAATCTTCACTCTCCAGTGTCGTCTTCTTTAGCAGCTGCATTTGAAAATGGGATACCATCTATAGGATCATGGCCTACTGATGTATGAGGATCATGGCTCTCTGATGTAGTTCTGTCTTCTAAAACTTCAAGGCTTTCACCTCTTGATGAAGGGCTTTACGTCATGTTTCTTGTTCACTGTACTTAGCCTAGAGGTCTTCTGAAAGCTTCATCTGGCACCTTGTCCTTTTCTCCCAAGTTGTGTAGGGCCTGTAGGCTATAGGTATCGGTTCAGAGGAGGGGGTGAATAGATTCTAATTAAAATTTTAGATTAAATTTACTTTTTTATTAGAATAGTGCAATTCTCAAGAGAGTAATAGAAATTAAGCATGCACAAGCAAATTCAACTAGAAAATGTGAGAAATAAGAGAACAAGCAATATAACGTGGTTTAGCTCAACATCAAGCTTACTCCACCCCAACCCGGATAGAAATAATTCAACTAAAAACTCACTTTTTGGCTTAGGCAAAAATTCCGGTACAAATTCTCTTCTAGCTACTCACTAGAGACCATCTTCACTACAAAGTGAAAGGTCACACCAAAATCCTCCTCCAACCTTAGGTTATAGGCTCTCCTCACCGAAAAAAGTGAGGGCTAATCTAAACGTGCTGAAGAGTATAAGAATGGAACAAGAAAACACTCGCTCTTCTTCTAACAAAGAATTGGAAGCTTGGAGAAGAGTGGATATGAACTAGAGCACTTGAGAGCTAAACACACTTGGAATCGTCTTAATCATTTTGCTCTTGAAAGCTTGTAATTTTTTAGAGAATGGAGGAGAAATTAATGTGGTTGTTTAGGGCAATTAATGTATTCAAAGTGGCAAGAAGGCGGCCAAAAATATCACCAAACTTATTTATAATAGACCTTCTAATAGCTAGTAAAAAGTCATCATATTGTCCTTGGTTGACCATATAGTCGACCAAGCCACTTCACAATGGGAGTCTAATGGTCAGAAACAAAGACCGCTTGATCGATCGAAGCATTGTAGTCGATCAAATATTTAATCAAACAGTTGATTTGCTAAAACTTCTCCCCGCCATTGGTCGATCTAAGGACCTTATATGGTCAACCAAGCATCGAAGACTTCATAGATCAATTTTAAGTCAATTCAATTTATTCTATCAACTCAAAATTGATACAATGCCAATCCAATAATGTCTCAAGTGCTTTATCTCTCATCAAACTCCACTCTAGCAACCAACATCAACCTGTATAATATTTTTCTCTCAAATAAACATAGAACAAATTCACGACTATATTAACTCGTGCTTCATTCCTTTGTTAGTTCAATACTCTAACAATGAATTAATCTTGAAGCTTTCTCATGTTAATGGTGCACCACTAATCAGCATGACTTGATCACAAATAATAGTACAACTGATAAACTTATGTGATTAGTTCACTGAACAGTCTTATTTCTAAATAATTAAGTTAAATAGTTTGTTAAACTTCAAAATCAAATATACTAAAAAGGACGAACTAACATTTCCTCATTTTTTATATTTAATAATTTGTTTAAGTTAGAAATAATATAATGTTAACCAATACAGCAAAAATGAAAAACTCTCCCGTAAAAAAGCAACTCTCTGTCAATTGAAGCTCACTAACTAGAGTGGAGCTCCCACTAAGAATTTATCCAAAAAATCGGCAGAATTTCTCTAGAAGTTGGACATAAAAATTTGATATACACATTACATAAATTCAATATAAAA
The DNA here is from genome assembly GCA_002786265.1 of Apostasia shenzhenica. NCBI lineage: Eukaryota > Viridiplantae > Streptophyta > Magnoliopsida > Asparagales > Orchidaceae > Apostasia > Apostasia shenzhenica. The sequence continues at coordinate 679,413 of KZ451909.1, read as the reverse complement.
AGAATTTAAAATTTTAAATGTTGATTAGTTAAAATTATTTAAAATTAATACATCATATCCTAACTTAAGGTAAGCTAGGATTCATTAGATATGATATAGAATTTATGTAGTATCCTCTCTAGAAATCTACAAGCGATGCAGATAAATAACTGGATACATATCCACTCAAATATAAGAACAACGCATTCAATATAAAGATATAAAGTGATTATTTGCATCCAAGTACCCATACCATAAATTTTGCAAATAACTATATTATAACTATACAAATAGATTTTCTAACTTAAACCTATAATTTCTTCTCATTTGCTAATCATCAAAAAAAAGAAAGAGAGAGCACTAAAGCAAAGCAAGTCGTACATTTAGAATTTATGTAGTATCCTATCTAGAAATCTACAAGCGATGCAGATAATGAAGTAGATATTTATTTTGAGGGGAATGCTGGCAGGAAAGTAAGCTTGATGAGAAGCCTTACAAACAACTTCTTGGTTGATTCCACTTACTACTTTGATCTATTGTGTCGATATTTCAAGTTCTATATCAGTTCTGAATATGGTGAAATGTTTGGGTTAAGCACATTTCTCCTGACTCGTCATTCATCATTTGTATATGAAGCTCTTGGTGATGGAAATACTGAATTTCTCACCTTATTTGTTGTATGGACTGGTTTCGATCCAAGTTCGATCTAGAGATTGTTGAAAATGAGTTAAATGCCAGCAGAATGCTATGCTTCACTCTTGTTGAGGGTTGTAACTTTAGAGTAAATTTAAAAAGAATTTACGTTCATCTTCCTATAATAGGACAAGGATTTGAACTTTTTGATGAAGATATTTCTTGGGATAAGTTTTCTTTGTCTAATAAGAAGATGGTAAGGACATGGTTAGGTGGAGACAAGGCAACAAAGGATATGGGCAAAGGATAGCCAATACATAGAGCCTCAGCCAGTTTTACAGCTCAATTGAAATAGACTGTCTAGGTGATCAGCTTAACGCGCCGTTGTCGGGTCCCAAGTCCCGGATGAGAAATGCGGAGGGTTGCGTTAGGTAGTCGACAGCCAGCATAAAACTTGTCGAATCAATGAAAAAATGAAAACAAAGGATTCATGTAGCCGACCCCACCTAGTGGGATTAAGGCTTGGTTGTTATTGTTGTTGTTGTCTAGCTGATCAGCTTCACCATGATTTTCAAAAAATATAAAAAAAATAATGTTCTGTATAGAATGACTTTGCGGTTGGCCTGAAACAGAACATTTAGTAGGAAATCTCAGAAAAACATTTAGTTTGCAATCAATTAGGTCGGGTAGTCTGATTCAGTCTTTACAATACTGATTTTTCTCGTAAAATTGATGTTTTAACTACCTCTACTTATGTGATGTGATTTAATCAAGCTAGATCTAAATTATGCTACTTCAAATAATAGAAATTTCTCCTTCAACAATCAAAATTTCCTTTTTTTTCAAATAAAATAAAGGGTAAATTATACCATGATCTTTGAATTTAAGGCTTAATAATGCACAGATTCACATTATAACATCGAGATTTTTTTTATTATTATTAAATTTTTTTAAAATTATTATTATACCCTCAAGAGCGAGAGAGGAAGAAGTATAATGGTAATTTTAAAAAAGTTTTAATAATAATAAAATAAAAAATGATTTATCTGATAATCTATTAAAACTCAGAGACCCGATGTTATAATTTTAAAAACATGAATTTGTGCGTTATTAAGCGTTAAATTCAAGGACCTGGGTGTAATTTACCCTAAAATAAATGAACTAAGGTTGTTGAGCATTTAAGTTGATATAATTGAGAAATAAACATAAAGTTTTGATGGGCCATGTCACATGTAGGAATTTATATCATAGCTCATGATTTTTCATTTTTTTTATATTAAACACCCCAAATATATATATAATTTACATCTATAACACACCAAATTCAAAAATATTATCTTCAACTATCCTAATTAACTACAGATGTCGGGAAAATTTCACGGAGTTCTCAAGTTTTACAAATAATTTCAAACAAGTATACTAATTGTAATTGAAAATGACTTAAATTCGTTAAAATTTTTCTTAATGCTAACGTGTCAAACAATGTTTTTTTTTAAAAAATGTAATTTAGCACAAACGAATATATCTCTTGAAAACACGAAAATTTAAAATTAAATTATGAATTTTAATTCATTATACGGGATTTAACTGAAAAAACAATTGACGAGAGCGACCGCACATTCTTCTCTGTTTATGTGTATTAAATTTTTGGGACCCATTTGCGATAGTATCCCAATCTAAATGACCCAGTTGTAATTTATCCTAGTATGGCATATTTAAGTATGAATCAGGGCTGTTACCCATCCGATTTCGAGCCGGTGATTTCGAGCCGGTGATTTCGAGCCGGTATTGAAGCCAATACCGGCTCAAAATCGGATCGATCACATTTCGATCGTCTCGAAATCGACTTCGAGCTGATTTCGATTCATTTTCGAGCCGGCTCGAAAATGTATCAAATCTTAATTTTTTTTAGCCGATCTCGAGCTGGATTGTGCTGAGCCTACCGCGGCTCGAAATTATTACCAACCTAAACTTTTGGCTCGTTAGTCGGCTCATTTAGATCGACTCGATTTCGATCTTTCATCTATATTAACAAGGGGTTTTTACATACAAGACATGAAATTTATACGAAATTACGCATTTTACCATCAATTCGTAAATATTACCACTATCACACCATATTCATTTAAATTTTATGCATTTCACATATTTGATATACTTTATAATATTATATGTAAATTAAAATGCATAAATTCATTAATATTTAAATTCTAATATATATTTTTATTTTTTACTTTAAACACATCAATTTTCTTACTTCAATTAAAAATTATAGTCATGTGGATTTAAATTCGGCACCCTAATTGGAAATATGTGAAATATGTGAAATGCGTAAAATTTAAATGAATATGGTGTGATAGTGATAATATTTACGAATTGATGGTGAAATACGTAAAATTTAAATGAATATGGTGTGATAGTTGTAATATTTACGAATTAATGGTGAAATATGTAATTTCGTGTAAATTTCATATCCTATATGTAAAAACCCCTATTAACAATGATGGACATAAATATCAAATTTTTTAGTGTTTCAGTTGCAAATTAGAGTTCACAAATTTTTTACTTGGTCTCATGAGACCAGAAATAGATAGGAAATTTTGAAAATTTTTATGATAAAAAAAAATTGAACTTCAATAGTAAAACATTTTTTTTCAATAGTAAAACATATTAATAGAACATGCTAGAAACCAAAATAAACGGTTCATCCCATAAATGTGCATATTAAATGCCATTATTGTGCCACGTGGCACTATTCAATTGAATGGCTTTGGAATCTTTGGATGCCTTCCATAGATTTTTTTAAAAGAATTTTAGAAATATTATTTTTGATAATTTTTGCATATTAATTTTTAAAAAAATAAACTTTTATTTTTATTTTTATGAACTTTCATATCACATTTTAAACACTTTTCTCAAAACTCTCAGTCAGTTTAAATTACTCGTTAGGCTCTGTTTGATAATAGGATAAAATTCATGATTAATTTTAGTCATAATTAAAATTTTAAATTTAATTTAAAAAAATTATTTTATATCTATCCTACACAAATTTCAACATTAAATAATTTTTTTATTTCACACCTAATATAATACTCAATAAATTAATCAATTTTATTTTATAATCAACATAATTTTAATATAACTCATTTACTTTATTTCAAAAATAAATAAAAAATTCAACCAAATTATTATTTTTATCCTTTTATCAAACAAGCCTTATGTTTCGGTCTTTTATTCCAGTTTAATACTGTTGACATGTGGCTCCAGCGCTGCATCACAGCCATACACGTGGCGCTCCATCTTAAAACATCATGCTTCAACTTTTGAAGCTGTTAGCCTTCCAAACCTCGTGGGTGAGGTTTGGGCCCTCTAACCTCTAACCTCGTGGGTGATGTTTGGGCCCTCTAACCTCTAACCTCGTGGGTGATGTTTGGGCCCTCTAACCTCTAACCTCGTGGGTGAGGTTTGGGCCCTCTAACCTCTAACCTCGTGGTGATGTTTGGGCCCTCTAACCTCTAACCTCGTGGGTGATGTTTGGGATCTCTAACCTCTAACCTCGTGGGTGAGGTTTCGAGCCTCCCAAACCTCCTGCATGATTGATATTTCCAGTTCTCCCAGCTACATCAAGCAAGACATTTCTCAGTTATACCTATCACTGTCAGCGTACTCTGGCCACACCGCTTTTAATGCAGCATGCTTCTTCCGGACGCGCAAACCAAGGGCCCCATGCTTCAACTGTTGTAAGTTCCCATAAGGCACGGAGACCAAGAAGACAATCTCTTCACCCATTCAAAGCAGCATGAGTCCAAGATTTGTTTGTCCTTTCCTTTCAGAAAACAAGGATAAAGCTGCACCACCCCTTGCATACAAAAGAGAAGGAGCAAACTTCATGAAGAGAAGATGATGAAAAAGAAGTTCACTTGCTTCTTCCACCACCACCGGCCTTCTCCAAGACTAATGAAGGAGGAGGACTGACCGGAAGAGGAGCAGAACTCCTCTATCACCTCTTGTAAAATAGGAGCTTAAGAACAAAAGCTCTCTCTTTCTCCTACTTTCTCTCCTTTCCTCTTGTAAGCTTTTTGTATTAGCCTTCATGGCCACCTCCTTCCAATTAGTGAATCTCCTTCGCTGATCGACCGGTGGACGTAGGGGATTTCCTCCCTGAACCACCTTAAATCTTTGTGTGTTTCTCTGGATGCTCTGAACTGGTTCTCCCCTTGAGCCTCCATTAACAGGCTCGCCACCCCTTTGCGCGCCGCCGTCTCCCGGAACTCTCTTTCTCTTTGGTGTTTCCTGGGATCCCCACATCCTACGTCAACAAATACAAATTTTAATTATAAAAATAAAATTTATTTAATATTTAACACAAATATTAACATTAAAATTAACTTCATTTCACATTTTATACACTTCTCAATATTAAATTAAAATTTTTTTCTCATTAAATTTATAAGATACTTTTTTTTCTAATCTAAAATTTAATTCTACAACCAAACGAGGCCTTAAAGTCTAAATTTATATATATAATCTTTGAATTTTAGAAGAAAATCTCATAAATTCAGATTTTTGGAGCTTAAAATAATAATTTAGATGGGTTTTAGGGTACTAAAATTCACATAATTCATAATTGCATGCGTGCTAATTATAATTAATTAATTAATTAATTAAGCACATTAGCTATCAAGGACCTGCCGTCGCTGTCCCCTGTCACGTGCCTTCGCACGTGGGTACATCGGCTGGATACTAGCCGTTAAGTGGGGTCCATCATTTTTTTAATTCGAAATAAAAATTAACGAATTACTTTTTACCTAATGACATTTTTTTTACATATTATTTTTTTACAAAAGCAACGTAAAAAGCATCATTATCTTTCATTCAATCTAATAATTAAACCACAATTTTTAATTAAATTAATACGACAAAAAGGCGAACAAAAATGCCACTAAATCTTTTAACGAGTGATCTTTATTTTATAAGTATTGCACTTGTGAAGCAACAATCAGCGTGTGCCACGTATGCACGCAGCCTCAGCGTCATGCGTGCAACAGTAAAAAATATTATTTATCATTATTTTTTAAAATTTTTGTAATTTTTTAAATTAAATTTTATTTAATGTGCATTCATATATAAATTTCACTAAAGTGAAATAAAATTAATATAAAATTAAAAAATATATTGTATTCTAATTATCATGCATGTGGCGTTGTGCGCGGGCAGCACGCATATGCAGCACATATTGATTGGGTGGCTCACCGGTAACGGGGTGTGCTGATTGAACGAAATAATTTAATTAATTTGGAAGAAGAAGTTTGAGGTTTTTGGGAATACTGACAGATTTGTCCTTACATTTTGACAAAAAGACAGAATAGCCTTATTAATGATCATTGAAATGAATGCGCTGTCGGGAGGTAAAAAAGGGCAAAATAGTCAATTGTCGTTGTGGTAAATATTAATTTTCACGTGAGCAAAATTGACAAGGTTTATTAAATTGGTGCTTCAATTTCTAATATTTGACAATATTTAATTAAGGCTAAAATGATATTTTTTTTGTCATTTTAGTAATTTAAATTAAAATTTTAAAAAAATTGAGATCAAACTATAATGCCTTATAAGTAGGCCTGTCAACGAATCGAATTTGAGTTGGGTTGACTCTGACCCGAATCCAAATTCATATGTGTCAGATTGGATTATACATCGAATCGAGTCATGGTCGATTCATATCTTCTCGGGTCGGAAATTGAATCGGTTAGGAACTCAAGTTTTCGAATTTAATCTATTTACAATAAAAGTAATTATTTTTAAGTAATTTTTTTAATCAAATTTAAAATAATATTAAATTTATTAGAAATAAAATAAGAAAAAATATTATATTTTTATGAATTAATTAAATATTTTAATATAAAAATCAGTATTTGTAATATATATACGTATATATTGTGAAATATAAACTAAGCACTATAAATTATAATTTACTAATATAATATGTAAATTTTTTATTAATTAATTATAATAACACTATTTACTTGAGCCTTCGAACAAAAAGGTTATTAGTCACAATATATCCTTGTATGAACTACAAATTAGATTACATAAACGGATCAAATTTTAAACGGGTCGGGTCAATAGTGATCCATATCCAATCCATTTATTTGTAAATGGATCGGGTCAGTAAACGGGGCAGATTAATAGATCAAAAAAAAAATATTTGAGAGTTTAATAGGATCGAAACTCGGATCGAATCGGGTCATGGTCCGATCCATTGACAGGCCTACCTATAGGGTTCCTATGAAATTTATTTAAAATAAAATAAAATAAAATAAAATTTGTTTAAACCAAAATTTTAAAAGTCCACCAAAGCCTCTCTCTCTCTCTCACACACACACACATTTTGATGCCATTCTCCACTAAAAGTCTAAAACCCATGGCTTCGCTGCTCTTCAAGGACACAAAGGGATCCAACCTTTCCTGCGCATCGCCGGCGTCCGCCGCCGTCTGCACAAGCATCGAGCGGCGGTCGATGGTCCGGCCGAGCATCGGCAGAGCCGCCGACATCCACCGGAGAGACAACACAAGAAGATCGAGGGTTTCTAATCCAATCTACCAAATCCCCTTAACTCCGAATCCCTGCGACCAGAGCAGCAGGATGAGCTCAGAGAATCAAAGCATCGATTCATCGAGCCCGGCCGGTTCTTCTCGCTGCCTTCTGAACAGTAATCCCTGCTCCAATGTCATCCCGGAGCTCGATTCCTCTAGGGATACGGTTCCGGCTGAGAGCGATTGTTCTCATAATGCGATCGAGAAGAAAGGGGAAATAGAAGATCTGGATTCATCTTATGCCGAAGGGAAAGAAATCCAGGTTTGTGTTTTAGTTGAATTTGGAGATTTGCAGATTTTTAGCAGGATTTGAAATTTTCGATTTGGGGTTTTGTTTGATCTGCTTTCTAGGTGGTGGTTTTGAGGGTTTCTCTCCATTGCAAAGGATGCGAAGGTAAAGTCAGGAAGCATATATCGAAGATGAAAGGTCCGGGCTTCTTTTTTTTTTTTTTTGTTAAAGTCTATTAATATTAAAATTTGTGTTAAAGTGACATAAAATTAATTTTTAATGTTAGATGTTAAATAAAATCATCAAATTTTTTGATAAATTTAAAATATTGATAAAATAAAATTTGGGATATTGTTTTTAGCTTGCATTAAACAAGGTGAAAAAAGGAAAATTTAGATGAAAAATTATGCAAAATGCTTTATTTTTACTTTTTTTTTGAAATAATCATATATTTTATTCACGTTAACTTTAACTTGCATAAAAAATAATCTTATAGTTTACATCATATACAAATTTTAATGTTAACTAATAGCATTATAAATCCTGCATAAACTTAAATATTAAAATCTATTCTATTTTATATATTGTATAAATTTTAAAGCAAATTATTAACTTTATTTTACATCCTGCATATATTCTTAAATAAAATTAAATTTTTTGGAATATTTTTCGAATCTTATAACACATCAAGATATTTTTTACCTCGTGTAAAAGTATACCCACGAAAAATCTCATACTCAATTTTACTACATATTATATTCCAGAGACAAGTTATACATTTTTATTATCGGAAAGCAAACATTATCTTATTGGTGAAGTATAGCTGTATCTATAAAAATGTCATGTAGTTAAAAAAATATACATATTTCAAACTATATTTGACATTAATTTTGTTTAAGAAATAATCTATCATTTTGAAAATTGGTTCTGCTTGCAATGTTTTCCAATAACTCTTTTTATCCTTTTTTAATCTCTCTTTGAAGCTATTAACTGGATACATCTATTCTCTAATGTTTGGTATGCCATTCATCTTGGTCCACTATGAAGCATGGATACTTCAAGAACCATGCTGTGTCCGTGTCGGACACACGGACACACGGACACACGGACACTTGGGGACACGCGAAGATACCCGGGGACACCGTGTCGGACACGCCACATGGCGTGTCCTAATAAAATAATATAAAAAAATTAAAGGACACTTCTTGGACACGCGAGGACACTTCAGGACACCTTAGGACACTTCTGAGACACTTCTAGGGCCTTGTTTGGTTGAAGTCAATTTTTTTGCTCAACACAAATTTCAATTATAAAAATTAACTTTATTTCATATCCAACGCAAATACGAATATTAGAATTGAAAGTGTTTCACAACCGTATCCTCACGTATCTGTATCATACTTTTTTTAAATTTGTCATATTGCTATATCAGTATTGTATCATATTTGTATTATCGTATTGTACTCATATTTCATAAATTTTACCCAATATAAGTCAAAATTTTAAGTTATCCAAGTCAAATCAAATTTCTTTTTTTTTTGTTGCCCTTAAGTCTTTCGAAAATAAATCAATCGCAAAAAGTTTAGAATTCTAGCTTCACCTTTATTCTTCTTTCATCTTCAACACTGATAGCTTTTACTTTCTCTTATTATCGTGCTCACTGTGATTGTCCTAATAAGCAAAATTGTATTTTCTCTTACTCAAAGTAAACACTAAATTTATATCTCAAATCTTTTTAATATCGACGGCGTTTGTTATCAAGTTCTCATCTTGATTTTATGATACTTCAGTACTATTTACAAGTTGTATATACTTAAAAATTTAAGTTTGTATCATGTTTTATATTATTTTTTAAGTATAAATTGTTAGTTTTATTATTGTATTTGGCGTGTCATGTCGTGTCCGTGTCCTATATTTGGAAAATCACCGTGTCGCCGTGTCGTGTCGTGTCGTATCCCGTGTCCCCGTGTCGTGTCCGTGCTTCATAGTTGGTCCATAGTTTTTGAATCATTACACATTTATCCTTTCCTGCTAATTTTGATTTCTTGCAGGTTTTTGAGTTTTCTAATTTATTTTCATGTTATCCATTTGAACTGTTTTCATTCACGTACTATAGATTTTTAGTTGCTCAATTAACAAAAATAACCATCTTTGGGAGGAGGAGGGTAGATTACGCTCAAATGCAGTTTACTCTTTTCATTATTTCAGCTGGAGCTTTTAATTCCTGCTTCCATTTTTTGCGAAATAATTGTTGATTGATCACCAAAACTTTGCCTGGGCTATTGATTTCAGAAGCATAATATTTCTCTGCTGCCCAGCTGCTTAATTTTCTGATGGGACCGCATTGAAATATTTCTCTCCTCATATTGCTCATTTTATCTGTATACAACAACAACCAAGCCTTAATCCCACTAGGTGGGGTCGGCTACATGAATTCTTTGTTTCCATTGCGCTCTATCAGTTACCAAATTCTTATCTAACTTTAAGTAACTAAGATCACTCCTTATAGTTTCTTGCCATGTCTTCTTTGGTCTCCCTCTTCCTCTTTGTACATGGGCAAAATCCAATAATTCAACTTTTTTAATTGGAGCTTCAATCGGCTTACGATTTAGATGTCCAAACCATCGAAGCCGACTTTCTCTAAGTTTATCCTCAATTGGTGCAACACCAATTTTCTTTCGGATATACTCATTTTTCATTCTATCTTTCGTGTATATCCACATATCACCTTAACATCCTCATTTCGGCAACATTTATTTTATTGTAGTTTCCTCTTTGCAGGCCAGCATTCAGCACCATATATCATCGCTGGTCTTACTACAGTTTTATAAAATTTACCCTTAATTTTGGATGGGATTTTTCTATCGCATAACACTCCAGAAGCATTTCTTCATTTTATTTGTATCTTGAAGCATAATCTGGAAATTCTATGTAGTAAAAGGCACCGAAGCAATACATACAGTATTTCATTAAACAGTTCTAATATTTCTCCACAAATAATTTCTCTTTATGACAAGTAAATCAACATCTTTTTTGTAATTTCAAGCACAAAAACTGTGATTTTTTCATCTACTTTTAGTTACTGTACAGGTGTTACTTCATTCAACATAGACATGGCGAAGAAGAAGGTGACTGTGGTTGGGAATGTGACGCGGCTGGGAGTCCTGAGCAGCATTTCAAAGGTGAGGAATGCGCAGTTCTGGCCGTCTCCGCCGCGGATTTCGGCGTCGTTTTGAGAAGGAACTCGCAGAGGAGAAGGTACTAATTGCTGGTGTCCACTATGTCACATGAACTATTCTTCTTCTGTTTTCTATTTATTTCTTTGAGATTCATGCATATTTGGTGATTAGTGCTACGATTTTTGTAGGAATAAGTGTACTCTTGTGTGTAATATTGCAGAATTCTGTGCCTTCTTTCTGTGAGATTTTGAAGGTTTCATTTTCTTTCAGTTTCTTAATAAGATTCGCATTCCACGAAAGTAGTATGTAATAGGAGAAAAATGAGTTAGTGGGTTATGTTCTACATTGGTAGGATCGGATGGTTCGTATTCGGGGATCAGATGGTCCCTTTACTTCGGTCATCCAATTTTACTAGGCTAGTCGGTCATCCAATTCTGTGCCTTCCTTCTGTGATATTTTGAAGGTTTCATTTTCTTTCAGTTTCTTAATAAGATTCGCATTCCACGAAAGTAGTATGTAATAGTAGAAAAATGAGTTAGTGGATTATGTTCTACATTGGTAGGATCGGATGGTTCGTATTCGGGGATCAGATGGTCCCTTTACTTCGGTCATCCAATTTTACTGGGGCTAGTTGGTCCGATCCTCCTTCAAGTGGAGCTTGAGTTGGATTCTCGTCAACACCATGACACAATTAGAACCCATAACAACCATCGTCATATATGTACGACGGATTTAGTATTGGAGCAAATTTGTATAATACTTGCTTCATTTTGTTATTAAAAACAATGCTGAAAAATAACCTAATCTATTGAATCAGAAAATTTAAATTATAAAAAAAATGACTAATCATATCATAAACAGTGTTTTTTGAAAAAATTATATGCAAATGCATAAATTCAAATTATCAGAATCTAATCATTTGGCCCTGTTTGGTGCAAGGATCAAAACAGGACCAAAATAGTACTAATTTAAAAAACAGCAATAATAATAATAAATAAATTTTTTAAATCATTCTACACAAAATCAAATATAAAAAATATTATTTTACTTTACATACTCAACAATTTAAAATAAAAATATCAATTTTATTTTACATTTTAGATCAAAATATTCAAATCGAGTATTTTGATCTAAGATCTGAAATAAAATTTATATTTTTATTAAAAATTATTAAGTATGTGAAGGAAAATATTATTTTTTATATTAAAATTTGTGTAGAATAATTAAAATAATTTATTTATTATTATTATTATTTTTTAAACTAGTACTATTTTGTTTCTGTTTTGGTCCTTGTGCCAAAGAGACAACTATATGAAATTCTATGAAATTATAATAACATGATATTTTCATTTTTCAAGCCAGTTTTTTTTTTCTGAAAATCAGTTTCCTTTTGTGTTGTAGTGAAAAAAAGTAGTCACCATAAAAAAAAGAAAAATAAAAATTTGATATAAAGTTTCTAATTTACCTTGGGCCAATTTTATGGCTAATTTATTGGGTTTTTTTGTTCTTATTTTTTTTATTTAATTTACCTAGCTATAAATCTTTTTTTTATTTAAATAAAAATTATATATGTAGAAAGACATAATAGAATAAATTCATCTAAAATATTATAACTTGATTTCTATAAATCACCATCACTAGGCTTCATTTGGTTTAAAATTTTTTTAGCTCAACACAAATTTTAACTGCAAAAATCAACTTTATTACATATCCAATACAAATATAAATCCTAGAATTAACTTTAGGGTAAATTAAATCTAGGTCCTTAAGTTTAAGGCTTAATAGCGCACATGTTCACGTTATAACATCAGTTCCTCAGTTTTAATAAGTTATCAAATGAGTTTTTTATTATTATTATTATTATTATTAATTTTTTTAAAAAATCTATTATACCCTTCCCCTCTTTCTCCTTCGATCCCCGTGCACGAACAAGGCCCCGCGGCCTCCGGCGGCCGCGGCCGCTGCCGGCAGGTCGTACACATATAATGGTAATAATAATAATTTTAAAAAATTTAATAATAAAAAATAAAAAGTCTCATTTGATAATTTATTAAAACTTAGGGACCTCAATGTTATAATTTTAAAAATCCCTGTGTGTTATTAATCCTTAAACTCTAAGGGCCTAAGTTTAATTTGCTCTTAACTTTATTTTACATCTTATATACTTTTTAATAATAAAATAAATTTTTTTAATATTAAATTTAAATAATAAATTAAATTTTTTTATCCAGAAAAAAAATTTAAACCAAATGAGACCTAAACTCATCTTACACAATTATTTGGTTACTGAAATTCTCAAATTTTATTAATTTATTTTTGAAACATGATTTTACCTTTCTCCAAAACTAATTAGTTTTATCAGTTTTATTTGAATTTCGGTTAAAATCGATACAAAACATGTTGATTCGTTTCCATCGAAATTCTCATGCTTTTAGAGTTTGTTTGGTTGGAAGATGGATTTGGGTAAGGAAAGAGAAAATATTTTATTTTATGGAGTTGATGGGAAAGAAATTTATTTTAATATTGGGAGGTGTGTATGATGTGAAATAAAGTTAATTTTAAGGTTGAAATTTGTGTTGGATGTGAAATAAAGTTGATTTTTAAGGTTGAAATTTGTGTTGGATGTGAAATAAAGTTGATTTTTAAAGTTGAAATTTGTGTTGGATATGAAATAAAGTTATTAAAATTTATAATAAATTTAAAATATTATTAAGATATTTTTTTACCCAAAAATGAGTTCATGCCAAACAAGGCCTTAGAATAATAATTTATAAATTAAATTTTTGAGTCAAATTTAAACTTCATATTTGTATTATTTTGAAACTATTAAAATTATTAAAATTACTGAACTTAATATATTTAATATAGGAACAAAATTAAAAACGGAACTCACAAAAATTTCTTGCAATTCATTTAATTCAAAGAAATTGAAAACAAAGCTGGGGAAGTACAAAATTTATGTGAAAATCATCTCGAAAAAGATAAATAAAACACAAAGAATTTTATTAAAAAAAATTAAATCATTCAGTGTAGATAATTTTTCACCAAGGAATACCAAATTTTTGCTTACGACTATTTCAAAAACTAATAATAATAAAAGGCTTTTATATAGATGTCACATAAAAATTTAAATATTAAATTCTGATTTAAATATATATCACATCGTATTGTGTAATAAAAAAGTTTACTCAAATTTAAAAGTAAATTTTATTAAACAATTATAAGATGAGCGATATTATATGACACTGAATATTGACCTACAAAGCAGAAATGAATAAATAAAATAAGTGTCGCAGAAATAGAAATACTAAAGTGAATGAGTAGGTAAATGTGAAAGGGTAAGATAAGAAATAAGTATATTTATGAGAAAATTGTAGTAGTCTCAATTAAAGATAAACTCAGTGAGCGTTTGCTTAGATGATTTGTACGTATAAATTATAAGTTGATAGAAACTCTGATTTCCTGTTTAATCATATAATAGAAACTCCTCTTGTTGGGCATTCCTTTGAGAAAATTCTGCTTCCAGCTGAGCCTTTATTGCCTTTATCTCTTCATTCTGTTAATGAAGAAGTTTACCCAGCGCAGCGATCTGCTGCTCGGCCCTCATCGCCCTGTTCAGCACCAGAGGAAGGCGAGCTAGCTGTAGGATAAAGCGAGGCCATCGGCAAGATCACACAGAGGATAGTAGAGCACAAAGAATGATGTCTTACAGAAAGTGTTTAGGGTTTGAGGTTTAGGATTTGGGATTTGGGATTTACGGTTTTGGGGTTTTAGGATTTTAGGGTTTAGGACTTTTTTATTTTTTTATTTTTAATAAAAAAAATAGGAGAGATATTATTCGTCGGGGCTCCGACCCGCCAAAAAGGCAAACAACTTATGCTCATGCCATCACATGGTAAGATAAAACGGCCCAAGGCCCAGTACATGGAAAATACATGATAGGCAAAACATGCCATTAGAAGATAGATTTGGGCTAAAGGCCCATTACAAAACAAGTCTAATATAAAGATTAAGGCCTTGTTTGGTTCGAGCATTTTTTTTAGACAAGAGAAAAAAAATATATATATTTTAAAATTTTAATAGGAGAAATATTTATTTTAATATTAGAAAGTGTGTAAAATGTAAAATACTTTCAATTATAATATTTGTATTAGTGTTGGGTGTGAAATAAAGTTAATTTTTATAGTTTGGCAAAAAAATTGCCTCAATCCAAACAAGGCCTAAGAGATTTCAGCCGAGGTGTCTTATAGAGCCAAGCCCAAATAGCTAGGCCCAATATATGTTAATGTTTATAAGGCCCAAGAAGAGGAGATTTCATAGAGCCCAACCCATGGTCATAGAACCCAAGGCCTCAAGCCCAACCAACAATTAAAAAGGCCCTACTAGGAAGCCCATAGGAAAGGGAAAGGAAGATGAGCCTAACAGACCCACCATAGGACCCAAGGCCCAGAAGTTGAGATGGGCCCAAAGCAAGTGATGGTAAGCTTTAGATGGGCCTAAAAATAATGTTTTAAATTTATAAGTCCATAATGGACTTACAGTAGAGGCCCAAGGCTTAACATAGAGAATGAGCCCAACAAGTAGGCCCACTAAGAAGAAGAAGGTGTAGGATGATTCGATAAGGCCAAATGGCCAGCAAGTTGGGCCAGTACAGTGGGTGCCGGCCCAAAGAAGAAGCGCGCCCACCATGGGCGCCCCCCGCTTGCGGATAGCTAGAGCCCGCAGGAAGCGGGAGACACGTGTTGCCCCAAGAGGAAATCCCGCCGATCCTGCGATTAGCTGTTAGCATGCGGAAAAAGCGCATGGGAAAAAGCCGGCAAGTCCAAACGCGTTTCCGTCGCGTTGTCGGTGCGGTTGCGACATGGTTTCGGCGCGTTTGTCTTCAGCACGTCTGCGACGCGCTTGCCGCGAGGTTTCGATGCGTTTTCGACGCGTTCGCGGCACGTTTGCGGGGCGTTCGCGACGCGGCTTCTACACGTTTGCAATGCGGCTTCGACGCATTAGTGACGCGTTTTCGATGCGGCTTTCACGCAACCGCATCGAAAACGCATCGAAGTCTTGCCGAAAACTTGTCAAAGCTGCGTAAGGACTGTTGGTTCCTCCCTTGTGGTAATATTGTGATTTTGATGTTTAACAATATGTTTAAGTTAATTTGTATTAATATAATTATTTAGTGTTCTTAATCTCAGGTTTATTAAAGTTGCATCTTAATTTTATACTAAAATTGAGATCTAATTAAGTTGGAGAGAAAAGCTCAAGTATTGAAGATCAAGTGAAGCATATATTATTATTGTTACTTTTAATTTTACTTGAGAATAAAATTGTTGTGAGGTTGATCTTGACTGTTAGAATAGTCTGGATATGAGTTTGAGTACTTAGAATCTCTGCGAGTTAATTAGATAATCTTAAAAAGTTTAAACTCTCTTAATTATGTGGCCTAATAGTGGTGAGATTGCTCTAGATATTTTCTTTTGGTTGTGATAGCTCCAGGGCAGCTTTGGGATAGTTGAAGGGTGACCTTCAATAGTGAGGTCGACCTTCAGCAGCTACCCTCAACAGAAACTTTAGTCATTTTGGGAATTTTTCGAGGTCGACCTGAGGGCGACCTGAGGTCGACCTTCAGCAGTGACCCTCAACAGAAACTTTAGTCATTTTGGGGGATTTTTTGAGGTCGACCCGAGGGCGACCTTCAGCAGCGACTCTCGACAGAAACTTTGGTCATCTTGGAGGATTTTTCTAGGTCGACCTGGAGGCGATCTCAGTGGTGAGGTCGACCTGAGATCAACCTTGGAAGTGACCGTTGGCCTATTGTTATCCTCCAACGGCTAGCTAGCGGTCGACCTCAGGTCGACCTCCAGGTTTTTCCAGCTCATTTTTCTAGCTGTTGGAACTCTTTATAAGGAGATGGGGGTTGTTGGTGTATTTCTCTTGGCTCATAAAATTCTCTAAGTGCTCTCAACATTCACCTTCATTCTCCACCATCCTAAGAGTTGATAAAAACATTCAAGTGGAGTTTCAATCAAGATTCAAGGCGATCTAGGTGAACTTGGACTCAAGTGCTCAAATTCTTCATCTACTCTTCTTCTAGCTCTCAAGATTCAATCATAAGAAGAAAGAGTGAGTGATTTTCTTTTTTTTTGTAATATTTCAGTTGTTCTTTTCTGCCTTCACTGTGTGTGTGAAGAGGGCCTCTAAATAAGGGTTGAAGGAGGTGAGTGAGTGAGCTCTCACTTAAAAGTGAGGAGGGCCTCTAGTGAGTGGATAGAGGAGAATTTGTATGGGCT
Organism: Apostasia shenzhenica; assembly: GCA_002786265.1. Classification (NCBI taxonomy): domain Eukaryota; kingdom Viridiplantae; phylum Streptophyta; class Magnoliopsida; order Asparagales; family Orchidaceae; genus Apostasia; species Apostasia shenzhenica. Next base: position 662,515 of record KZ451909.1, on the reverse strand, counting down.
TCTCCGCCTGAACCAAGGAGTATGTTATAGTGATATCTTTCCAATCAGGGTTGGGTGGATTAGGCTCTAATTTGAGCTGAACCACGTTATATCGTGTGTTCTTTGTGGATGTGATATTTTCTTCTTGTCTGCATTTATATTTGCTTCCGCTTGTATTTTGCACTAACTATTATATTTAGTAAATTAAATTAAATTTTAATTACGTCTATTCACCCCCCCTCTAGACGTCATACTTGTTCCTACAAGGACTACTGGAATTCTGGGTGGCCGACAGACATGTATGCCACGTTGATTCTCAGGCGCTGTTTCCACATGGCCGACAGCTGGCCGCCAGATCGGCGATATTTCCTCTCGGGCGACACGTATCCCCCACCTTCCTGCGGCCTCCAGCTGTTCCCGCCGGCGGCCCCGCCCTTGGTGGGCCGCAATTATTCTTTGGGCCCGCACCCCCTGCGTTGGCCCAACCTTCTGTCCATTTGGCCTTATTTGGGCTGTTGGCCCAACTAATTACTTTCTCACACTGGGCTCCAATACGAATGGACATTTTTGTTTGGGCATGTATGTTGGGCTTTATCGGATCATGCTGCCCCTTCTTCTTCTTAGTGGGCCTACTTTTGGTTGGGCTTGAGGCCTTGGGTTGTATGACCATGGGCTGGGCTCTATGAAATCTCCTCTTATTGGGCCTTATAAACATTAACATATATTGGGCTTGGCTCTATAAGACACCTGGGCTAAAGAATATACCATTTAATTTTATTCGTGGAAGCTAAAATGCCTCGAAATTTAGCCTCATTCCTAAAGCACTAAAGGGATCACAGAGTAAAAATAAAAATAATATGCCTAACATGGCCTTTTTTAATCCAAAAGAAAAGGTTCATATGAAGAATGAGAGAATCAATTCAATTTAAACCCTAATCCTAAACTCTAATTCTAAATCCTAAACCCTAAATTGAGGTAAGCCCTTTGTTAACAAATGAGCCAAATTAAAAATATTCCTATTTCATATAAATTTGATCATTTCCTGTTTATAATTTCAACATTTCTTTTTTGCATTAGATCATAGTTTTTATAAATACTAAACATATTTATTTTATTAAATACAACTTAAAAGTTAAAACTAGCAAAATATGTTAAAAAAAACCTAGAACATAAATGTAATTACTCTTTAATTATATGCTATCAATGGTGTTTGAGTACATTTTATTTTGTTGATATTTTAATTTATGAATGCTCTTTAGATACTAATATTTATTTGCATATTACGGATTTCTCGTTATTGATATCTATTATTGCAGCTATTTTATATGGTATTTCATTAGGGTAGCTGATTATCAAGTTAACGAAATTAATTTCTAGCTATTTGCTTTTAATATTTTTAGTTATATAATTTTTTATGCCATTTCATTCGCCTATAAAATAAAAATTAATTAGTAGAAGATTTAGTGACATTTTCTTTATTATATTAGTGTAATTGTTTAAAAGAATATTATAATTAATTATTGGCTTCATTTAGTTTAAAATAAATTTTTTGTAAAACATAAATTTTAATTATAAAAATTAATTTTACTTTATATTTAACATAAATATAAATATTAGAATTAAAATTTTTTATATTTTATGTATTTTTTAATATTAAAATAATTTTTTTTTGCTAATTTTTAAAAATAACTTTTTATATTTTATTAAAAAAAGCTTGAACTAAATATGGCCAAAAAGGTTGTATATAAGGCAGTTATATTTTTTAATTTATTTTTTAGATATTTATTAATTATGCAATTTGTTTTTAGATTAGGTTAGAGGGACAGAGGAAACTACCTTGTTTGACGTGAGAACCAAATCAGAACCAAATCAGAACCAAAGTAATACTAATTTAAATAATAATAATAATAATATTATTAAATAAAACTTTTTAATCATTTTACACAAATTTTAATAAAAAAAATATTATTTTATTTCACATATTCAATAATTTTTAATAAAAATATATATTTTTTATTTCACATTCTAAATTAAAATATTCGAATCAAATATTTTAATGTAAAATCTAAAATAAAATTATTTTTTTATTAAATATTATTAAATATGTAATGTAAAATAATATTTTTTTATATTAAAATTTATATAGAATGATTAAAATTTTTATTTATTATTATTATTATTATTATTATTATTATTTTTTATTAGTCCTCTCGCGCCAAACAGGGCTAAAGGCCTAAAAAAGCCCGCTCTTGACCTCCGGAATGAAACTTGCCGGTTGAGGAAGAAGCTTGTGCAACTCGAGAACCTCAAGGAGAGGGAACAGCAGAGCGCGAGCTCTCGGCCGTCGAAATGAGAATCGAAGAGGTTCAATCGACCACCAAGAAGCAGCGGATAGCTACTCACACCCACATCAAAGGCCTCGGTCTCGACGTAGTCTCTCGTCTCTCCACCTCTCTCTCCCCACAAAACGGCTTAGGGTTTAGGGTTTTAGCTCCTTCTAGTTTCTCTTGATTGCCTTTTTGATCAAAAGCATTTCATGGGCTTTCAGTGACCATGGCTTGCGTTTCAGGCGAACGGTCATGCAATCCCCATGGCCGCCGGGTTTGTGGGGCAGGTTGCGGCTAGGGAAGCGGCGGGATTGGTGGTGGACATGATTCGGCAGAAGAAAATGGCCGGCAGGGCTCTTCTTCTTGCTGGGCCTCCCAGCACCGGTAAGACGGCATTGGCTCTGGGGATATCTCAGGAGCTGGGAAGCAAGGTAAGATCTTGTGCTATCTTCTTCTTTTGTAATTTTCACGTTTATAGTTGTGTATGTTTATGACTCCGCGTATAAAATTAGTCGAAGTTGGACAAGCGACGGATCCTCTTTCTTTGAACTCCGTATCCCTGCAGATGTTACTTGTTCAGTTATTTAGAATGCAGTGCTTCTTTAGACTGATGCTTTAAAACTACAACTTTTACTTTAATTGGATCAAGTAACTATTAGTAGGAATCTACTTTAGTTTTTCAGAGCAATTCAAGTCACTGGTTTGTAAACTATTGTACTGGAACAAAATGTTGAACCTGTATGACATGTCCAGTTGTAACAGCTTTTTTTAGCTAACTTAACATTTATCTAATCATAGGTATCTTATTTTCACTTGAATTATAGGTCCCATTTTGCCCAATGGTTGGATCAGAGGTTTACTCATCAGAGGTGAAGAAAACTGAAATCCTCATGGAAAACTTTCGAAGGGCTATAGGGTTGCGTGTTAAAGAGAACAAGGAGGTTTATGAAGGAGAGGTTGGTTTTGAGCTTTACTTTCCAAACTCTTCCCTTTTCATGCCGTTTTGGTTTTAGAACTTTTAATAATACATTTTTAGTACTAACTTTAAGTTCACTGAGCAGTTATGTTTGTGGTATGCTTTTATTAGTCTACGAATGTTTCATGCTTTGAAGCATGATAGTTTTTGTTCTGTTTCAGGTGACTGAGCTTTCTCCTGAGGAAACTGAAAATACAACCGGTGGCTATGGAAAAAGTATTTCTCACATCATCATTGGACTAAAGACCATCAAAGGAACTAAACAGCTGAAGTTGGATCCCACCATTTATGATGCTTTAATAAAAGAGAAGGTAATGCATGCCATTTAAGGTGGTCCTAGTTGTTGTTACCTGAAATATTGTTTTGAAACACCTTGAAGGTTTCTTGTATTTTAGCTTCCGGTGTTGTTATTTTAAAGAGCTAGAAGACAAAGGCAACAGTCTTTGTGGCTTTTTTGTTTTCATATTCTTTGTTCTGTATTACCTATCATCCTTATTGTTTAGGGTTCTCCTAACACCGTATATTTTTAACAAGAGATTGAATAGATGTTTAGGATGTTATGCATGATTTCCTTTTTATGTTAATATGAACTTGTTGCATTAACTTAAAAATTATGGGGTTTACAACTGTCAAAATTTCTGATTGCCAATGAGATCTGCAGGTTACTGTAGGTGATGTAATATACATTGAAGCAAACAGTGGTGCGGTAAAGAGGGTTGGTCGGTGTGATGCTTTTGCTACAGAATTTGATCTAGAAGCTGAGGAGTATGTTCCAATTCCAAAGGGAGAAGTACACAAGAAGAAGGAAATTGTGCAGGTACACAATCTATCAATCTCTTGTATACGAATATTGTTAAATGAATATTTTTTGCCAAATAAAAAAATTCCTAGGTTTATCTAAAATATGATATGAATAAGGGCATCACCTTCTTGAACACTCATATTGGTAACTTTTGTGTCATGTGTTGAATTTAAGGTTTATAATTTCTACTATCTGCATCCCCTCTCGCACAAGATGAAGGGTCCTGTTGGTTGGGTAAAGCTGATAAATTAGATGTAGTTTAAATGTTTTTGATGGTTTGATTCAATTTTGTGTTTATTATCTTTTTTTTATTTGGATTCTGATAACTTGAGGTTGTCTCTGGTTTTTATTATTGACCTTGAAAAAATAAAACCAAATTTTTACATGCTTATTGGCTGGTTGGCGTGTGTTTTAGAATACATTTTTATCTCATATTACCTTTTTACTCTCCTTTCCTAGATGTTTCACATTCCAGCATTTGGTATGCATGATCTTGGAATACTCCAGTTCTATTTGCTAAATTCCCTGATGATTTTCCAATCAAATGTTTTAAACTTGTTGAAACCCTGCAGTTTTTGGAAGCCAGGCTTCCAATAGCTTCATCTGCAAGTTTGTTTTTATAATTTCATTACATGCAAGTGTATCATCTACAAGTTTGTTTTTAAAATTTCATAACATGTAAGTGTATCATCGTCAAATTTGTTTTTAAAATCTTCTGAACAGTATAACTACCTGTAGTCATGCGAGCTAACTGTAACAACAAACCTTCTGTTGTGTTAATTTTTTAAATTTTGATTAGCACTACCATCTTTTAATTTAATTAATCTAGTTGACATGGTTGGGGATATTTAGATCTTTGTACTGGCGACATGAGTCATGCCCATCTTGGCAATGTATACAATTGTTTTTAGGGTCATCTCCGTGGACAATATAATTCTCTGTCCTTCATCGTAAAATATAGTGGTGAATGCTCTTGTCAAGCTGGAATGTAAACTTTTTTATTTGACCAGATGATAGAGGGATGATTGTGGAACTTTAACCTTTTCATACTATGTTAGGTAACAAACACAAACTGGAGATAATGGAATTTAAGTATTTGTGGTCCAAGACTATCTTTATAATGTGCATGGCGATATCACATGGACCTAGGTAGTGGAAAGCCTGGTTCATTTTGAGGAGGATTAAATCTACTGTTGATTTTTGTCTCTTTTTGAAGATCGAGAGGGAGGAAGTGCATTGTAAAGGTCACTCTTTTGGCAACTGAACAAGGTTAGATCTATCTTGTTGCTTGGACCAATTTGTTTCATTCAATTATGTTTTTGGTTTGTAGGGAGGGAGAGAGCAGGGCAAGGTGGGTATGAGAGAGAGGGAGAGGGAGAGGGAGAACAAAAGGGAGAGTGTAAGGGATATTCGCTCCTGTTTTTGGTATGTAGGGAGGGAGAGATGTGGATGGAAAAGAAAGAGAAAGGGAGTGAGGGTGGATCAGTAATACCCAAGCTTACTCGGATTTTAGTCAAGTTAGTTTGGATCATTTCAGTTTAAGATTCAAGGCCTTATCACAATATCCAATCCCGAACTTGATTTATTACGTCTGTTCGGATCAATCGTGTACTTGGGTCCATGCCAAGGTTTAATATAATAGTAAAACCATCTCCATAATTTGTTCGTATTTCTATTAGTATCCAATATTACATTGGCAAAGTCTTATCCCTTTTTCAGAAAGTTTGTTATTTTTTCCCCCAAGTAAAGCATTTTTGTAATGTTCTTCATGATTAGCATTTCGTGATGATTTTACATTTTTGTGACTTTTATTTGCAATCTAATAAAGAAAATGAACTTGGCACTTGATTATTGAATTTAATTCATATTCATATTAATAGCTAGAAACATTTTGAGAGATGGCAATTTTTTTAAAATCAGGATGTTACATTACATGATCTTGATGCTGCTAATGCTCGTCCACAAGGAGGGCAAGACATATTATCTCTTATGGGGCAGATGATGAAACCTAGGAAGACTGAAATTACTGACAAACTACGACAGGAAATTAACAAGGTTTGTCATTTACTGTGGTTAAAAAGAGTATTTTTCTAGGCTTCCTAGCTATATTCTAGTATGTCACATGCCTATTGAAAGATAACCACTTCTAATGCCAGCATTCATAATTCTTTGTTTGTTTGTGAGGTTATTTTTAATTTGGGTAAAAGATAAGCTTGATGTTTTTATTTTGAGATTTGTGAAAGTTTTAAAATAAAATTAGTTTTATTTTGAGATATGTTTAGGATGTGAAATAAAGTTAGTTTTTTTTTGAAATGTATAGAGTGTGTAATAAAGTTAATTTTAATGTTGGAGTTTGTGTAAGATTTGAAATTTTGTTAGTTTAATGTTGGAATTTTTGTACTATGTGATCTATAAAGCTAATTTTAACTTGTGTTAAAATTAACCTTAAAAACAAGCAGCAGCACCAACCTACAAATTTAAATAAAACCATGTATTTGCTGCTCTTATCTGTGGGATGACCTGGCAGGTAGTTAACAGGTATATTGACGAAGGAATTGCAGAGCTTGTCCCTGGGGTATTATTCATAGATGAGGTAAGTCGAGCTCTCAGCTCATGTCTATCCACCTTCTCTTTTTGTTATACTTAGATAATAAACTTTTATTATACTTGCAGGTTCACATGCTAGACATGGAATGTTTTTCTTACCTGAACCGTGCTTTGGAGAGCTCAATATCACCTATTGTCATCTTTGCCACCAATAGAGGGATATGCAGTGTAAGGTATACTCCAAAAATTACAGCATAGGAGCATCTTTCCTTATGGCCAATTATGATATACTTGAAAGGTTTCTTCTTTGTGGTCAGGAACTTAATTCAGGAAATTTATTTTGATTATTTCATGTGGCATGTGTTAAATTAAATGCTTGACATGGTGAGTCTGTCAAGATTTGGTGATAGCCTACGTTTGCTTCTCTTTTCTCATCCTTTAAATTAAATAGCCATAAATGATTTGGTGTAACAATATGTTCACCGTTTTGTAATGATCAGTTTTGGCTAGCACAGTTGGTTATCAAATGAACTAAAATATGCTTATCAAACTCTGAGTTCCTAAGTTGAATTATGTGATTTAAAAAACTATTTTTGTGATATCGGAGCTCATCTATATGTATTTAAAGGCAGTATCATTGTTGTATTATTTCTGTTTTAAAGATAGTTTATACTACTGCATGCATAATTCCTGCATTCTTCTATTTTTAGAGGAACTGACATGATGAGTCCACATGGCATACCTGTGGATCTCCTTGATCGCCTCGTGATTGTTCGTACAGAAACTTATAATCCTACTGAAATGATACAGGTTCTTGATTTTAATACATTTATCTTATTGTGCATCATTTTTATAGTAAAACTGTTTGTCATCATTTGTCCTTTAATGAATTGAAGTTGCTGACTTGTTTCAGATTTTGGCTATTCGGGCTCAAGTTGAAGAGCTGACTATTGATGAAGAGAGCCTAGCATATCTGGGAGAGATTGGCCAGCATGCATCTTTAAGGTCTCTTTATGTTCCTTTGTGTTCGCTTTCTAGTTAATCTTGCAAAATGGTAGTCATACCCTTTTCCTAGCAAAAGTCGTCTAAAATAGCATAATGCACCAAAAAGTCTACAATGCTATTTATGTTATGCATCACTTGTGTAATTTTGCAAACCTAGAATGAAAATAACTTGCCTACAATATGTTTGATGACATAGTTAATATGTGAGACGCAAAGCGAAGTAGGGGTCACTCTCCGTCTTTTGGTAGGTCTTAGGTCTTCCATTGGTATCCGATGCAGTTCTGGCATTCTCTTTGGCGTGCATACCTACTGCTCGAAGTTGTTATTGGCTACCCTTTGTTACTACACTTGTTGGTGGCTCTGGCATTCTCATTAGATGTTTACAAGGAGCTTTCTGTCCCTTTGTATTTGTATTATGTAAGAAGGAAATCATACCCTTGTTAAATTGGACATTTACTGGACAGTACTTGAACAACAAGAAAATATTTTCCTTGAAAAAAAAAAATTCAATAATTAATTGTCATTCACTTCTACATGCTCTTATTATTATAAATTAACTATACTCCTTATTATTAGAGACAGTTTTAACAGGGAAGAAGTTCCTTCTTTATTGGATAAATTATTTACAAAAAATATTTTCCTTTATTATCAGTAAGAAAACGCGCCGTTGCCGGGTCCCAAGTCCCGGATGAGAAATGCGGAGGGTTGCGTTAGGTAGTCGACAGCCAGCGTAAAACTTGTCGAATCAATCATGACATGAATCCTTTAGAAAATTGCGTTAAAGCTAGGGCGTTCCCTGGAAGCGACGCGCTGTATTGCCTGAATACAGTGAAAAATGGGCAAGGGCCGCTGCATCGGTGCCTGAGTGTAGTGAAAAATGAGCAAGGGTCCCCACATCATGGACAGATGCGGGTAAAGAAGCTAGTCCATCATAGTAGAACTTAAGTCAGTAGGATTAGACTAGGAACTTGGAATATAGGCAGCTTGACGGGCAAGCTAATGGAGTTGGTGGATATTATGATTCATAGAAAGATTAATATTTTGTGCCTGCAGGAAACAAAATGGGTTGGAGAGAAAGCTAAGGAAATTGATGGCCTAGGTTTTAAACTTTGGTACTCTGGTAAGAATAAAAATAAGAACGGAGTGGGTATAATTCTGGATAAGAGCTTGAAGGATCATGTAGTGGAAGTTAAGA
>KZ451909.1:624053-651433 GCA_002786265.1 Apostasia shenzhenica | reverse complement strand
CCAGCGATGATATATGATGCTGAATGCTGGTCTGCAAAGAAGAAACATACAAACAAAATAAATGTTGCAGAAATGAGGATGTTAAGGTGGATGTGTGGATATACACGAAAGGATAGAATGAGAAATGAGTATATCCGAAAGAAAGTTGGTGTTGCACCAATTGAGGATAAACTTAGAGAAAGTCGGCTTCGATGGTTTGGACATCTAAATCGCAGGCCAATTGAAGCTCCAGTTAGAAAAATTGAGTTTCTGGATTTTGCCCATGTACAAAGAGGAAGAGGGAGACCAAAGAAGACATGACAAGAAACTATAAGGAGTGATCTTAGTTACTTAAACTTAGATAAGAATTTGGTAACTGATAGAGCGCAATGGAAACAAAGGATTCATGTAGCCGACCCCACCTAGTGGGATTAAGGCTTGGTTGTTGTTGTTGTTGTTGTTATTATCAGTAAGAATTATTGACAAGTATTTTCCTTTATTAATTCATGTCACGTTTGATTTGATAAGTTTACCGTTAGTTGTATTCTCTAATGCAACCCTTTGCATTCCTCATTCAGGACCTGGTTGTTGTTATTTTGTTGTATTTTTCTTTGCTAATTATTTTTTTAAATTGTTAATAACAAAGATAGAACATTTGTTATGATAATATAATAATACGGCAAATTTTCAATTGGACTCAATAATTTCATTTTTTTTAAAAAATAGTTATTTTTGGGACAAAATTGGGAAAAAATGTCCCCTATATTGATTTACAAAATTTAACAAGGTGATTTTTAATTTAATATAATAATAATTTTATTCCCATTTTAATAATCTTTGTTAAATATAATAGGGCTATTGATGACATATCCCCTTATTAAAATCTTTATTATATTGATATTTAAGCTATAATTTAATATGGAATTTTATTATTGCTAATTTTTTTATTAATAATATGCAAATTTCTTGTAATATCAGGAGGCTTTATTTGTGCCTTATATTCATCAATGTCTCCTGTTTTTTATTATATAATCTTATTTGGGCATAATATTCTCGAGTAGTATATCATTTCCTTGTGCTACTTGCATTCTTACTAGTTTTCTCTTGTGCGCCTTGAAAGCATCAATAAAAGAAACAAATTAATCTCAATCTGTATTACTTGCTATAGTGCTAATTTGAAAAGCAGAACATCAGTTATTGTTGATTTGTCATCGTATTGTATTACTAGCATTCTTATCCCCTCAAATAATTTTTTAATGTGCCATAATCTTGTTCTTATATGCTGACATCCTCATCATTATCTTCTGCTTGAAGTTACCTCATTTGTTAAGTGTGAAAGGCAACAAACTGATTTCCCTCAGCTAAGTTTTCATTCTTGATAATGATATGCAGCAATAGAAGTATGAATTTCTGTATCACAATTCACTGTGTGGACGAATATAATGTAACAATACCAAGTTCCTCATTTATGATTGGCCCTGCCGTTATTTTACTGTGCTCCTTTTGATTTAACTTTTTTGTTGAGTTTATTATAGTCATCAGCCTTTGCAAGTTAAGTTCCAGGTTGTGAAACTGCTTTGATAAATTGTTTTTAAAATCTGAAATTCTTCATTCAACAGAAATAATTTTCCGTGATAATTAACACTTACAAAGAGCATTACATTACATAGTGCTGCTTAGAGAAGAGAAATCTATACACATCTTAGTTGGTTTGGGATGAAGGCTTTGAATCCATTTCTAAGCATCCAGCCTTCCAGTACCTCCACTCAATCAGTTCACCTAAAAGCGGCTTCTAAATGATGAAATTTCAGACCCATGAATTAATGACTATTATAAAGCTACAGACTATTCAAACAGCTACATCTCAGTTTACCAAATGTTGTACAAGGACTGTAAAATGTTGGATTATGGGAAGCTAAATGCAACTAAGGGATTCACTAGGAGTATATATAGCTGCCACACCTGAGCTAACAATAGTGTACCTCATATTAGGGGTGTGCATTCGGTTTGAGTGGTTGGTTTGGTGACCAAACCAAAAAAAAAGATTGGATTCGGTTTTAAATTTAATGAAACCAAACCAACCAAATTATATTATAAACCAAACCAAACCAACCAAATAAATATCGGTTCGGTTTGGTTTGGTTTGGTTAAAACCATATTTTTGGTCTGCAATCCTTTGATCTACAGCGCAAGCCGCGCAAGTCGCGCAACCCTAAATAATCTGAAACTTCTCGGTCGGTCAAATCAGCCTTCTTTCTCGCGAACTCATCTATATGAGAGAACCCAAATCGGCAAATTGCCAACTGAACCGGTCCAATATAAATACGTGGGTTATTCGGTTAATTCGGTCGGTTTGGTTTCCAAACATGTGAAACCGAAACCAAAATATTCAAAATATCAAACCATCACCAAACCGCTAGATTCTAAACCAAACCAAACCGTTAAATTTAAACGGTTCGGTTCGGTTTTTCGGTTTAAACCATAGTTTGCACACCCCTACCTCATATACACCACAAATGAAATATATTGAGGTAAATTACTTATGGTACCTGAGATATGGTGCATATTTCACATAGGTTTGTATTGTTTTCAGCCATTTCATTTGCAATATCCTTTTTCCGTTTACTTTCTTATCACCCCATCTTCAAACAATCTCACCGAAGTTGATAAAGCAAACTATCAGACTCTTATGTGGGAAAAGGACCGAAATGAAACTATTTGGAAAATTTTAACTAATCTGGAATATCCCTTTGTTATGGACCCCTATGTAATTTACCGTATATGATTTTATTTATCTGCTAACCTAATAGCAACCATCTCACCCTGTGCTTGTCCAATGATAATTGGCTTGCAACTTTTACTTTTTTCGTAGGAAAAAAAAAGAAGAAAAGGCAATTACTTATACAACACCATATTTGCCAAAATTATAGATTTTACACTATTTCTGAATAAAATATCACTATACTCTAAATCCTAAGTCTTAAAATCATAACCTAAAATCTAAAATATTAAAAGCATAAACTCTAAATCCTTAACCTTAAAGTTTTAGTTTTTGTGGATTAGTTTTGTATATAATCTAATTTAAACATAAACTAGTGAGATGAAAACTTTTATGATGAACTTGTGAACTATAATGATAGGGTAAGGTTCGTGAGAACGCATCAGTAATTTATTTTATAATTTTTTTCCAAAAATGACATGTACAATATGTAATTTTATCAGTTTTAAGTGTTCTGTATATAATTATCCCAAAAAGCAATAGTAGTTAGGGGTGTTAAAAATATCCGAAACTCGAAACTCGCTCGGAACTCGTTTGATTTTTGAATCGACTCGAAATCGGTTCGAAAAATTTGAATCGAATCATGAGCTAAGGATTTTGGCTCGAAGTTCATTTCGAGTCAATTTCGAGTTGGCCTTAGCTCGCTCGAAACATGATTTGATTTGGCTTGAAATTATATGCATAGCATAAATAATATTGATATATTATATACACATATACATAAATAAATTGTTATTTATATATTTAGTTAGTGGTTTAGTGGTAGAGTAGAGGAGATTTAAGGTTTATTTTTCTCAAGATCTAGGGATCAAATCCTCTTAAATACATAATATTTCTACATTTTTTTTACAATTCCGAGCTGATCCGAATCATGATTCGAGCCGGCTCGAAATCGAGTCATTTCAAGCCGAGCCAGCTCGAATCATATCCCATTTCGATTTCGGACCGATTTCGAGCCGAGCCGAGCTTGAAATTTTCGATTTCGAGTTGAGTTTGACTCGCTCGAAATCGGCCCGATAACAGCCCTAATAGTAGTAAGTGTTTTATCAGCTACCTTGAGATTTGATATGGTGGTGTAATTTCATGTACCATTATGCCTTCTCTCACTAAGCAACTGCAGCTTCCATCTCTTTTGCTTATAAGCAGCTAATTCAGGCATGCATCTCTTAAATCAGGCATGCCATTCAACTGATGTCACCAGCTAGTATTGTGGCAAAAACAAGTGGAAGAGATAAAATCTGCAAGGTATTGCAAATTACATAGATTAAGGTTTCACTTTCTTATCGTTATTTGTAGAAACTAATCCAATATGTCTAATTGTTATTCACCAGGCTGATATTGAGGAAGTGACTGCTTTATATCTTGATGCAAAGTCTTCAGCGAGACTTCTTCAAGAGCAGCAGGAAAGATATGTATCCTGAGCGTATTTTTTCACCTGCTTTTTTCAAAAGCAAACTAAATCGATAGAGCTATCTATTAACCTGCTCGACGCCGGTTCTTTTGCCTGCTGGTTTTGGAATCAACTTCTAATGAAGATACTCTGGGTGTTGAGGTATTAAAAGAAGAAATTATAGTTTTTAGAGGTTCTATTTAAATTTATTTTCTTCACTTGAAAATGGCATGCTCAACTTTTGTTATTTAAGGGGTACTATGGCTGGTGGGATCAGCTTCTTTTTACCATTATTCTCTTAATTTTGATATAAAATGCATCTCATTTGGGGAATTAAGATGTTCTTTTATTAATTTTTTTTACTTTGTCATTGCCACATAATTTTTTATTGTTCATTCTCAATTTTTTTTACTTTGTCATTGCCACATAATTTTTTATTGTTCATTCTCAATAATACTGAAGCTATGATATGCAGTCATTTTTGTGGTCTCTTCCAGTGTAGAATGTGGAGGAGGAGAAAAAGAAGAGATCTCTTCCTCCTCCGTGGTCATTTCGAGAGAAAGATGTTGGTCTCTCTCTTTTGTAAGTGGTCATTAGGCGTTTTGTAGTTTTTCTCCAACAATAAGATGCTACTAACAGAAAGTAGGCTTCTCATCTTTTATTTTGTGTGTAATTATTTCATTTACACATGGATTTCTATCTTGGTTCTTAGTTGATGATGAGGGTGTTGATTTTGACATCAACATGATCTAGAGATGAGATTTCATGTAGTGGTCGATCAAATTCTAGCCTAAAAGCGACGCTTCTTGTTTGATTTTTTTGGATGCGTTAAAATTGAGAAACTCAATGCTAGGTATGCGTCGCAACAAAAGGGAGTAATATAAATGTTATGTTTCTAGGTGGACTAGTAACCGACATTCTAACTTCAAGTGTATGAAATAACCTCCTTGGCGGCAGCATTTGTATCAAGGATATTAGATCTTGGCTTAGATCTGCATTGAGATAACTTTTAAGAAGTGTTTGATTTGTTGTTATTTTAATATTATGTCATATAATTTAGATGTTATGATATTTTAGATGTCATCTTTTAACTAATAATTTTATAGTGTGATAGAAGATTATTTATAAATATTTTTTCTAAATAACATAATGTTAAGATAACATTAAATCAAACGCTCCCTTAGCTATATATCTTGGTATATGTTGAAGAGGTTGTGTGCCAAGTCATCTTGTTCGAACTTTCAAGGGCTACTAAACATATCTGGATATATCGACAAGATGGGTGTCAACTTGACATTTGAAAAAAAAAAATAATAGAACGCCGTAACTGTCATAGCCTTACATGACTTAGCTTTACCTAGTAGATATTGATAGATATTTTACTCATCTTGGTAATGTGATTGGTTCTTAAGGATCTAGTAAGTCGTGTAGGCTAGTCTCGGAATCTAGCGAATATTGTGTTTAGCTCAATGGAGAAAGATCTTGTTTGAGTGTTAGAGAATTTTAAATTTGAACTACACTATCATAACAAAATTATAATATTTAGAAATAAAATTAAAAAATATTAAATTTAATATCATTGTTACATGAAAAATCTACAATATATTAAATTGTTAATTCAATTTTCAGATACATAAGATCGAAGTTGAATAAATTAATGAAAATAATTAAAATATTAAACCATCACTAAACTATTATATTCTAAACTAACAAAATCATTGAATTTAAAAATATAACTTTAACAAAAATTAAATCAAATCAATTAAATTTTATTTATAATTTAATCTTTTTAAATTTAAATTCAAATCTAATTTAATACTAAACTGATCAAACGAATGCACGTCTCTAATTATTAAGTACCTTGCGAATGTGTCATGCTATTATGAGTTTTAAGATAATGCGATGGCTACTTGGGAGGAGAGATCTAATAGTTTGATACATTTTATTATTTTTTTAATTTTAACGTTTTTGAATATGATTTATGAAATTAAAAAAATTAAAATTAACTTAATTAATTTTAAGTTCTGCAAAAAAAAATCTTAAAATAAGAGCATAAGTTAAATTTAACTATGTAAAAAGTTTAATTCATGGACATTGGTTGGTCCACAAAGAATGAATAAAAAAAATGTGGTATGGTCTATAAAGAATCCATTGGATCAGAGATCGTGAAGGGCAGCAGCTGCAGCACCAAGCTACTTTACCTGAAAACAAAATTCCGAGTTTCAAGGATTAAAATTTAAGAAAGAAAAATTTATATCTGTCACTCCCAAAGATTTATTATTTTGAAATAATATTTCTCATTTTAAAATAAATTTACAGATAGTGTTCCGTTTTTAAAGTTAGATAGGTGGACTTTCAGGAGTGATAAATGTAAATCTTCTCAAATTTAAATTTAAAAAAAAAAAACTAAATGAGTTGTGCACAAATAAGAAAGTGATTTGAACCAAAGGATATGTAAGGCTGGCAATTTTTAGTCCAAAATCATTTCATAATTGGTGAAAGTGCAAGTTTAATTAATTTTAAAATGATTAGATTTTCTTTTTAGTTTGCGTGCCGGCAACGATAATTCGATTTGAAAGTCTAATTTATCAGTTAGTGCCAGTTTGATTTATTATTATCATCCTACAAGTTAATAATTATTTTTAAGGTAAATTACACTCAGGTCCATGAGTTTAAGGTTTAATAACGCACAAATTCACGTTTTTGAAATTATAATAACGGGATCCATGATTTTTAATAAATTATCAAATGAGCCCCTTTTAATTTTTTTATTATTAAAAAATTTAAAAATTACCATCATACTCCCTCTCTTTCCTCCCCCCTCTGTTTGTTGTTAATCCCTACGCAAGCGAGGGACGGCCGCGGCCGTGGGCAAATCGCACGCTCCACGCGAGGCCGCAGGGATAGTCGCAGCAGGCAGCCGACAGCCCTCGCGGCTTGACTTGGCACGCGCGAGAGCTACGGGCCGCAACTGTCCCTGCGGCGGTCCCTTGCGCGCACAGGGATCGGCAAGAGAGAGAGAGAAGGGGGAGGTATAATGGTAATTTTAAATTTTTTTAACAATTAAAAATAATTGATAATTTATTAAAAACTCAGAGACCCCAATATTAAAATTTTAAAACGTAAACTTGTGCATTATTAAGCCTTAAAATCAGAAACCTAGGTA
Source organism: Apostasia shenzhenica (assembly GCA_002786265.1). Taxonomy (NCBI): domain Eukaryota; kingdom Viridiplantae; phylum Streptophyta; class Magnoliopsida; order Asparagales; family Orchidaceae; genus Apostasia; species Apostasia shenzhenica. The sequence continues at coordinate 644,119 of KZ451909.1, read as the reverse complement.
ATTTTCCCTTATTTTTATTATCCTTAAGCTTCATTAACTCTTCTCCACCACCTTCATCTTGTAGGTCAATCTCACCTCACCTATCTCCCGCACCATTGTCAAAAAATGTCTAGTAATTTTAATTTCTAATAATTTTTTATAATGTTACCAAATAAAGATAAAATTGATATTGCATGATTTTGTATTCTAGAAAATTGCAAGATAAAGTTGGCAACTCGAATAAATTTGAAATCGAATACATTTTAACTGAAGTGGAATTAACTCAACTCGAGTTCGAAAACTTTGATTTTGGGTTGAGATGAAAATATTAAAATTTGAACAAAATGCCAAACCTATCAGCAAAGGTTTACCTTCAGGAGAGGATAACAAGGCCAAGATACATGGATCCACAGAGAAATACGAAAGAAATCAGACCCCTGCATGTAAAGAATTATGATACAATGATTAGATTGAAATAAGGAACAAAACGATTAGGGGCATATTGTGATTACATTGAGAATGAAAATGTCATCCATTCAATTAAGGGTGTTGATATGGATCGAAGATTGAAAATAGATTGAAAACTGAATCGATTTTAGATCAAGATCTAAACGAGCCGACTAACGAGACAAAAGTTTGGCCCGGTAATGATTTCGAGTCGATTTTGAGCCGGGTAGGCTCAGCTTGATCAAGTTCGAAATCGGCTCGAATTAAAATATAATTTATATTATAATACATATATATAATATATATATATTATAAACCGAGTCGAGCTTACTCGGCTCGAGATCGGCTCGAAAAAAAATTGAGATTCGGTTCATCTCGAAGTCGAACCCAATCGACTTCGAGCCGATTTCGAGCTGATTGAAATGTGATTGATCTGATTTCGAGCCGGTATTGGCTCGGCTCGAAATCGGATCGATAACTTAACCAATTTCTTTCACATCCCATCTCACCAGATGACACCCCATGCAAGGCCATTGCATGGGCAAGGGCAAACGTCAGCAAATTTCTCAGCATCACTTGAGTTGACTCTCCTAGAAATTAAATCATCATAGATATCTGTAATATAAAAGTACAAGGAAAATAATAATCAACTTCCAGGAATAGATATGATAGCTTGAGGTTTTTAAAAAGTAATAAATAAGCATACCATAAATTGAAAACAAGCTGTTCATTACACCTGCATTAGCAGAAAAACAAAGGGAAATGTCACTTTACTAGGTCAAATTATATATATATATTTTTTCTAATTGTAACTACTTTTTCTCCTTTTTTTCAAGGCTTAGTCCTTGAAATGACCAGGCTTGGGCTTAATTTGGCTTTACTCAATCAAAACTAAGACCACATTTAACTTCCAACCAAACTAATTAAGGAAAAAGGGTCAATGGTTCTCTCTTCTACAAGGTTACCATTAAAGCCAAATTTGGCATGGCTCAATTAAGGCCAAGATCACAATAAGCTTCCAACAAAACCGGCACGAACAGAAAATAATAGCTTGAGATTAGATCAGATCAGTAAAGGTTCACCTATGAACAAAATGGCATAGCGAAGGATGCGAACATGTGTAGTTTCTTGCAGTAGCCATATGACAGCAATTAAAATAATGAACCCTGAAGAGACAACCAGCGTCAAAATACCAACTTCAAGTAAAGAAGATTAGACAAGGGCTCACCAATACAAAGTCCTCGAAGCAGCCACTTCGTTACCACCATGTAAACAATAACAGATCAGCAGATGGTATGGTTCAGTATGATGTTTTACTTTCAAATGTCATTCAGATAGAGAAAGTAAAATAAGATGAAAGAAAAGCAAATATGCTTACATTTTTGGCAACAAACAGTACAACAAACAATGCCAGAACGAGACAACCAGCGGCGATCATTGCAGTGAGAAGTTTTGTAGATGCTAGTACGAAAACCATTCCCCAAAATGAAGAGCCAAGATCTGAAGTGATGAAAAACAAGCTCAATCCAAATGGGATGGCACAATTTAGAAACATATAATGAAACAAGAACAAAACTGCCATACTTAAGTTTCAACGAACTGCTATACTTCTAAAGCTCAATCAACCTGAAAACAGAAAATATACTATGACGAAGAAAGCTGTCTTACATCCAGCAGGCAAAATCACGCAGTAAATCCCACCACGAGTATGTGTGGCCCCACCTTCATCTGCAAGTACCTGAATACCCTCCACCTGCATCAGCAATTACAGATAAGGTGATTTAGTGTATATATCGCACAAGATGTGTAATCATATCGCGACCAAGATCAGAATTTGAAAAGAAAAAGGTTTTACCTAGAGCAAAACCTAGTACATCTATTACCTCAGTCAAAATTAACAGTACGATTAAAAAAAAAAACGTGACACGAAAGTGATAAAATTTCAAAACAAGACCCCCTAAGATATTCTAGTCACTGATAACAAAGGGTAGACAAACTTGATTGCAGCCTGGGCCACGATAGGATGAGGTTTTATGATGATGCATGTTGATGGAAAAAATGCCATAAAGGAAATCCCTAAAAGGACAAAAGTATTTCAGACACAATCATTGAAGACATCATCATCTCTAACTTTGTGACTACTAGCTGGTTTTGGGTTCGTAAGCTGAACGAAAAATGCAATAAAAGAAAACCCTAAAAAGATAATAATATTTCAGACACAATCATTGAAGACATCATCTGCTAACTTTGAAACAACTAGTTGGTTTTGGGTTCATAAGTCATCCACCACAGAGTTTACAACATTATTTTGTATGGCCAGTTTCCTTTCTTATAGTTCCTGTACTTATTATGTCTTCACGTTATAGGTGCATGCTTAACTTCATTAAATATACCCAAACTAACATGTATTTTATAATATTATTTTAAATAGGCTATTACTTGACTTTCTTTGCAATAACTTTACTAGACATCCATCTCAATATATCGTTTATATTACCCCGGATTACATTGAAGATACTTAGAAAGAAACACTAAAATCCATTAAATATAGTTGTTCTTTCTGTTTCAAGATTTCCATTGAGCTTTCTAGATAATCTCCTAACTTGAATAATAATTTACCATTTTAAATAGCTAGGTGGAACTCTACTGATTTTATCTCAACTGCATCCTTAATCTTCATTTCATATTAAAAGTAATCTACTCCGGTAAAATCTGATTCTCCATATGTATGTAATATGTACAATCAACTTAAAATTTACAAAATTTCATATAATGTACTCATGTTCTGCTTGCTTAGCTACACCAAACATCATAAGATGCAAATTTCTCACAAAACACTCTGCCAGTATATGCACTCTGTATTTAACCTTTACCTCCCAACTCACGTGGCAAAATGATATTTTCTTGAGCATGTTAAATAGTTTATCTTCTATATTTGCAAAATCTGACAAAAAATGTCACTGAAATGCTTAACTATTCTTAATCAAGACATTCAATACATGAATGTTTTAAATTGACTACTGCAGAAACTTCTCACCAAACTAAAATGTTTGTACTACGTTTGGCAATGTCTATTATCATTCAATATTTCTAACAAACAATTGAAAGGCAAAATAATGGGTATATCCAAACCACGGGTGTCCTTAACCACAATGACAATACCAACAGCACCAAAGGCATCAGAAAGTTATGGTCATAAGAATTGTTGCCAAAAAAAAGTCAATGAAAGAGACACTACACATTCATCGGCCAGAAAAAGTATATCAAACTTGGTACACTTGATTTCTCTTCACCTGGATAATAGGAAGCCACTGTAGTGGTTTTAGAAGAGATGTTGAAGGAAGGTCCACTCCCATAACAACTTCAAATGCAAAATCATTTTTTTCAAAAAAAAATGCAAAATCTTTTTTTTTATGTTAAAAAATACAAAATCTTATTGATTCAACTAACCGTAACCCTTTTTATGAAAAAATAAAAAAATAAAACATAAACTTAACCCCATGCTTTTTTTTGCACATAAGGCACAGATAAAAAGAAAATGAGGTAAAATGAAATGATGCAAGCACCAACTAAGTATTTAAGCCATGTGAAGTACGTAATTTTTTAAAACTTTGATGTAAGTTTGCACTCTATATATTCTATTTTAGCTCTACTAAGACGAAAACTATTAAATTCTAAGATATTCCTCTATACCTTAACCTCATCTTTAGTCTTATAAATAAGAAAAATATCATCTATAAAAAGCGAACACTAGGAACCTCTTTTTGAATGTGTTCAGTCAAGTAAAGCATTGGTGCAATCTAACTATAATAAGAAAATCTTCAGTCAAATTTCTATGTGCCCGAACATAAGCAACAATCCTTTTATACATGTTTACCTTTCAACATTAATACTACTAGAAAAGTAGTCATATCCCTATTAATTTGGATTTATGTTATACATCCTGAAATTGTTTACACAATGTCTTCGTTGTGGCCTTAAAATCCCAAGCCTTGCTTGGACCTGCTTATGCCAAGAATGGCCTCACCAATGATTAGTTTTAACTACAAATTACTCTAATGCATCAATTAGCTAAAGCAATAACATCCAATATCTCATCAGCGATCTTTGACCTAATATCTATACAAATACTATGCTTTGCATAGCTTTGCATAGGTCTGAAAAACTTGAACAAGATGCACATTCCAATAAAGTTTTAATCTTCGCTAGACAAACAATCGCCACCTTTCTTTCTCCATTACAAATTTTCAGAGTCAATGATTGCCTATACCTTTGTATAGATGATAATCTAAAAAATGTTCATGGCCAATTCAGAATCTGCACTAATAAGATCTGCATCTTCCAGCATTCTGCTATGTAAAAATTGTCGTCCAAAATGTTAGGGCCCTCCTCTTGCATGAATTCAAAATATTCCAATCCGCACATGCAACTATTAAACTACATTCAAAATATTTTGATTTGTCAGCACCAATATCACTTTTATTGAAAATTGCAATAATTTTACCATTTGCAGGAATCCACAAGCTACATTCAAAAATCTACAAAGGAAGCAATGTATGGAAAGATACCACTAATCCCAACAAAAAACATTTCCTAATGCTTTTGAAAACCCTTGTTGGAGCATGAAGCCTAATTCCCTAACATTCACTGATGCAACTGCACACTGAGTTGCATGGGCTTTATAGGGGGGAATTTGGAGGAGGAAGCCCAACGATTCAAAAATTTCTTGGGACTGGACATAGAAGTAATTTTGTTAGAATTTTAACATAGTTGGATTTCAAAATTACTAAGAATCATTGCATTTAATAATTGGGATTTGAGATTATCTTGAAAAACTCTCCCTCCACTCTACTATATACAAAGGGGAGAAACTTCATTATAACTAATATCATGTATAAGAATTCCCAATGCAACCATGGACATATGCCAAAATTTACTGAATCACACAAATCTGCGTGTTATTTTTCATTATTCTATACCACTTGATCCCAACAACCCTATCAATCTGTAGCCGACAATAGCAATCGTGATATAAAGGCAGCCTATCACAAGTTTTTGCTGTGGTATCAAGCCACAGAAACCTATAACTTGTAAACTACATAAATATGTTCAACAAGAAAAAGCAAATTGACACTTGTTCTTCTATATAATCTACTGTTAACAATTATCATCTGAGTTCAACAGAATTGTATACGAAGGGACTTTTTATCTCAGATGATAACAGCAGATTATAAACTAGACGCTAATACTGGCTCCTGAGAAGTAATTAATTAATCAAATGATAAGCAAAATTATAAGAATCCATCCATGATTCGACATGCTACTATTTACAGGAATAAGTACATACCTGACCACAAGTTAGTTTGCAGGCAAGAGCATGGCTAGTTTCATGAAGAAACACCGTGATGAGCTTGAAAGGAGTCAGTAGAAACGTCCTCCACAACTGCAATTACATAACAGGAACACAACCACAATCACACTAACTATAGAAACCACAATCATGAAACCGTAATAAGACCGATAAACCAAAACACGATCTCAACTTCTCAAAATAAAAAGTCTTCCTTAACTTCCATGAACCTTTAACATGGCTCAATCAGTAACACCCTGGTAATGGATATCCAGCAAGATCGATCTACGTTTCCTCTCTCTCAATAAGGGAAAAATACTCAGCGGGAACCTATCGGAAATCGAAGTCAGAACTGAGTGGAGAGGAACGAGTCTGAAAAGCGCTTACACAGAGGATCACAACAATGGAGACACCAATGGCTGCTATGAAGACGGTTTGCTCGTGCTTGCAGCAGTTCTTCAACTCCCAGTTCGCCATTCTCTCTTTCGTCTCCCTCTAGCCACCGACGACTGTGCGACTACTGAAATTTGAGGGAGAATCGGCGATCGGAAGCAGGGCAGGGTAGGAAAGGAAGAGGGGATTTGAATCTGCTCGGAGCAAGTATCGGACTCACGGGGAAGTCAAGAAGTCGAGCAGACCAACCGGGGAGACGAGCACGAAAAACTGTTAATATGCGGATATCCGCTTTCAATCATCAGAAAGACGCGATCTTGGCCAATGAAATGGCGAGATGCAACGCTGAATCCGCCGTAGGTTCTATGCGGTAAAAGCGTTACACTGAACATAACTTTATGCGACTGTTTGCTTTGGCCCAATGGCGTTCGTTCCCTGGGCTTTTATACTGTGACCCGGTCTTATATACATGACATAATAAATTTATTATTTTATATATTATTTATTTATAATTAATAAATTATATTATGCCCATTATAAATTATTAAAATTTTTGGGTAAATTATGCCCAGATTTTTGAGTTTAATGCTTAATATCACATAGGTCCATATTTTTAAAATTATAACATCGAGGTTCCTGAGTTTTCATAAATTATCAAATGGGACCTTTTTTATTATTAAATTTTTTTAAAATTACCGTTTTACCCTTGTCATTCTCTCTCCCCTCCCAATCAGGCGCCAGCGCGACCTGCCTCCGGCCGCGCGATAGCCGGCGGCCGCTCGACATACCGACGGCAGCGCGGACCGCGCACGTCTCCGGATCAGGAGGAGAGAGAGAAAGGCCGCTAGTCTCTCTCCTCCCGATACGGCGCACGCGCCAGAATTGCGCGGCCTCCTGCGAGTCGGCGGCTGCCGACGGTTCTGCTGGCGCCGCACGTGCGCCGGATCGGGAGGAGGAGAGAGAGAGGTCGCCTCTCTCTCTCTCTCTCCTCCAGATCGGGCACATGAGCGCCGGCCGCGCGGCTAGCGGCGGGTCGCGCTGGCCCTGCGCGCGTGCGCCGGATCGGGAGGGGAGAGAGAATAGCACGGGTAAAACGATAATTTTAAAAAATTTTAATAATAAAAAAAGAACCCATTTGATAATTTATGAAAACTCAGAAATCTCGATGTTATAATTTTAAAAACGTGGGCCTGCGCGATATTAAGCGTTAAACTCAGGGACCTGGATGTAATTGCCCAAATTTTATATTAACTTATTATAATTGTGGTATGAATATACTTTTATCCAATTTTAGGCCTAGGATCATTAGATATTGTTTATTAAAAATTATTGAGTATGTGAAATAAAATAGTATTATTTATATTAAAATTTGTGTATAATGATTTAAAAAATTTATTTATTATTATTATTATTTTTAAAATTAGTACTATTTTGATTCTGATTTTAGTCGTCAGGCCAAACAGGGTCTTAATGATATATAGAATATAATTTATTAAATATAATATATTTACATTGTACATAAGTAATTATTTTTATTTTGAATTAAAAATTATTTTAATATTATAATATAAAATAAAATTATTTTGGTCAATTGCATTCAGGTACTTGAGATTGACACAATATTGCAAATAGATCTCAAAATTTTAAAAAATTTGATTTAGGTCCCTGAGGTCAAGCTATACACTACTATTAGGTCCCCAGATACTTTCCCAATTTTTTGAAGGTCCTTGGTGATAAAAACATTGATTTTAACTACTTTTTTTACTTTATCCAACATTAAAATAAACAAAATTATCCTTCTCTTGTGTTATGTAATTCTACTTCATTTTTTTTCTGAGTCATAGTTGCACCCATTAAAGTGTATTTTCATTATAAAATCTAAAAAAAAAATATTTTCATTGAAAACTCTTGAAGCATTGCTTTTTCTTCTTTAAAAATACTAGATTTTTTTAAAAAAAATCAAAAAAATAATTCCAAAAAATGCTAGAAATTTTATTTAAAGCAATATCGTCTTTTCTGCTCATGAGCATGAACCTCCATCCTTGCATATAACCTTCATTAACAAATTTCGCAGACTTAAAAAAAACATATTTAGGTTTTTCTCAAGATTTTCAAAGTATGTTTTTTGCTGATTTATAATTATTTGGATGTTTATTACCAATAATATGTATATACAAATATTATAAATATATTTGCAAATACATGTATTGTACTAGTTTTTATTTTTGAATGATTTAAGGGGTTAAGTTGTAAAATTTAAAAATGAGGGGTTTAATATATAATTCAAGATGATTTAAGGGGTATGTATGTAAATGCCCCTAAAAAATATTATAAAATATAAAATACATAAAATTATAAAATTTGTGTTGCCTCGAACTAAACGAGGCCTCCTAATTATACGCTGATATTATTTTAATGCAGTGATATCTTATATTTGAGTTGATTCCTCAAATTATGACATAATATTTTATATAATAATTAAACATAATTTTCATGTTCACTCCCCTAGCATAATTTGACTTACTAGAACATTAAAGTTTTGTATTATCCTCGAAATCTCAACTGAAATAAAATAAATTATAACATTAAATACAAAAAAATAGTCGTATGCAATTAATTAATATTTTCTTTTGATTAAATAATATTGAAACTTTTCGTCTTCACGAATATATGCTACACATATGAGTGCACGCTTACACAGTGCGCGTGAAATGTTCTAAACTTTGCATTCACAGTATTGTTTCTCTCCACTTAAGTAAACTCTAAGGCCTAACACAAATTTAAACTATAAAAATTAATTTTATTTCACAATCAATATAAATATGAATATTAGAATTGAATGTATTTAAATTTTAAATACTTTTTAATATTAAAATAAATTTTTCTCCTATTAAATTTAAAAAATATTTTTTTTTTTGTCTAAAAAAAAGCTCGAACTAAACGATGCCTAAATGTATGACCTTCATCGAATATTTGGAATTCAGCATTTCTCAATTCTTCTTAAAGCAGTTGAGCCTGAGGTCAAAGAGGCATTATAAATAAATCCTAAAATTTTAAATTATTTTAGTTTAAGTCCCTTGAATTATATTTTCATTAATCTCTTTTTATTTTTTTCAATTTTTCATTTATTATTTTTTATAAATAAATAGAAATTAAAGTATAAAATTTAAAAAAAAAACAAAAATATAAAATATAAAAAATAAAAATAATTAAATTTAAATTTTGTCTTCTCCCCTGCTCTATTCTGTTTATAAATTTATAATTTGATACTTAAAAAATTGTAAATACTAAAATTGAGAAAAACTAATTTAATTATTTAATTATAATTGAATTATTTTAAATATTTTTTGGCATTTAAATCTTGTTCTAAAGATCCCAAATGGCAGCTTTTAAAACCCGCTTTTCATTTGTTTGCTTTCGTTTCTGTCGGGTTTTTATGTACCTTTTGCGCCTCTCTGGATCCAGACTTCTTCCGCCTTGATTTCCTTTTGGAAGGAGGGAGGGATCGAGCTCCGATCTCCTTCGTCTCCAATGTAAGTGGACATTCCCCTCTGCCGATCTCTCTTTTCATAGCATTTTTCTTGTTCTCCTCCAAGTTGTCCGAGGAAAATCTGCGAAACAGTGATCCTAGGGTTTAGTTACGTCAATTGCAGATTTTGCGGTTTTTAGGAGTTAAAATGGTGCTTGATTCTTCAAAACGGAGCTTGTTGATGTTTTTGCTATTCGATCTCTAGGGGAGGGTATGGTTTTGGTGGAGGTTTCTATGTGGATCCACGGAAACTTCGTGCTTCGTATAGCGAGTGCTTTTATATGAAATATATTGCAGTTTAGCAATTCGATGGTTAGTATTATGACGATTCGTCTTCATTTTACAAACGAAGCTAGGCTTTGGGTGGCTATTGCTTTTTGGGGTCGACCTCTGTGGTCTTATTTATTATATGTATTGAATTGCTTTTCCTGATCTGATTTCAGTTTACTAGGGCAGCGACGCAATTTACTGTCATTTTTTGAGTAATTGTGAAAATAAAACTCTGATTTTATAGATCTGTGAAAATTGAAGAATCTTCATGATTCAGGAATGATTCCCTTCACGTGATTGATGCTCTGACGGGTATTGAGAGGTCTGATCTGCCGTTGTGGAAGAACCTTTTTTTTTCTTTTAAAATTGATGTTGAGCTCATTTTCGGCTGTCATATTCTTTCCTTTTCACTTTTCAGTGAAACATTTCTGTCTTTTGGAATTGACTTCTAACGATACTATCTTTGGTCTCTGACTCTCTATCTTTATTGATTAACTAAGTTATTAAGAATGTCAAAATCGCATTCGCCTGTTGTTCATAAATGGGATGCATCCAGTTTTTCATGTCAATTTTCTCACGCATTAACTTGCATGTTTGTGTTTTGTTTTTTGGAAGGAATCCAAATTTAATTTATTTGGATAATCTTTAAGAATTTAACTTCTTCTGTTTTTGGTATTATAACTCCAATTTAAATTCTGAGTTATCATCGTTCTAATTATGATCTAACTGATACACACATACATGCATCTGTGTGGCCGTAGTTGGTGGCATAATGATTATTAATGATGATGGTGTGAGTGATGTTGTGTTTTATTTTTGTGTATTTATGTATTCAAATGTGTATATGGCGTGAAGTCCACTAAATTCATGCCCTGCACCTTGACTGCATGGAGATGATCATCCTTTTTTTTTTCTTCCTTTTCCAAGCTATGAATCCTTCACTTATCCATCAGGAAAATAGGCACTTGTTTTAGAATTTGTAGAATGTAAAATAAAGTAATATGCTCCGTACTCTTTTTGGCAGACTTAAGAAAGAATGGCTGATTCTGAGGATATCCAACCCCTTGTCTGTGACAATGGAACTGGAATGGTCAAGGTTAGTGTGCCTATTATTTTTTCATATTGTTCTTGTAATTGGTGAAATGGTTAAAGCCTGTTTGGAATAAAATTTTAAAAGCTTTGGAGGGGGATTCTTTTTTTAGTTTTTTTTTGAAATATGTGTATGATGTAAAATAAAGATAGTTAAAAATTATGTAGAATGTAAAATAAAGTTGATTGGTGTTTTGAAATTATGTAGGATGTGAAATAATATTTTAATGTTGACGTTTATGTAGTATGGGATATAGAATTATTTTTTATATATTTTTTAAATGAAATAATTTTTTTTGGCTATGGGTTTGTTTCCATTTTTTTTTGGCATGGTTTCAAACGGGGCCTTAGTCTTTCACTATCGATGATTATTCTGTGTTTTATAGGCTGGATTTGCTGGTGATGATGCACCTAGAGCAGTATTTCCTAGCATTGTTGGTCGGCCACGTCACACAGGTGTTATGGTTGGCATGGGCCAGAAGGATGCTTATGTAGGTGATGAAGCCCAGTCCAAAAGAGGTATCCTCACGCTAAAGTATCCTATTGAGCATGGCATTGTTAGCAACTGGGATGATATGGAGAAGATTTGGCATCACACCTTCTACAATGAACTTCGTGTTGCTCCTGAGGAACACCCTGTGCTCTTGACTGAAGCCCCTCTGAATCCCAAAGCAAATAGAGAAAAGATGACTCAGATAATGTTCGAGACTTTCAATGTCCCTGCTATGTATGTTGCGATCCAGGCTGTGCTATCCCTTTATGCCAGTGGACGTACTACTGGTAAGCTTTGGATTCTCTATTTTGTTTTTAAACTATGGTATTCTTTGTTATGTAGGTCCAAATTTTGGATGATAAAGAAATTACTAATAGATTAACTGATACTGATATGAGAATGCTGAGGTTGGGTGTGAGAGTAACCTTCTGTTGAGGATAATAACATATAAAAGACTTAAATAGACTTAGTGATTTTGGCATATACAAAAGAAAATGGAAAATATACTATAAAGGCATGAAGTTAATGTGAAATGAAAAATGAAAAAGGGTTGGTGACAGATGACGACTTGATATTTTACAAGAAGATTTCACAAACTAGAAAAAGCACTATATATTGCATTGAACATGAATGAACATTAAGGCCCCGTTTGTCTACGAGTTTAAAATTAACCTGGTTTAATTTTAACCAGACATATCACATCACACATAAAATTTAATATTAAAAATTAAAACATCCTACACATATTACTAAAATAATAACTAACTTATATCACATCTTTCACATATTCCAACATAATAACTAATTTTATATCACATCCCTCACATATCCCAACATAATAACTAACTTTATTTCACACCCTTAAATAATAAAAGATCATTCATAAAATGCGATCTTTATTGATGCTTTTTTGGTGTATACTCACAGGTATTGTACTAGATTCTGGTGATGGTGTGAGTCACACAGTTCCTATCTACGAAGGATATGCCCTTCCTCATGCTATCCTCCGTTTGGATCTTGCTGGCCGTGATCTTACTGATGCTTTGATGAAGATCCTCACAGAGAGAGGCTACTCCTTTACTACAACTGCAGAACGTGAAATAGTCAGGGACATGAAAGAGAAGCTTGCTTATGTCGCTCTCGAATACGAACAGGACCTGGAGACTGCAAAGAGCAGTTCTTCTGTGGAAAAGACCTATGAACTGCCCGATGGCCAGGTGATCACCATCGGCGCTGAGCGGTTCAGATGCCCTGAGGTTCTGTTCCAGCCATCCATGATTGGTATGGAATCTGCAGGAATTCACGAGACGACGTATAACTCCATCATGAAGTGCGATGTTGATATTAGGAAAGATTTGTATGGTAACATCGTGCTCAGCGGCGGAACTACCATGTTCCCTGGCATTGCAGACCGCATGAGCAAGGAGATCACTGCACTTGCTCCGAGCAGCATGAAGATCAAGGTGGTTGCCCCTCCTGAGAGGAAGTACAGCGTCTGGATTGGAGGTTCCATCCTTGCTTCTCTGAGTACCTTCCAACAGGTAACTTATTCGAAGTACCTTTTATTACCGCCAATAATAATACATTAGTAAGTTCACTAGCATCTTATATAATCCATTATTTTCTCCATTTTCAAATTATAAATTACGGATTCTAGTAATTTTGTTATCATTATAGGGTTCTAATTGCACTATTAAAATGGGAAGATGATCATTACTCGACAGTATGGGAATAAAAAATACTACTGACAGCTTAATCCCAAGGGAACTGGGTCAATTGTGATGCTCTTCGTGAGCTCAAGTCATTCATGATCAGCTTTTATGACTCTATTTCAAGTCAGAAAAGAACTCAAAAAAACGATTTACGCGAAACTTTTAATTGCGACAATATGTAGCACTAAATAGGAATGCTTGGCAAAAATTGATTTATTCATCAATTCTGAATAGGTTCACTGTTTTATTTATTGCAATTGCTTCTGCTGGCTATTAAATGCATGAAATTACAGATGTGGATTTCCAAGTCGGAGTACGACGAATCTGGTCCTTCGATCGTCCACCGGAAATGCTTCTGAGCTCCATCTGCAGGTTTTTGGACATCGATATTTCGTCTATTCCCCGTTTTGAGTGGCACGCAGATTCTTTTTCCCTTCTCTATTCTCCATATTGAATCGCACTGTTATCTTGTTTTGTAGTTTGACTGTATGCTCGCATTGTGTTTATTACTGTTCTCAAAACATTGTTGAAATGAATTGTCCGTCATGTTGGTTTTCCGTTTTATCTTATTCTAGTGAGTTTTACTCGTGATTTGTGATTAAGGGGGCGTTTGATTCAATGTTATCTTGACGTTATGTTATTTAGAGAAAACAACTGTTTGGTTTAATGACATCTATAAATAATCTTCTATAAAATTATAAAATTATTAGTCAAAAGATGATATCTAGATGTCATAATATCTAAATTACATAGCATAACACCAAGATAACAACGAATCAAATGCCCCCTAATTCAGTTGTTTGAAGGTGCACCTGCCTGAACTCTGTAATTTTTAGTTAGCCGCAAACGAACTGAGTTGAGTCGAGTACTGTTTTGTTCAAGTTCATTTATTTTCTTACTTCGAGCTCGAGTTCAAACTCCATGAAAGAGCTCTCCTGTTCAATCTTTTTGTGCGGTTGCTCGCTGTAAAATTATGCACAACTTATAAAAGGCTGGCATTGTGCGATAAAGGCAGAGAGGAAGAGAATAATTTAAGGATTTTATAAAATTTTAGTAATAAAATTTTTATTAATATCTATATCAAAATTAAAAAATCTAAATATTAAAATTTCAAAATAATAAACCGTGAAATATTATATTTTAAATTTAAAGGCTTGGATTTAATTTACCCTAAAAGGGCCTGTTTGGAGGCAGGACTGATTTGGTCCTTGGAGTTTTTAGTGATCTAATTTAGAATTTTGTGGTTAGAAAAAGTTAAGTGTTTGGTATGTGGACCAATAAAGTCTAGTACAAGTAATTTATGAAAAAATTAATTACGCAAATTAAAATATATTTTACATTACGATCTTGACTTTATATATATATAAAATTTTTGAAAAGTAATTATTGAAAAGTCGCTGTAATTAACTCATAAATTTTATTTAACTTAGAATTTTTAAAAATGAGCAAAAAGATCCGTGCAATTTTTCGAATATTACATGATAGGTTTTTTTCTATTAAATCGAACAAACTTTTAATTATACACTTCATACCACTTCAAATTTTTAAATTTAAGTCATTTTTTTAAACTTTTTTCAGTGACACTAAAAGTAAAATTATACTTTTTTATTACAAATACGTATAAGTGAAATTCCAACAAATCGTCGAGCTCAACTTGAGAATTTTTTTATTTTATTTTAAGTTGATTCCCATCCTAGTTTTCCCCTTTTTTTAACAGGACTGATGAGAGGAACAAGTCCTCCAAATTAATTATTTTAATATAAAATATTATAATTTCATTAATTCATTTGTTACATATATATTTTTAATATCATTTTTTTATATTATTAATTATAAAATAATTAAATATAATAAAAAATTTAATAAAATTTTAAAATATATGAATATGTACATTTTAAAAATACAGAGCAACAATCATATAATTTCAAAGATATTTGAGAAACAAAATACTATATATAATAATATACAACACCACATTGAAATATTGCATATACTACATCATATATGGGTTAATATTGCATCCACAATACCACATATGACAAAGTACAATAATAGAATAAAAAAAAGCACGTTACAAGATAACATACAGCTCAACAAAATTTCAGATAGAAAATGTAAATAGAAAAAAAATACAAATTGTGGTGTTGACTCTGCGCACAAACTTCAAAGAAGTGAAGAGGAACCACTGAATCCATCCGAAATAATTACAAAACTATTAATCATTATCTTCTCATTGAAATAGTACACATTCATATTAATAGGATGTTTCGCAAATTCTGCACTTGCACCTTTGTCTTCCATACTTTCATGCATATAGCAATTTGAAGTAGCTTTTATTAAACTATTGTTCTTCTCTTCTATTTTGCTAGTTCCACCAAATTTGCTTTCTTCTGCAGCAATTTCAATGGTGTTAATGCCATCAAAACCCATAGAATTCAAGTTAAGGCCATTAAGGGAATGCACATACGTTATTTTTCTAGAAAAGATATAAGCTTATCACCTTCAGTCCATTCGTTGCTCTGGATTATTACTTGTTAAAATAAATAAATTAGTGTTGTAACATTCACATAATATATATAATAAATTAAAATATAGCTTTATATTCATATGATTCCATTGTTGCCATAATATATCAGCTAGTCTTCCTCTGATCATTTCTCCTCTAACACTATCTCTTATACTTGTATTGGATACAGTTGAAGTCAAGCGAGTAGATTGTATTCTTCCAACATCTTGTTCCATACGTGCATTCCGTTAATGTAAATAGATAAAATTAAAAATAATGGCACACACAATAACGATCTTCACTTGAGACTCAAACGAAAACTATTTCATGTGAGCTAAAATTTGAAACTTTTCCTTCAATATTTCAAATGTCTTTTCAACTATGTTCCTTTTTAAAGCATGTCTATGATTGAACATTTTCTCATTACGTTTGTAAATACGTGACTGTTCTGATAGTGACTCAGATGGTAATTACAACGGCGATAAGGTGTAATAAATTTGTCTGTATTTGCGTACCCAGAATCAACAAAGTAATACTTTCCTGCATAATATATAAAAATGTTACAATTATATTCAATACGACATATTCATAAATAGAATAACTTCATTTTATTTATCATTTGGTACAAAGAAATCTGTATTTTCAAAGGCCCATCGCAGCACTGTACTGTTAGTGACAGATCCACCCCATCTAGCAACAACGAAATGAATCATACTATCAAAGCCGACAACCATCATAACATTCTGGGACATACTACCTTTGAGATTAATGAAATGCTCATGAAATAATAGCCAGAATATATGTTCTATCAATAGCTCCTACTGCATCCTGTAAATTGCAAAAGTTATTAAACAAAAAAAATTAAATTTAATGAATATTTTATATATTGTAAATTTGATACTTTGAATATATTTGAAGTTGCGATAGCATCTGAAGAAGAGTCTCCTGTGTATTCAACATTGAGAACGTTAAGATACTCCCTCTCTAAACCAAATAATCCATCTTGTATTAAATTGAAATACCGACTAGTAGTCTCAAGTGAGTGTTGGAAGAATAGACCTCAGATTACAGCTGTGAGTAATGATACGTGAAAAATATCTAATTGTTCTGCCGCAGTGATATTATGACTATTCTCAATTACTTCTCTTGAAATAAGTAAGTCCCTCAATCTCAAGAATGTATGTGCTGACATACGCAAATTATCAGTAGCACGTTCTGGGTGTCTTTCGAGCAAATCGTGTATATATTGATGCCCACTATAACTGCGATTGTACATAGGTCTTCTAATAGATGTACTAGCAACAATTTCCATTATATCATCTTCGATTGATTGATCTATATTATTGCCAATTAAATAATCTCTCAGCTCATTCATGTCTACAACAGGTAAATACAATAGGTGGAGATAATATAAACATATCAGTCACAATATCAATATTAACAAAGTGCTCAATTATAAATAAAATAATGATCATAGTTAGGTAGTTCAATAAAAGGTAAAGTACAGTCACAAAAACTCAACAAATGAGCGATAATAAAAAAAGAGCATATAAATACGAAATAGTAACTGAGAATAGTTCATTCTTCAAAATATGCTTATCACTTTATAACAAAACAAAAACCAAATAATATGACAAGATAGTCCGACTAATCAAAAAAGAATACTAATTAAAGAAGTCTGATTAGCAAATTCCAAAAACTACTCAGATAGTTTCTCTATCAGAAAAGCCTGCAAATGTCAGAAAAGATTGTAATCTACTGTTTGAGGCTAATTTAAATCTGCAGGTGGTTGAGGAGGAGGATCCCAAACTGGCTCATTACAAAACACTGGATTTTGAGAAACAATATATTCAACCAACTTTGTTAGAACCACTCTTTCGACATTCAAGATTATAATTTTGTTGTTGTCACTTGATGCTGCAAATGCCCCCATAGCAATAATTGCAGTAGCAGAAATATTTGAAATGTTATTAATTTTTAACATACATTTCTGCATGTTGTCATCCGAACGTGAAAGAAGTTGATTCTTCTCAATACATGCTTCCGTATACTTTTCTTGAATCTGTAACCTGTCAAGGCTTACAGATGATGCAGATCTTTTTCTCTTTCTGCTACTACTCGATGATGTAGGCACTTGATTAAATGAGGTTGGGGCATCATTGACAACACGTGTTGTATCCTGCTCTTCTTCTTCTACTTCTATTTCTTCATTTGATGGGTGGGAGCCATGTGGTAATCGCCGCCTGACATGAGCACTTTGACCTACTTTAGTGCTTTTTTGACAAATCTTTATCATGATGTCATAGTATTTGAATGATTTTCTACAGCAGACTTGATATTTGCTATTTTCCTATTAAAGCAAAGAATGTGGTGTTATTAGAATATCTATGAAAGATAGTTCAATCGGTTTTGTAAAATAAATTCTTACCGATATGACACTATCCCAAATCACATCCTCAGCTTCCAACATTTTTGTCTCCTCATTCCAACCAAACACACTTCTATGATGCAGCTCGTGGTATTTTCGCCATTTCTCCTTTAATTTTTTCCATGCAGTCTGCAAGATTTTTAAGGGCCTTTCTTTTCCTAGTTGATCCACAAACTTCTGCACTATGATTGGCCATTCACATGTCATAGGAGAACCCTTAAATACTCTTTTCTCATCAAATGCAGATTCAACTAGTTCAACGAGTTTGTCATATTCAGAGTCTGACAAACCCATTGTCCTTTTCTTCTGCCTCGACCCAGACCCAACTTCATTACCTTGGGTCATGTTTGCATTTGTTGTGTCATCCATTTTTAATGGATGATTATTTTTAATATCTGAAAGAAGAAATAAATATATAAAAACAAGTAGAAGTTACTAAAATAAAAAATAATATCACACATGCATAACCTAATAAAAATATAACTCTACTAGAGTTATAAATTTTTGAAATAATTTTGCAACTTATGCCGAAAATAATCCATAATCAGCTTTTGTGTGGGAGAAGAATTAACTTTGTGATGTGAAGAATATGAAAGACCTCCATGTATATAGGAGAAGTTGCTTGATTCACAATCTGAATTAATGCCCACTTTGAATTTGGGCTTAATTATTTTCTCAAATATTTTTCTCTTTCTACAATGGAGGGTCAATGTCAAAACTAAACATGAACAAAAAATAATAGGCATTAGTCATCTCCTTTTTGTAATCAATCTCATATGTACTATTTTACATTTTAACAACTTCATATTATAGAAAATCTCAGTAATTTGATATCCAAAATATTACTAATAAATACACAAGCACCATAAACGAATTTGAAGGTCGTAATAATTTTTATATATAGCAATGTATTATATATATTCATAATTAAGTATATAAAAAAAATTACTTCATTTCTTGGAGATCTACCAAAGAAAAGAAGAACTACTTCAAAAGTACAATACAATTTTATGTTTGTTCTGCATCTACCAAAAAATCATAATAACAAAGCTATTTTAACCTATCATTCACTGTAAAGAAGATAAATCCATTCAAAAAATATATTATTATAGATCTATTAAAAGACAATTGAAAAATAAAAAGTATAAACACATTAGATAATTACTTGTAGAAGAATTGCTAAAAGAAACAGACAATTGAAAAATAAAAAGATCTAACACATTACAAGTAGTTGATTTGCAGTCCACAGATCTAACACAAAACCAAGCAAAAAATGACAAGGCATGTAGATGGAAGAACCTCCTTGCATGCATGTTGCTTTCACAGAAAATAAAAATCCAAACTCATCAAAGATGCAAGCAAAAAAGGGAGAAAAAATTCAGTGAACGCATTTCCATTGTACAAATATTAAGTAGTAAGAGAATAAAGACACCTGCCCTCAGAACAAATCACTGCGACTCCTCGGAAGATGAAACCTACTAGGTGGCGCGTGGAAGAAGAAATCGTAGTTGCGCCCGAGCCTGCTTGCGGAGAAGGAAAAAAATAGTCGAAAGTCACGTACGGAGGAAGAAACTCTCCTTGCGTGCAGAGAAGGGGACGAACTTCGCAAGCCTTCGTGCGGCAGAAAGAGACATGGAATGCATTGGGTCAAATATCTTCATTTTTAGGTCTAGTTCACAGTTATCATTGAGGTCCCGTTTGTCTAGGAGTTTAAAATTAACCTGGTTTAATTTTAACCAGGCATATCATATCACACATAAAATTTAATATTAAAAATTAAATTTATTTCACATCCTACACATATTACTAAAATAATAACTAACTTATATCACATCCCTCACATATGCCAACATAATAACTAACTTTATAT
>KZ451909.1:331072-595849 GCA_002786265.1 Apostasia shenzhenica | reverse complement strand
TTGCTAATTGGATTCGCGCATTCTTCATCTGAACCGTCCACTGGTTGCTCACGTGGTCTCCACGTGAGCAAGGCACCCAAGCCGAACAAGAAGGAGTATCACTCCCGAAAAGCAAATGCCGAAGAAGGAGTATCATCCCGACGCGGACATACTGACCGTTGGGGATTGTACTCTCTGAGGAAAACGCGGTTTTCCCGCCGACACACCGTACAAGATGTCACATACTAGCCATCCGCAGGCATTTATTGGGCCGTCGCTAGCCATAGATTACTCGGCTAGAAGTGACTAGACATACAGGCCCAGAGTATATATACTTCCTGTACACAGCCTTCTAGAGGGCTGGATTCAAAAAATATCCTTCAAATACACTGTAATCAAAAGAACGCATTTCTAGTGATCTTTCAAGCCTCCTCGAAAAGGAGCCGTGGTTTTTCCGCCAGTCGGTTTTTCACGTAAAAAATCTTTGATTGTTTCCTGTCGTAACATGTTGTAAGAAAATCTGATCGCTTTGTAGGTGGAGATAATAAAAAGCTCTGCACAAACCAAAAACTTCTTTCAAGCTTATAAAAACTGAAGAAATGTTCATATAAGCGAGATTCTAATGGACTTCATAAGAAATAATAGCAATGTGTCCAACAAAATGTTTGAAGATGCCCACAGCTAATGTTGATCTGCAGACAACACTCTGAGATTAGCATGCCCTAGTCTATCTAAGCATCGGAGAAAAACGACCGCTGTTGATCTCAACGCGGTGCTACTTGTCAGTCTTTTTCCTCGAACTCCCCCTTCCGCTCGCCACAGATCTGGAGCACTCGGTCCACCTCACCTCCCCACCTTCTGGCGGCCTAGATCTGCGTTGAACACATGCGCCTCCGTCTTCCTGCCAGCCCACGAGCGTGCCGACGACGGCCGCAGAAGAAGAAGGAAGAAGAGACCCTAGCGGAGCTTCCTCACAGAAACTCGCCATCGCGGAACAAGGTGACGGGCGCAGAGAAGAAGGAAGAAGAAGCCATAGCACAAGAGAACAGAACTCACCACCAAATGTGCGGAAGGCGACAGCCGCAGAAGAAGATGGAAGAAGCAGCCCTAACGCAACTGGGTCACAGAAGTTGCCATCGCAGAAGAAGGCGACGACCGCGGAAAAAGAATGAAGAAGAAACCCTAGCACACTCACGATTGCAAACGAAGGCGACGACCGCGAAGAAGATGGAAGAGGAAGCCCTAGCGCAGCTTGGTTACAAAGCTCTCCATCGCGGAAGAAGGACGACTGCGGAAGAGGGAAGAAGCGCCTAGCGCACGACAACAGATCTCGCGATCGGAAAGATAGGAATTCTGTATTTTCTCACGCCATCCAGACTGATTTGGGGCGGGCGCGTGAAAAGTCCAAATTAGCCCAACCTCCAACATGACCTAAAATATATTTATCCCTTGATATACATCTTTATTAGATTTGAGCTCCCAGTCAACCATAGGCCAAAGTAAACTTTGAAAAATAATGAGATCCAGTGACCACAGCATGAAACTTTATCATTTTAATACGTTTTTCATCATCAAATATGCATTTGCATCCCTTAAAACAATAACGTAATCTCAATGATATGATCTTAAAGAGCCTGTTCAAAAGGCACGTTTTCAGAATTTTTAAGTGATTGGAGTCACATTTTTTGAATTCAGCTTCATGCGATTAAAAAGCTTTTATTGGTGAATTCACTCGAGTAAATCGACTTCAAAACAATTAAATCCACTTCATTCTACATATCAAATAGGATTCCAACACCTACAAGCAAAGCAAAGTACATTTTATTCCAAACAACACATCATCATCCAAAACTATGTATCAATCAAATTTACAGTGTAAGGTTATAAGAAATGAAGACTCCATCTTTAATCTGGTTGAGGTCGACTGAAAAGTTCAAGTTTAAGCGTTGCAAATACGACTTGAACCCAAGACCTCCAACTCAAGAGGTTGGTTAAGAATTTTACAAATGTAGGTAGTTTTGGAATGGTGGATCAGACCTCCTTGTCAACAGAGCGGCTCGGAGTAGGAGCTGGAATCATCTCCTTGCTTCCACAGGCTGCGAAGGAAACTGAGCTGCTCCTGGGAGCGGCTCCGACATCTTCGCAAGCCATCCCTTTCATCTTCTGCACATACTGGAGGCAGACTTGTACAGCGTCATGGATTCTCACGAAGACCATTCTTTGCCAATGATGTCGAGAAGTCCAGACTTGGAAGAGAAAAGGTGTACTTCTCGGTTCGGGTTGGCAATATAATCTGTAAGAGAAGTAAAATGAAGGAGAGATGGTTAATAAATTTAAGAGAAATGCGACGCAATTCTATAAATGACTCAAGATATTGAAACTGACTAGGATTTTTTATATGACACTATTGTTATATAAACAAAATTAACTTTTATCTATGTTATTGCTGCATATTAATTCTAGTTGGAAGTTTGGGGTCATTTTAAGAGAGCCACAAAGCATTTCTCTAAATTTAAATATTCATTATTCTTTTTAAATTTATCCGACCTCACTTAAAATTGTGGTGGTGTGTTTGATCCTAAGACCTCCTCATCCGTAAGTAAACTTCTTCCTCGCTGGCCGAAAGAACAACACATCATATCATAAACATTAAAATAGTTTATATCTAATTATTTGGACCAGCTTTACGGCATGTTTGTTATAATTTTTGTTAGGATTGTGTTTGGTATTTTTGAGTAAGAGATTTAGTTGATAATATAGACTTTTTAAAGTCTAAATGACTATATTCGATGATCCATGAGAAAGGAGGAAAAAAACATGGAGCTATGTAAAGAATAGGTTATGCGTAGAACTTTATGTTGAAAACTCAAAACTTGCATTTTATTTGAAGCAATTCAATTTTCTTATAACTCAAACTTACTCGCTTAAAAGATAAAATTAAGCATATATAATGCATATAAAAGTAACCAAATATTTAAATTAGAAATAAGATTAAAATTAAGTCCAATTCAAACCAAGATTGAATAGATTTTTCGTTGACTCGAATCAAAAATCAAATCAAACTCATAATATTAGAATTTAAGTTGAGGCCAACTCACTCGAATTTAAACTCTTTATCAAGCCTTAGGATGGGTTAAAAGTCATGTCACCTCGTTCTTTTAATACTTAAGAAGGATTTTATGACCAGCTCTTGAACTACAACATGAAACACTCTCGATCTTTCGCAATTGGTATAGGCTTTTCTTTTTCAAACTCTGTCGCATTGATGGCAGATTTCACTTTTATTTAATAATACATTGTACATTAGATTAAATAAAGGAATTGAGTAAGAGATGCTAACCTGGATTCCCCGTGATTTGTATTCTTGATGCAAGTCCTTGAGAGCTTGAATAGCGCTGGAGTCTACGTATGTAACAGCTGCATACAGTACGAATGTTCATCAGCTAGTGATTGCTTTTATGCAACTATGAATGAGATGACCAGATGCAATAAAATTGAAAAAAACCCAACGAAGTCTGCCGGAAAATTGTGCTAAATTCCAACACAAACCACACCTGTTTAGTAAACTAAGATTTTGAGTCAAACATAGTACGAATAGTAATCAAGTTAAGCATAACTCAGGTTGTATCATATTCGATTAATAAACATTAAGTAGTAATCCGATCGGACCAGACCCACAATGAGGTTGGATGAAACTTTTTTTGTTTTGATGTAGAGGTTGGGTGAAGCATTGTCAATACTGAACAGGGAAAACCATAGCTATTAAAAAGCAAACCCAAATTAGGATTGTTTTGGGATAAAAGTTCCAAACAATAAATTTTAAAGAAATGGAGGGATCACAGAGAGAATTATAGATGATGAGAGGAACACAGGGAGAAAAGGGACTTCCCTTGAGATCACCTTGGAAGAGAGAAAGAGGCTTGAAGCAAGCTATAACTATCTCTTAAAGGGAGCCTTGTTGAAGGTCTAGTCGAACAGGGCTTGTCATCACAGGTGAACAGTGCTAGTAAAACTTGAGGACTTAGAGAGAGACGCGACCCCTGGGTATTTATATTGAGAAAGTAGTCGGTGAATAGGTGGGTTAGGTGGTTTTTTCATTAATGAGGCAAGCGCAAGGTGGAGTGGGCATTATGAAGACACCGCCTCTTTATTTCTATGGGGTTGTCACATCATAGGATAAGACTATGATATGTCAAGAGCTACCGGAATAGTCATCTGTTCGACTGGCTCTGAACTTTTGCTGTTGGACTCACATCCCCTCGAGTTGTTTAAGGAGGCTGTTCGAATAGGTCTATCAAGGGTTAAGACAAATCTTATTCACGTGTCATAGTTGGATGGTATGACAGTTTTTTCCTTTAACAGTTTGCTCCATCCCAAGGAGTCAAGAAGTAAGACATTATGTCTATAGACTTAGCTGGCTAAAAGTTGTACTCAGAAGAGGAGACAAAAACAGCCGCTCCACAAACCTTGCTTATAAAAAGAGCATACCTTAGAAGAAAGTCCTCAGAATTCTCCTTTCTAACTATGATGAGAAGTAGAGATGTTGAGTGTCTTGGGCTCGTGAAGAAGAGGAAGCCCTATTTGACCCTCCCTCCCAGTTCGGCAAGGTTGCTGAATACTACAGGTGGCTGCCTGAGGCTATTGGGACGATCTGAGACAATAGCCCAATGCCTCTCGCTGAGGAAGTTCCTACCGCCACTTTCGTCATCCAGGAGCATTGCCTGTTGATTGCTGCCCCAGCTTCCGATTCCTGGGGATCCGTCCCATGATTTGTCATCCTCTAAAGACGAGAGGGATGGGTCCCTCGAGCTTTGTCAAAAAAAGTCGAAGGCAGAGGAAGTTCTAGCCGGCCCTTCGGCGTCTGCTTAATCACTAGTCCTATCTGGGGACCACAATCATGTGGTGACTCCGACACTGGTCGACCAGTTTGGGGTTAGCAAAGAACCTACCTGGGCAGCGCAGCTGGGAGAGTAGTTCGGGGAGATCCTCCGCCTTGTTCATTGGAAAGATCGGGAGGAGGTGGAGAGGTAGATTTTAAAGCTGGAAATTGACCTGCGCAGACGAAAAATCCATCGAGGACCTCCCCGAAATCCAAGCTCGTCTTGACAAGGCGATGGCGTGTTACACGTCGCCGAACAACAGAGGGAGGAAGTGAAGACGGCGTTCGAGCTGAGCTAGATGAACTGCTGCACTTCGCTGACTCATCACTGAAGTTGTTGCACGTCACTTTCCTCACCGAAAAGAGATGTATTTATAGTGAGAAAAATAATGGGTGAGATTAGATGGGTTTAGGTGGCTCTCATTAATGAGGCAAGGGCAGGTGGTGTGGGCATTGACAATCCAGGTATTCATGACGGACACCGCCTCTTATCCCTATGGGGTTGTCACATCCATAGGATAAGGCTATAAATGATAAGAGCTTATTGGCTAGTTATTTGTTTCAACCTTCTTATTTGGTTCACATCATTCACAATTTTTAATAAAAAAAAACTCTATCCAAATTTAATTTTAACCTTCTTAAATTTAACCTTACAAACAAACACACTGAATCTTTAAATTTAACTGAAGAATCCATCACCTAGAGCTTGTGCTGGTATATCAAAAATCTACTGCATTCTTGTTGTGTTGTAATTGGATCCGCGCCTTCTGCATCTGAACCGTCCACGTGGTTGCTCACGTGGTCTCCACGTGAGCAAGGCACCCAAGCCGAACAGAAGGAGTATCATCCCGAAAAGCAAACGCCGAAGAAGGAGTATCATCCCGACGCGACATCTGACCGTTGGGGGATTGTACTTCTCTGAGGAAAACGCGATTTTCCCGCCGACAGGCCATGACCGCTGACACACCGTATAGGAGTCACATACTAGCCATCCGCAGGCATTAATTGGGTCGTCGCTAAGGCCATAGATTACTCCGCTAGAAGTGACTAGACATAACAGGCCCAGAGTATATATACTTCCTGTACACAGCCTTCTAGAGGGCTGGATTCAAAAAATATCCTTCAAATACACTGTAACCAAAAGAACGCATTTCTAGTGATCTTTCAAGCCTCCTCGAAAAGGAGCCGTGGTTTTTCCGCCAGTCGGTTTTCCACGTAAAAAATCTTTGATTGTTTCCTGTCGTAACATGTTGTAAGAAAATCTGATCGCTTTGTAGGTGGAGATAATAAAAGCTCTGCACAAACCAAAAACTTCTTTCAAGCTTATAAAACTGAAGAAATGTTCATATAAGCGAGATTCTAATGGACTTCATAAGAAATAATAGCAATGTGTCCAACAAAATGTTTGAAGATGCCACAGCTAATGTTGATCTGCAGACAACACTCTGAGATTAGCATGCCCTAGTCTATCTAAGCATCGGAGAAAACGACCGATGTTGATCTCAACGCGGTGCTACTTGTCAGTCTTTTCCTCGAACTCCCCCTTCCGCTCGCCACAGATCTGGAGCACCCGGTCCACCTCCACCTCCACCTTCTTGGCCCCGGTAGATCTGCGTTGAACACATGCGCCTCTGGCGTCTCCTGCCAGCCCACGAGCGTGCCGACGACGGCCGCAGAAGAAGAAGGAAGAAGAAGCCCTAGCGGAGCTTCCTCACAGAACTCGCCATCGCGGAACAAGGTGACGGGCGCAGAAGAAGAAGGAAGAAGAAGCCATAGCACAAGAGAACAGAACTCACCACCAAATGTGCGGAGGCGACAGCCGCAGAAGAAGATGGAAGAAGCAGCCCTAACGCAACTGGGTCACAGAAGTTGCCATCGCAGAAGAAGGCGACGACCGCGGAAAAAGAATGAAGAAGAAACCCTAGCACACTCACGATTGCAAACGAAGGCGACGACCGCGAAGAAGATGGAAGAGGAAGCCCTAGCGCAGCTTGGTCACAAAGCTCTCCATCGCGGAAGAAGGCGACGACTGCGGAAGAGGGAAGAAGCCCTAGCGCACGACAACAGATCTCGCGATCGCGAAAGATAGGAAGTTCTGTATTTTCTCACGCCATCCGGACTGATTTGGGGCGGGCGCGTGAAAAGTCCAAATTAGCCCAACCTCCAAACAGGGCCTAAATATATTTATCCCTTGATATACATCTTTATTAGATTTGAGCTCCCAGTCAACCATAGGCCAAAGTAAACTTTGAAAAATAATGAGATCCAGTGACCACAGCATGAAACTTTTTATCATTTTAATACGTTTTTCATCATCAAATATGCATTTGCATCCCCTTAAAACAATAACGTAATCTCAATAATATGATCTTAAAGAGCCTGTTCAAAGGCACGTTTTCAGAATTTTTAAGTGATTGGAGTCATTTTTTGAATTCAGCTTCATGCGATTAAAAAGCTTTGTTTGGTGAAATTCACTCGAGTAAATCGACTTCAAAACAATTAAATCCACTTCATTCTACATATCAAATAGAATTCCAACACCTACAAGCAAAGCAAAGTACATTTTATTCCAAACAACACAATCATCATCCAAACTATGTATCAATCAAATTTACAGTGTAAGGTTAATAAGAAATGAAGACTCCATCTTTAATCTGGTTGAGGTCGACTGAAAAGTTCAAGTTTAAGCATTGCAAATACGACTTGAACCCAAGACCTCCAACTCAAGAGTTGGTTAAGAATTTTACAAATGTAGGTAGTTTTGGAATGGTGGATCAGACCTCCTTGTCAAGCAAGAGCGGCTCGGAGTAGGAGCTAGAATCATCTCCTTGCTTCCACAGGCTGCGAAGGAAACTGAGCTGCCTCCTGGGAGGCGGCTCCGACATCTTCGCAGCCATCCCTTTCATCTTCTGCACATACTGGAGGCAGACTTGTACAGCGTCATGGATTCTCACGAAGCACCATTCTTTGCCAATGATGTCGAGAAGTCCAGACTTGGAAAGAGAAAGGTGTACTTCTCGGTTCGGGTTGGCAATTATAATCTGTAGAGAGAAGTAAAATGAAGGAGAGATGGTTAATAAATTTAAGAGAAATGCGACGCAATTTCTATAAATGACTCAAGATATTGAAACTGACTAGGATTTTTTATATGACACTATTGTTATATAAACAAAATTAACTTTTATCTATGTTATTGCTGCATATTAATTCTAGTTGGAATGTTTGGGGTCATTTAAGAGAGCCACAAAGCATTTCTCTAAATTTAAATATCATATTTCTTTTTAAATTTATCCGACCTCACTTAAAATTGTGGTGGTGTAGTTTGATCCTAAGACCTCCTCATCCGTAAGTAAACTTCTTCCTCGCTGGGCCGAAAGAACAACACATCATATCATAAACATTAAAATAGTTTATATCTAATTATTTGGACCAGCTTTACGGCATGTTTGTTTATAATTTTTTGTTAGGATTGTGTTTGGTATTTTTGAGGTAAGAGATTTAGTTGATAATATAGACTTTTTAAAGTCTAAATGACTATATTCGATGATCCATGAGAAAGGAGGAAAAAAACATGGAGCTATGTAAAAGAATAGGTTATGCGTGAGCTTTATGTTGAAAACTCAAAACTTGCATTTTATTTGAAGCAATTCAATTTTCTTATAACTCAAACTTTACTCGCTTAAAAGATTAAAATTAAGCATATATAATGCATATAAAAGTAACCAAATATTTAAATTAGAAATAAGATTAAAATTAAGTCCAATTCAACTCAAGATTGAATAGATTTTCGTTGACTCGAATCAAAATCAAATCAAACTCATAATATTAGAATTTAAGTTGAGGCCAACTCACTCGAATTTAACTCTTTATCAAGCCTTAGGATGGGTTAAAAGTCATGGTCACCTCGTTTCTTTAATACTTTAAGAAGGATTTTATGACCAGCTCTTGAACTACAACATGAACACTCTCGATCTTTCGCAATTGGTATAGGCTTTTTCTTTTCAAACTCTGTCGCATTGGATGGCAGATTTCACTTTTATTTAATAATACATTGTACATTAGATTAAATAAGAGAATTGAGTAAGAGATGCTAACCTGGATTCCCCGTGATTTGTATTCTTGATGCAAGTCCTTGAGAGCTTGAATAGCGCTGGAGTCTACGTATGTAACAGCTGCATACAGTACGAATGTTCATCAGCTTAGTGATTGCTTTTATGCAACTATGAATGAGATGACCAGATGCAATAAAATTGAAAAAACCCAACCAAGTCTGCCGGAAAAATTGTGCTAAATTCCAACTCAAACCACACCTGTTTAGTAAACTAAGATTTTTGAGTCAAACATAGTACGAATAGTAATCAAGTTAAGCATAACTCAGGTTGTATCATATTTGATTAATAAACATTAAGTAGTAATCCGATCGGACCAGACCCTACAATGAGGTTGGATGAAACTTTTTTTTGTTTTGATGGTAGAGGTTGGGTGAAGCATTGTCAATACTGAACAGGGAAAAACCATAGCTATTAAAAGCACCTATTAGGATTGTTTGGATAAAAGTTCCAAACAATAAATTTTAAAGAAATGGGAGGGATCAGCAAGAGAATTATGAGATGATGAGGAACACAGGGAGAAAAAGGGACTTCCCTTGAGATCACCTTGGAAAGAGAGAAAGAGGCTTGAAGCAAGCTATAACTATCTTAAAGGGAGCCTTGTTGGGAAGGTCTAGTCGAACAGGGCTTGTCGTCACAGGTGAACAGTGGGTGAACAGTGCTTAGGCTTGTTTGGTTGGAGGATAAATTTGGGTAAGGAAAGAGAAAATATTTGATTTTATAGAGTTGATGGGAAAGAAATTTATTTTAATATTGGGAGGTATGTAGGATGTGAAATAAAGTTGATTTTAAGGTTGGAATTTGTATTGGATGTGAAATAAAGTTGATTTTTAAGGTTGGAATTTGTGTTGGATGTGAAATAAAGTTGATTTTTAAGGTTGGAATTTGTGTTGGATGTGAAATAAAATTATTAAAATTTATAATAAATTTAAAAATTATTAAAAAAATGTTTTGCCCATTTTTGGAGTTCTTGCCAAACATGCCCTTAGTAAGCTTGAGGACTTAGAGTCAGGAGACTCAAACCCCAGGTATTTATATTGAGAAAAGTAGTCGGTGAAAATAGGTGGGTTAGATAGCTTTTATTAATGAGGCAAACGCTAGGCGGAGTGGGCATTAATGACAGACGCGGTCTTTGTTCCTATGAGATTGTCACATCATAGGATAAGACTATAATATGTCAAGAGCTTACGAGATAGTCATCTGTTCGACTGGCTCTGAACTTTTTGGCTGTTGGACTCAACGTCCCCTCGAGTTTGTTTGAGGAGGCTGTTCGAATAGGTCTATCAAGGGTTAAGACAAATCTTATTCACGTGTCATAGCTGGATGGTGTGACAGTCTTTTTCCTTAACAGTTTGCTCTATCCCAAGGAGTCAAGAAGTAAGACATTAATGTCTATAGACTTAGCTGGCTAAAAGTTGTACCTTAAGAAGAGGAGACGAAACAGCTGCTCCACCAAACCGTGTTTCTAAAAAGAGCAGACCTTAGAAGAAAGTCCTCAGAATTCTCCTTTCTAACTATGGTGAGAAGTTGGGCTCGTGAAGAAGAGGAAGCCCTATTTGACCCTCTCTCCCAGTTCGACAAGGTTGCTGAATACTACAGATCAGTGGCTGCCTGAGGCCACTGGGACGATCTGAGACAATAGCCCAACGCCTCCCGTTGAAGAAGTTCCTGCCGCCACTGTCATCATCCAGGAGCGGCTGCTGTTGATGCCGCCCCAACTTCCGATTCTGGGGGATCCGTCCCCATGATTTGTCACCCTCTAAAGACGAGAGGGATGGGTCCCTCGAGCTTTGCCAAAAAAGGTCGAAGGCAGAGGAAGTGCTAGCCGACCCTTCGGCGTCTGCTTAATCACCAGCCCTATCTGGAGACCACAATCATGTGGTGACTCCGACACTGGTCGACCAGTTTCGGGTCAGCAAAGAACCTACTTGGGCGGCGCAGCTGGGAGAGTAGTCTGGGGAGATCCTCCGCCTTGTTCATTGGCGAGATCGGGAGGAGGTGAAGAGGTAGATTTTAACGTTGGAAATTGACCTGGCGCAAACGAAGAAAGCCTTCGAGGACCTCCCCAAAATCCAAGATTGTCTTGACAAAGCGATGGCGATGTTACATGTCGCCGAACAACAGAGGGAGGAAGTGAAGACGGCGTTCAAGCTGAGCTAGATGAACTGCTGCACTTCGCTGACTCCATCACTGAAGTTGCTACACGTCACCTTTCTCACCGTTGAAGGGTCTTCGAATAGGAGGAGATGACGTCGCCTTTAGCTCTATTCAAGCTTCATCTCTTTGCCTCAGGCCCCTTCCAATTCAACAATTTGGAAGAGCCTTTTGGTATTATCTTCAAGCTCAATGCTTGGAGGAGAGAGCACCAACCTTTTTCTGTTCTTCGAGTATCTTTAGCTGAAAAGTTTAACCTTTGCTATAATGGAAATCTTTGAATGAAGAAAATTTTTCAAAGTATTTTTATTCGTCTGCCTGTGAATGTTTGCAGTAGCATAGTATCATACTATGCATTGAACTGAGGAAGCTTCATGAGACAGACAGGTTGGCGTGTCGCAAAAGATTTGCGAAATTCGAGGGGTCGTGCACACGTCTTGTCAATGTCAGGTGACGTGGCAGGAACCGTAATTGTCTCAACGCTCGTGCATGGTGCCTCGGCTCCTAGAAAGGATGGCGCCCGTTGTAATGACCTTTTGCAGTCAGCCTTTCTTCTTCTTTTTGTGTTGCTTCTCTGCTCCTCTTCTTCTTCCTTTTTAGTCAAATGGGAGGATCAATGGCAGCTATTCGGGTCCACCATCTTCAGGGCCAGTGAGCTACCAAATGAACAATTCGAGGAGTTCAATCAGCTCTGGCGCAATGAGGGTGAAGAGTTTTTCTTCACGGAGGGGCCAAAGGCTGCGACATCCGAGCGGAGGGGCGAAATCGTCGTTTGCCCGGCCCCAAAAAACCGATTGAGTCACCCTCCACCAGGTATGATCGCGGTCTACCAGCAGTTTCTTCGCATGGCATGTTACTACTACAACAATTCTTTGTCGTCACCAACCATCATTATGGCATGGTACTAGCGCAATGGTTGCAGAACGCGATAACTCTTCCTTACTGTCTTTCTAAGGCTTTCAAGGACACCGCAAAGGGGTTAGGGTTGGGACGTGTTCAGTAGCTTGTTCGCGTCGAAGAAACACACAAACTTAGGTGATTGCTTTACCCTCAGTAGGGTTAAAGGTAACATGATCTTCGAACTGGGAGATTCCTCCTTTGGCAACTGAAGGAAGAAGTGGGTGTTCTTGGTGCCTCAACGTCGATCGCTTCCATTTAGCGCAACTACCGCAGGACCACTCCTACCAAGCGTTCTTCTCCTCGGTGTGGCATAAGATGAGCATTGATGTGTTCTTGATGCGCCTTGGCGAACAAATCACTCACCTGAGAGGTATGCATTGTTTTCTTACTGTTCCTCCTCCTCTTTGCCCCTGACATGTTCGTCTTCTCTTTAGGCCTTCTCGCTCTTCTCCTGTGGTTCTCGGAGAGAATCGCAAAAAAAAAAATGCTGCCAAATGCCAGGACTGAGGGTTCTGCCTCCCCTGTTCGCTAGAGGGATAGCTCTTCGACCATTGTTCGCGGAGGCTCTGAGAAGGAGCAAACGTCGATGTCAGACAGCGAACTCCAGAGATGGCTAGATAAATCGGAGGGCCTCACGAACAAAAGGCCACTCGCTCGCGGCGTGGTCTAGAGGGAGCCCGCCTATCTCGGGAGCAAGAGGCGATTCGACCGCCTTCTGGTCAAAAGGTAGTTCGATCGCTTCTACCTGTTCGCCCCATCTCCCATCAGTGACATCTATGAGGGTGGGCGAATAGGTCATGGGGGCCACGTACAGCTGTTCTGCAAGATGCGCTGTAGCGAGTATAAGAAGTTAGTATAAAATTTTCAAAGTTTTTTAGTACTAATCTGGATACTGATAGATGAATTGTTTATCTTCTGCATGCAATTGCTTACTTTGTTCCCACTATGGACATGGTGGGTGAAGTGGATAGGTGGTACGATGAGGCCCGTGATCTAGTGCATCACTTGAATTAGCTGAGCTCTTCCCTGAAAATGGACATATCGAGGCAGGATAAGATGCTCATCGAACATTGGTATCGGCTAAGGAAGTTCGAGAAGAAGGTAGTTGACCTCTAAATTTGCTTGGAGGCAAAAAAGGAGAACGTCAAATTGAGAGTTCGGCTAGTGGAAGCGGAGAAAAAGGCTTAGGAGCTCTACGATGGCACTTTGAGCAATTGACCGCCGGCGAACTCTTTTAGGTGGAGTAGCAGGTATGTGTTCTCCCTGAAGGAATCCATCGCGTTGGGCTGTAACTGCTTGGCCTCCGCGCTTCTCTGGAAGGAGAAGGTGACTCGGGTGGACTTAGAGCGGGTATTCGTCCAGGAGACCTTCGAACGGGGCCATAATGCGAGCAAGATCCCATTTAGCACCAGCTATTTCGTCACCACCGAGCAGGAGCTTTGGGAGAGATTTGACGGCTTTTTGGACATCGAAAACAAGCTTCCAGAGAGCTGGATTGGCGAGATCCCCGAATCAACTGCTAGAAGAGATGGGGTGGCAATAGAGATGTTGCGCTCGCCGCCAGACTAGAGGCTCAGCTCATTCGCAACGACAAAGGAATTGAAGACGACGAGCAAAGAGGAGAGTGACTTTTGTAGAAAATATATTTGTTTTGTATGTATCCGAAAATGCGTTGATGTAATCTTCTGTTAATGTTAATGAAAAGTTCATCTTATTTTGAAATTTTTCTAAGTCTTATTGTTTTGCTATCAGTGTATGTATACGTATCACTGTGAGTCGAATAGACTTAGGAATTCTATACGAATAGAAACTTGATAGCTCTTCAAGTTTAGGCAAAGAGGGATTTGATACCTGAAAATATCTAAGTCCTGGTGTTCCGCTA
This sequence comes from Apostasia shenzhenica, assembly GCA_002786265.1. NCBI lineage: Eukaryota > Viridiplantae > Streptophyta > Magnoliopsida > Asparagales > Orchidaceae > Apostasia > Apostasia shenzhenica. Next base: position 581,946 of record KZ451909.1, on the reverse strand, counting down.
ATAGGGCATGCAAAGCGTCTTGGTAGTCGAACTAGTCTCAGTAAAGTTTCAAGGCCAAAGAGGGCGAATAGGCTACTAGTGTCTTGGTGGTTACGTTTCTCTTTGACATCTGGGTTTACGACTTGGAGGTACCGGCTGACTACCGAAGAGGCTTAGCTACCCGTATTCGGTAGTCGCATGTTAAGTGAAATGCGGAAGGATTGATAAGAGTAGAAGGCGTGTGAAAATTTCTAAGTCCTGCATTTAACCAACAGGGTTTGCGGGATAATTCTGATAGTCGAATTAGGCTGGTCAAGAATTGTCATGGCTGGTAGGCGAACAGGCAATTTAATGTCTTTGGCGACTATCCTCTTTGGAGTCTGGGTTTGCAACTCCGAGGTACCACTTGTCTGTCGTAGAGGTTCAAAGGCCAAGGCAAACTAATGCACTGTCATTAGTAAAACATTGTGAGCGTTCAGTGGTCCTTGGGAGCCGAAGTAGTCATGGAGACATTTCGTGCGCTGCGACCAAGGATGTGAAGCTTAAAGGTGCTCGACTCGTTCAAATTCCCTTGGAACACAGGGCATGGATCCAAACCATGTTTCTTTCGAGAAGGCGAGTTGATCCTTTGGAGGTAGACTGGGTGCCCCAGGAACACGAGGTGTGGGGCCAGTTCGTGTTCTTTTTGAGAAGGCGAGTTAATCCTTTATCGGTGTTAAGACTAATTCTCGTAGGAATAGGGGTGCGGAGCAGGACCATATCCTGTTCGAGAAGTCGAGTCGGACTGTAAAAGATGTCGAGCAAGTTTTTAGAGGACAAACGAAAACATGCCAGACTGTGTCCTGTTCGGGGAGTTCTATTGTAAAAGGTGTTGGACAAGTTCTTAAGGGAATGCTAGGCCATGTCCTGTCCGGGAAGTCGAGAGTTGATTCCTGTTTCTCGTTCAACTAACAGTTTGTTTATGCAACATTAGATGAAAGAAGAAGACTCGCTTTTATTGATATTGTGAAATTTGTACAAGTCCTCAGTAGGAAGGATTCCTACTGTTAAGTGTAGAAGTGTTTGTGCTCGTTGCCACTCCATGTTTGCGACAGCAGGATGCCATCTTAATCCATGAGTTTGTAGGTGTTTTCACCAATAACTTTTCGAATGATAAAAGGTCCTTCCTAGTTCGACTTCAACTTTTCATATGTCATGTCACTTCTGTTGTGTTGCAGAGTTTGATGACAAGATCACCCTTGTGGAGTCTTCGCGATCGAACATGCTTGTTGTAAAGCTTGCGGATCCTTTCTTTGTGTTTGGCTCATTTTATGCCGGTGATTTCTCTGGTGCCTTCGAGCAGATCCTAGTCTAGCCTTCTGTGGATGTTGTGTTTGCTCCATTTTTTGAATTCCTCTTGTTCGTATGAGGCTGCATTGTGATCGCATGCGCCTGAAAGTAGTGTCGGAGTTGCCCGTCGCCATGACGAGTGCAAAGGCGGCCTTTTCGAGCGGGGGATAATGCTTTTCAGCACTCTAGAGTATGTGGCTTACATAGCAGACAGGCCTTTGTGCCCTGCCGTCTTCACGAATGAGAACTGCAGAAACAATAATGTCAGTAGAAAAGTAAAGGTAGAGCATTTCACCTTCGATTGGGGCGAACAACACAGGCTGCGTAGAGAGGTAGTTCTTCAAGTCTGAGAAGGCCTTCTCATATTCTTCGCTACATTCTGGGCCACCCTTGCTGATAGTTTTGAAAAAGGGTTGGCATCTTTCGCCAGACCTGCTGATAAACCTGCTGAGTGCCACTATTCGCACGGTAAGTTTCTGCACTTTCTGATAGTTCTTCGGTGGCGACATATTTAGGATTACCTTGATCTTCTCGGGGTTCACCTCAATCTCTTGAAGACACAATAAATCCTAGGAATTTGCTTGAAGGCAGCAAGAACCTACATTTTTCGAGATTGAGCTTCATGTTGTTTGTTTGAAGAGTGGATAAGTGAAGCTTGCATTCTTCAAACTAAATGGCATTACTTTGTAGCAGAAAGTCTCATGATTTGTTATAAATGTTGTTTTCTCCTCGTCTTCTGAGTCCATGAGGATTTGATGGCAGGCAGAGAAGGCATCCAAAAAGCTGATAGTAGAGAAGCCGGGCTCTACTGATGCCTCCCATATCAAAAGGGCTCTAAGCAAACACATTTATATAAGAGAAAAGGAGGGCAACAAGTGCCTCTTTTTCACTATCATTTAAATTTTTTAAATCCAAGTAGTTCCTTTCCTTTTTTGATACAGGCGAGTGAGAGACCCCTTCTTTGATCGGCTTTTAGATGGGTATGAACCTAGGATCTTCATATTCTCTCAGGAGCTTGGCGGCGATGTTCATACATCTTTTCGCCTGGGCCAGGTTTGCCCAAAAGATAGCGACGTCTCTTGGAGTGGGGAACTTCAAACAGGAGTGTAAGGTAGATCTGACCATGCAAAAAAAGGCCATGATTGATCTGTTGAAGATGGCGTTGCACTCCAAAGCCATGTCGATGATGATGAAGTTCACCATTCGAGTGGCTGCCTTGGAATCCTCTTTGAGGGTGACCGGGAGAGCAATCTGTTCAACCAGTCACGTGTCGCCAATGAAACTTGTCACCGTAACTCCTGCAGGTAGAGGGATGCTGTTCGGGAAGCCCATCTTCTGAAGGCATTGGCGTAGAGGATGTTGATGGAACTTCCCGTGTCGACGAGGATTCTATGGAGATGGAATTCGCTGACATTGGCGGAAATGATGATCGGTTGGTTGCTTGTGGTTGCTTTGGCTAGTAGGTCCTCTGCAAAAAATGCGATGTTAGGCAAAGGGAGGAGAGAAGGGTTTACCTGTGCGGTGAAGATGCCGCCAGTAGATGTGGACTCATCAAGGAAGTGGCTGAATAAGATCATAATTAATGTTTTCACCTAAGACTTGGGTTGGCTGGTCGTTGTCCCTAGGTTGTAGTTTGCCAGGCATAAGGGAGGCTATTCGACTAGCTAGAATTCAGAGAGGTCCCCGGCTTTGGCCAAGGCTTTTATCAGTTCGCGTAGCCTGCAGCATTCAGCAAGAGGATGTCTGTACGTGCCGTGAAGTTCATAGAACTAAGTGGGATATTGTCTGGGCTGTGGCTAATAGGTGTTCGGAGTAGGCTTGACAAAGCCTTTGGCCTTTAGGGTGTTAAATACCTCCTCGGCTGTGGCAGGAGTCGAAGTCATGGTCAATTAGGCAAACAGGGCCCCTTGATAATGAGGGGCCATGTAATTTGGTGCCTTGTAATTCGGTGCCTTGTATTCCTTTCAAGACTGTTTGCCCTTTGAGTGGTCTGTCGAACGGTCCTTGAGCTCCTCTCTCTTCGCCTTCTTCTCAGCTGCTAGCAAAGTGGCAGCGATTGCATACTCTAGGTGGATTTCATTTTTGGCTTGCAGCAATGTCTCGGACATTGTCTTTGAGTTGCAGCAAATAAGACTAATAGAGATTACAAGAGATGTGAAGGGCGTTGGTGAAGTAGGAAATCAAATGGTTGTCTGTGGTGAACAGTGCTTAGTAAGTTTGAGAATAGAGTCAGGAGATTCGAACCTCTTTCTCACCATAAAAGAGGGTATTTATAGTGAGAAAAATAGTGGATGAGATTAGATGGGTTAGGTGGCTCTCATTAATAAGGCAAGGGCTAGGTGGTGTAGGCATTAACAATCCAGGCATTCATGATGGACACCGCCTCTTTATCCCTATGTGGTTGTCACATCATAGGATAAGGCTATAAATGATAAGAGCTTATTGGCTAGTTATTTGTTCGACCTTCTTGTTTGACTGGCTCTGAACTGTTCAGCTGTTAGACTCAACCACCTCTTGAGCTTGTTCGAGGACGCTGTTCGAATGATCTGTCAAGGGTTAAGCTAAATCTTATGCACATATCACAGCTGGGTGACATGGCAATTTTTTCTCATAACAAGAAAATAGTGTTAATGATTATAGGTTGTGTGATCAGAGCTGCTATACATCCATGGATGCTTATGTTCTTACAAGAAGAATAACAATTATGTCCGTGATTTTAGGTTGTGTTCTTACAAGAAGAATAACAATTCGGTAAACATCAGGAAACTTTTCCCCATAGGAGAACATTCGGAAAGTGGAAAACACCTTGAATGGGTACTACTAGCAGGAGATTTCAACTAACGGAGAGCTTCTTGTTTCAAGTATTTTTATGTCAACAGCTGGTTTGAAAAATAAATGGATTATGGCATTCAGTCAGTGTATCTTTGATTATAGCTTGAAGTTTGAGTCTAGAGATCAGTTCTCAGTCCCTTCAGAAATTTATCCAAATAAGACAATGTCGTCTCTTCTAGCAATTTCAGTTGGAACAATAAAAAGTATGAATAAATATATTTTGTTGTATTCATTAAAGTAATCATAGTTTATTTTCAGAAATAAAAGGTGCAAGAATTAAGTATAGAGTACTCACGTGACATCTCAATGATTACGAAATAAATTCTTTCCACTTCTGGTCCTCGACTAGTGCTATGCGATTCATCAAGTTCGTACTCCCGGAGCCTGGAACAGTTTTGGAACAAAACTTCAAACTCGGAAGAAAAACAAAAGTGCATGGTCCAATAAACATAAAGTTCAATTCATACCTGTCTTTGATGTAACCAGTATTCGCAAAATAAATAGGAGCATCTATTCGGACAATCACTATCCCATTATATGTATATGCTTCAGGATACTGTAGGATATTTCTGTAAACTGTTGTTCCAGGAAGACGGCCTAATACAGCTGCAGCAGAATGCATAACGGATTAGCTAGAGGCTCGATAAAAGATAACTTCAAATGCTCATATGCATATGCATTAATTGTTCACCTGATGACGCTTAACAACATATAGATGGCCGAAGAGAATGGTCTCTCTCTACATATATGAAAAGTCAATTCTTTTCATAATGAATTTTCTAATGATAAAGAAAACATTTTTGACAGGGATCTCCACAATGAGAAAATTTAGGAACAAATCAGATGACATTCTGTAAAGCTTTGACCACAGATCAAGCATAGCGAGGAAATTAATGCAGTCGAATGCCATATATAAAATTATAGACAAAGATACGTAGAAAAAATTTTAACTGATCTTCCTACTTTACACCATCAAAATAATGAATCATTTCTTACAGAGTCTTCCATTAGGGTGGTGCTAGCTCTATATATTTAACGTATGACTATATCATGAAAATATTGAAAAATTTCACTTTCAAATAATTTCATAGTTTACTGTAAGATAAACAATCTTGATTTTCTCTTTAGATAGTGTAATAAATTAAAATAATAGAAAGATAATAAGCGTGAGGAGAAGCAAAAAATAGCCAGGTCTCCAAAATAAATGGATAATGAAAAAAAATCTATATCAATGTAAAATAAAGTTCCATTTCATTTGCAGTCTTTCATTAATAAGAATTCTTAAGTTGAATATGAAACTACTCAATGTAATGTAAAAGATATGAGAACAAAAACATTACCAAAAGGTAAATCAAAAGTGAATTATATAAATATGTTTCTTTTCTAAGGTAGAAACCATTTTTAGTACACTAATGAATTTATTCACTATTGAAGCTTGTAGATAATCCATTTTATTCAAAATACTCACCCATATGCGGATTAGCTGACTCATGGATAACAAATGCAAGAGAGAACCCGACCTACAAAACATGAATCATTTGAGCATGAGAACTAGCTCTAGTCCTTTAAACATACTATATCAACCATAAAAGGATTCAAACTACAAAAACATTAAAAAAATATCGAGCTTATAAAAGGTTATTTTAGTCAAAGAAAATTTACGTTGAGCCAAAATATATTAATTACAGAAAGAATGAACTCATTTTACAGTATTATGTTCTAATATTCTAAAATTAAGTCTACATAAAACACCACATGCATATGGAAAGAACTGCAAATATATTCGTGAACAACATAGTTGTATTTTAAGAAATTTAGCAGGAACCTGGCATTTTCTTTTTCACGCTACAAGTTGCAAAACTTTCATAGGACAATCCATTTCAAAGCATCCAGAAAAGATGAGATAAATTACATGTAAGCCACTCAAACTTTGGAAAGATGGGATTAAATCCACTCTCCTCAAATTTCTTAAATAACCTTCAAATTAACAAAATGCATTTCATATGTATATTTTACTTGTAAGTACCTACACAGAAATTTTGAAAAATATGAGTGCTATCTTAATGAATTATTTACCATGAACTTGAAATTTCATCAAGTAAAAGAAGGTATCTATCCAGTGACCAACAAATACAAGCACAAGAAAAATAAAGATAACCAAAAAAGGAAAAACTATGCAATTTAAGAAATGAAAATACTAACAAGACTATATAGGAATACCATCTAATATTAAGAATTTGAAATGTTACCCCAACAAGGACTCCAATCTCAATGCCAAAAATTAGTGTTGTGATGCAAGTGATTAGCCACAGGAGGAAGTCTTTCTTATCTACACGCCACAGGAAAATGGCCTCTTGATGATCAACCTAAAAATATAACAACCAAAATAAACTACATTTATTATAACCAAGAAAAAAATCATGCAAATCAATAAACAACACTAATAACAAAAACAACAAAGTTATTTGGGGCTGGTTACATGGGTTTTTCTTCTCCATTAGCTCAAATATAATAACAACAACCAAGCCTTCATCCCATTAGGTGGGGTCAGCTACATGATACTTTATTTCCATTGCGCTCTATCATAACAAATCTTTATTTAGATTTAAGTTAGTAAGATCACTCATTATAATTTCTTGTCATGTCTTCTTTGGTCTCCCTCTTCCTCTTTATACATGAGCAAAATCTAATAACTCAATTTCTACATCTAGAGCTTTAATCGGCCTACGATTTACATGTCCAAATCATATAAGCTGACTTTCTCTAAGTTTATCCAATTAGCACGAATGCAGGACAGAAATTAGAAGATATTTCAATTTAACTTGAGCAACATTATAATTGGCAAATTGAAGCGATCCCATGGCCCATATGGATGATATTAGTCATAGACAGCTTTTTTATGCTATGTATCTTTATTTACTTATTGTAGTAGTTGGGTTGATCTATAATTTTGCAAGGCAACCTACCAAGAGGCAAAAGGCTGCCAGAAAGAATCTTATTGATATGTAATGATGAAAAGATGCAGCTACAATATTCTAAAAAACAAGAGCTCAAAAGATAAAATAAATAAAGAATAAAAAGGACAGCAGTATATTATTATCTGAATATTTATTTAACCTAATAAATTATTATTTGTGGTTATTAATTACCATATTTTATATACTATTGCTGTTGTTGCTTAAAAAATATTAATTTATGCCTGCATGCAAGTGTTTATTTAGCAAGTTAGTATTTATTGTCTACTCAATTTTGAGGTCAGTGAACTAATGCTTTTAATAGTGGCATTGGCTGAGAAAAAGACACACAAAGGGGGAAAAAGTACTAAGAACGTGAATTTTATATGTTTTAGTTTGATGTATATTTTAAATAAATCAGATTGCATAAACTGAAACTATAAATATAGTTTATAAATAATGAATTTGTTTTTTGTCATTTTATTATAAATATGACAATTGTTTGTTGTAATTAGTTTGGTACTAAGAATGTAGATTTTATATATTTTAGTTTAATGCGTATTCTTACATAAATTAGGTTGCATAAACTAAGACTAGAAATATAGTTTGCAAATAATGAACTTATTTTTGTCATCTTATTGTAAATATGATAACTGTTTGTTGTAATTAGTTTGGTATCATATTTATATTGCTTTTACTACAAGTTTTGAACTATTTTGTATTGTTATAGAATTTATTTAACTCGATTTACGACTGTCCCGAAAGGGGGATGTCACATCGAAGATGATGAAGGGAGGCTAGTTTCAACAAAGAGAAGCCAACAATGAGATTATGTTCCAGTCACTGAAGGTGGTATTTGTTGCTAAACATAACAGAAAAATAGACTATCAAATAGGCATATATGAGAGTAATGGAAACTTCAAGTACCAACACATGATCATGAAAATATTCTAGCGTGTGTTGGAGTGAAATTGTTGTATCTTACCAGGCCCATCACAGCAGAGATAACAATTGCAGCCAATGCACACTGAAAAAGAAGCGTGCAAATTCACCTTAAGGAAAACATTTATAATTTAATCAACTAAAGTTAAGTAATAAGATGACTAGAAGAATGAGAATGTAGAATTTCACAGGAAATGAGAACAAAATTGCAAATTACATAGCCAATTTAGATTCATTATTTGGTAAATCTCTAACAACCAACTTACTTAAAAGCTAAAGCTTACAATTTTGGCCTAGATATAATTGCATATTAATGCATGCCCAAGTGCAAGCATATTTGGCATTATGACATGAAATCAATGCAGTATAGGTTTAACTTATACAAACAATTGATGAACATCGGTGCTCAAACTGGAGACATCGCTCCAATATTATTCTTAATCTCTATAACCAACTTAAAAACTTTAAGTTGTCGGTTATGGATGGGACATAATTTTATATTTTTACTCACCTCACTACAAACTTCAAGGAAAAGCTTTCCAAACAATAACAAGAGATTAAAACTAATAGAGGAAAACAAGCTAACTAGAAAGGGAAAGGAAAAATAGCAAGATCTAGATAGCACTAAAATAAATACTCTGATTGGATGTTATCCTGCCACTATACTACTCCTTACTTACCATAGGTTGCCTCCTAACCACTTCGGGGTAGGAGGGAAAGTAAAATTTCCAAGACAAACTCGTCGAAACTATAGGTGGGAATGTGAAAACACAAAAGTTCAAAGATGTGCAATTTACTCATTTTTTATACCCTTGATTTCCAAGTATCTGCTTTGCAGAAGAGGATGATACATGGACTAATGACCATAGAGTTATATGAGTAGCCATACCTGAGGAATATCCCTAAACAATGGCGTCATAAACAACAGTGCACATGTCATGATAATTCCCATAATAATTCCAGATAATCCTGTTTTTGCCCCACTCTCATGATTAACAGCTGATCTAGAAAAGGAACCTGCATTAAATTTTGAAGGCTTACTGGAATGAAACAGAATAAAAGTTGCAATGCAAACAAGAAAGGACTAACAATTATATTAAAGAGAATAATGGGATTTACATTCATACCTGTTGTAGGATATGAAGAGAAAAATGATCCACAAATGTTTGCCACTCCTAGACCAAATAACTGAAGAAACAACAGCCACAACTCTCCTTTTAGAAACATTTGAAACAAAAATAATGGACACACATATATGCTTCTAAACTGCAACGTTGAAGCTTATTAGTTCATGATTTGTACACTTATTACTACAATTTGAAGCATCAAAACTTTTAGAGTTTACTGAATCTTTGCATCCCAACTTTGAGTTACGCACATTTTATTTTTGATGTTGAGATAAAGACAGCACCTATTTCCTGACATAATTTTAGAAAGAATATTTCTTGCAAAATACAACTCGAAAATCTAAATAGCATAATTTCTAACTGTAATAAAGCCTTTCTTGCTAAAGAAGATGAAGAAAGGGGGGGTTTCAAAGGGTAATTTAGCCTTTTGTTGACCAACTATTACTGTTGTCATTTGAAAGGACCAAACCAATAACTTATCAAAATGTAGGGACCAAAGTGATGTCAAGAAACTCGGGATACCATAATCCAGATACTGAGAATTTAGAGAATGAAGTTCTTCCTTCCCTTTATTTATTTCTATATATTGTTATTGCAGCTAAAGAAAGAAAAAAATTCCATTCTCACACATGCAAATTCTACAAAAGAACAAATACAAAGTCCCATATGCACAATAGTCAAATCTTTCAAACAGTATTACTGTTATTTAATCTTTAAAATCTTGAAAAAAAATACACATGAAAGCCTATTACAGGAGAACCTTCTCTACTGCCGTTAACCAAGATTCTATATGTTAATCAAAGAAATTTAGTGAAATGGAACAATATAAGAGGACAAACTATTACCAGAAGAAACAAAAAGAAACATCTAGACAAACTTATTTACACCACAAATTAGTCGCATATAATTATGAGGTCTGTATGCCAAAGTATATCCGCAAATCAGAGAAGCTTCAAATTCATCAGGCGTGGCCAGTTGCACATGCCTGCATTCATTCCACCTCTAGGAAATGGGTTGAAGAGCACATAGATCAATTCAAATTATAATAGATTTGAGGAATACCAGTTCTGTACAAGCCAGGAAACCATAGACTTTAGCAATATTAGCACACAAGGGAAAGAATGAAAATATTGGATGTGTTTCTTGTGCCATAAGCAAAAGGAAATTGCACTTTCTATTCATTTGACAGAAAAAGTGAATGTTTTCTATCAAAATCATTTCTGCCAACTTCATACTATTCCTTCCAAGAGATTTTTGATTTTCCAGACAGATATATACGTCATGGACATGGATAATCATTTAGTTAATCAAAAAAATATTATCGCCCAATTCAGGAAAGGCTGTATCATAATGCAGAGCTTTGAATTGAGATCTGGTGCTTCTTCCAAAAATGAGGTATAATTAGGAAGAATCCTGGATTTCACATTGTTAGTATTCCTTGAATGAAAGATCAGAAGGCATGCACACAATATTATAAAAAAGTGCATGTGCACTGATGAATTAAAACACCAACTACATAAGAAGTCATTTAATTGCAAAACTGTAGAACAAAAAGATTTCAAATGAATCACAACTAGCCACCTCAAAAAACAATCATAAACATGGTATTATATAGAAACCATATTGCGACAGGAAAAAATTGCTAAAAATCTAAAAATCAATTGAGCATTTGAAAATACATTACCTCCTGATTAGAGTCCAACTCATAACCATTCTTTGCTGCAAGTGCTTTAGCAATTCCCACAGATTCCTTCATTAGATTAGTATGAAAGGTAATTAGATAGCTAAAGAATTTATCTGAGTAAAGAATAAAGTGGAGAAATTTTATACCAAGATAGCCACGCCAGTTATGAGGATTGCAGTTGTCATTAATGATTTTACATGTTGGAATTCTCTTGGAACAGAGAATTTTGGCAGTCCCCGGGGCACATCCCCGACCTTCAATAGTAGAAATGGGGGTGTCATTTGCATGAACTTCTACCAGACATTCATTATGATTAAATAACAAAAGGATAGCAGCTTAAGGAGAAGCCCATTTCTCAGTATCAATGGAATTGGCATTTAAAGCCAACTTCGAGCAAGTTCACATGAACTCGAACTCAAAAAATTTGAGCTCGATGCAAATCGAACTTGACTCGAACTCAAAATTTTCTTTAGTCAAGTTACCTTGACCCGACAAAGTTAGAGTTCAATTTTATTTCAACTTAATTTCAAGTACACCTATTTAAAAATTTTTGGGTATGTAAATCATGTATAATTGAGTGCCAATAGTCATTGTAATAGTCAAATTATGTAGAAGTCTGTGAAAATTGATCTAATCATTCAAACTAGTCAAATTATACTAAAATGAAAATGAAACATTTAAATTATCCAAAACATGAAGGATTCATTAGTGACAAAGGAAATCATCGATGGAAAATATTCTAGTGGAATAAACTTTATTTAACGTGCAGAAATATAAAGAACATTCACTTTCAGGGGAAAAAAAACACCTTCAGGAGAAACACAAAGAACATTTGAAAACCATACCCAAAGATTAAATCAAATTGCGAGGGGAAAAAAGTAATTGATTTAAAATCAACAAACTAAAGAAAATGGTATCTAGACACCGAGAGGAAGTCTGAAGAGAAAAACAGAGAGATCTAAGAAGACTGAGAAGAAATGAAAACACGCAAAGAAATAAAATAGAAAAACATTAGATAAAAGAGTAAGAAGATGAAGAGAACAAGTTGACAATTACAAGCTAGTTTGTTTGTTTTCTTTTTTTTGAAATAGGGGCTAGGGCAACAACATTAAACTAAAGCAAAGTAAAGAAAGATATATCAAACAACACCACCTTTGTGAACATTGCAAAAATCATCAGGAAAGGGCATTCCCTATCCAACACAAAATGTCATAATGGTAGCTATACAAGCAAGGTAATCAACTACACACTTTGATATTTCTAGTTATATGTGTGATTTCACTAAAATCAAAGCACAAAAGAAAAGGTGAAATATCACCCATTGTGTGATCCCTATCATCCTGTGGACCAAATCATGTCATAGTTTGGTTCTCCCTATCTTTGTCTACTCCACCGCTCAGTGGACTAATCTTTGGTTCAACCTCACTAGAATTGAAGGGTCTCTAACGAGTCTCATTCCAACAAAACGTATGCTCGATCCACTACAATGTCGATTGTTGCTTGCACTGCCTTATATAGGCAACCTATTTATCCACCATGGTGATTGAATATGTGAGTATTCGCCTCCCCCCAACTTGTACAATCATGCCAAGATGGTCTCGAATAAGATATCCAGCTCTTGTAACTTCATTGCCATATAACGACCTATCAAAGTTAATCTTTAGCCAACCAAAATGGTGAGGAATCCAAAATTCTTCGGTAGAGATAAGCTGCCCAATTCTAGCAATTGAATTCCAAACTATGCTCGCTACATTGGATAGTATAGCTTCCGAATTGGAAGTTGGATGGCCGTAGACAATGGAGTGCCTAGCTCTCCATAGGAGAGAAGATTGCCTCCAAGCTAAGTCTAATTGTTTGTTGCGCTTAGTGGTTGTGGCCATTGCTTAAAGGTAAACCCACAAAGAAAGGGATTATGAAAACAAAGAGTATCTCTGGTGCAGTAACCCCTTTACCTCCATGGTCACCTTGCGCTCCATACAAATGTAGAAGAGGTCTTCTAACACATCACATCCCCATGGGCATCGATTGGAGGTCACAAGCCCTCTACGATAAAACCAAGCCATCGAAAGAACTCAATCCTGCAAATACTCTATAGCAGAGTCTTCAACTTAGGTTGAGAAGAGATCTCCAAACCAACAACCCACTTGTAATATCGTCTTGCTGGAACTTCTTTCGCTACAAACTGCAGAAAGTACATAGTTTTCTCAAATTCAACCCACACCAAGGTGGCTTTCTCCAAACTATGAGCTTGACAAATGGAACCAACTTTTCTTTCCAACTCAACCCAAAAAATGTCTAGCTTTGCTTCTATTTCACTCCTTTCCAAGGTTGATCTCCGCCACAGAGTTGGGGTGCTCCTCCATCTTCATGTTGATATAGTTTGGCCAAAGTGCATCACTTGACTTCGAGTTTCATAAGGAAAGTACATCATTTGATCTCCATGAGATGGTGCTTAATAACCTCGATAGTGCACAAGCCATCTCTACTGCCTAATCTAATCACATGGCGTGATATGTTTCGGCTGCTTCCTAATGTAGCCACGACCCAAAGGTAACACTAAAAAAATAAAATAAAAGGGATATTCGAGCCCCATAAATTTACTCATTTTCATTTTGTATTAAGTTACCGATAAGTGATTTTCAAAAGAGTATCAAGTTTCACATAAAATTTTCAGTCCTAAGTAACGTGTTTCAACAAAAACATGAGCTTGCTTCAACCAACCATGGGACTAAATCAAAAGCTTTTTGGTTTCGATATTTGAATAACAAAATAATATAATTTCCAGAAAAGGCCAAAAAGAAACATGTGCAAGCTAGATCCTAAATTTTTTTTCATTCCATCGAAAACCGATTTTACAGTATAAATGTTTAGGACCACCACCAATGAAACTAGAGTTAAAATAAAACCTAGCTTTTTGCTAAGCAAATTATTTGCCAGTCTTTGAGGTCGTCTTTTTTGCCTTCACATTATAGTGGCTTCAATGGACAAAACCTATTATGTTCTTTTTTGAAAAATGAAAACCTACTATGGTTGAGCTTCGGTTCGCTTGCTACCTCCTGAAGTGTAGGATACTTACCCATTTATTATCTTGCTTAGTAGAGGAACAAAGGAACAAAATCATTATCATTGTTCTAATCGAGGTTCTACTCCTCTCCTTTCTCTTATAGTTATAGTAGATTGGCGAGTGGCTTCAAGCCCACACATACGATTTTTGGGGGTCCTACAAAAAGTTGTACGATGCCCACCTAACTAAAGGGACAGAGAAATTGATTTTCTCATGACTTAAGTCCAGTTTCACAATAAGTTAAGGCATTTGAAAGAATAAATAAGTTGGTAATCTTTTCGTAGATCCCAGAAGGAATCAGAATGCTCTTAACTATAAGAGATAGCTATATTAAATTACCAATGATTGTAATGATAAAAGCATGAAAGGGTTTGGCCTTAAGTAGAGTAGTAGAGAAAGTCAGGACTAATACTATAAGACGAATAAAGAGGAAAAAAAAAAAGGGCAAGAATCAATCATAAGAAAAAAGAGGAGAACAAGTAGGCAATAACATTGAGATGACCTTTTGCCATCCAATGCTGTTTTAGGTAGTGCCTTGATGAGAACATTGCTGGTGAGGAACATGAGATTCTGGTGGAGCGTGCATTCAATGATGAACAAACTAAAATAGCATAGGTCTCGGACTTTATGGTGAGTGGATAGAGTTGAAAGAGACTGTCTTATTGGTTGAAGTAACCAATAGGAAAAGATGTTGCTATTGCCAATGTTGGCAGCTATGGGGCATAGATTAAGGGATGTGGCTTGAAACAGAATACACTTTGATAACAAGTTTAGAGAAATTTAGTAAATAGAAATTTTTATCCTAATAATTAGAAGGCCCTCCTACAAAAAATATAGAAGACCAATACAAGAAAACTACCAAATAAAGAAATTAGCAAATGTGAAATAAATAAATATGGTAAAATAATATTTGTAGAATAGCATCCTCTATGGTACAAACATGTATAAAAAAGTCTAAAAAAAAATGAAAGATTTCGAACCGTAAGAATAAAGGAACATTCCCGAGTCATAACATATAGTTTTAAGTTTTGTAGGTTGATTACATGAGGATTAATATGTTGTCAGAGCAAAGGTCTCAAGATTGACCTCTCGTACCACCCAAATTATTTCTAGCATTAGGTTAAAAATGATGATCAATTGAATTTATACCAAAAAATAGATAAGCTTGTACATAAGAGAGCATGTAAGAATATTAAATTATTCTTAAATCATAATTTAAGCTTTTACGTAAGTCAGTTATTATAGATTTAAGATAATCATTAATGAATTCTAGTATCTATTTGGATTCAACGGTGAAAAATATGTGTGCTAGTGTAAGTTTAGGCATACGTTTATGCATAATACATAAAATATAGAAAAATTCACTATTAAAGTATATTCTAAGAACAAAAGTTATTGAACTTTTTGCAGATAAGGGCTTGTTTGGCAAAGCCCTAAAAATGGGCCAAGCAATAAAATAATAATATTTTAAATTTATTATAAATTTTAATAACCTTATTTCACATCCAACACAAATTCCAACCTTAAAAATCAACTTTATTTCACATCCAACACAAATTCCAACCTTAAAATTAACTTTATTTCACATCCTACACACCTCCCAGTATTAAAATAAATTTCTTTCCAATCAACTCTATAAAATAAAATATTTTCTCTATCCTTACCCAAATTTATCCTCCAACCAAACAAGCCTTTATATTATGTATGAACATGAGGGTTCTTTTAATTTGAAGAACTTCTAGTATACAAAATAAAAAAGGCCTTAATATCCGTGTCATCCACGAATGAAAATTGTGTAAAGGTTGTAATGGCTCAATAACCAACCAATTAGTTGGAAGTACAAGAGATTTTCGATCCCTTGAGCATAATACTGAGATTAAGTGTCTCACCAGTGAAATTGAAGATGGATGAATTATTTTTACAAAAGATGTTCCCAATATGACCGCTGTTAACGGGCCTGCTGCTCTAAGAAATCGTAACTTCTTACTTGTTTTTCCCTGTACCAGTTCAAGCAGCAATTATTTAGTAAAATATTTGTCCATTGGAACAGAGTGCTTGAAGATTGCAGTACTATCTTACCAGCTCCTTCATCAGAATAAGAACTCCAAGAATAAATGATCCCATCAAAAAAGGAGGCCATTTGAACTACAAACAGAAGCTGCCATATGCAATCAGTGAAAATTGATGTAACGTCATATAATCAAGCTGAGATAAAAACAAGAAATAAGGTGCAAATCCAGCTGCAGAACATTGTTGTAGCCAAGCATCGTATTCTAGACCTATACCAACCCTGGTCCATCTATAAAACTTCATTAGATTAGCATGTTCTCCTTATACACCAAATAAGTATTATTAACAAGATAGATTATAAGAAACCATAGTACAAGAAATTATGATAAGAAGAATCTACAAAATGGACAAAAAGCACCTCTCCTGAGCGTACATTCATGTCAATATTTAATGCACTTAGAAGTACTTAACACTATGCCATATGTTTACAAATTTCCTTCACATTCAGATTAGTAAACACCGTATCCTATCATGTATTCCAATCTACAAAAACAAACCAATTTTGCTGCAACAAAATAAGATATATTTGAAAATAATGCTTAGTGTTCAATTTACTTTTTACATTGACCTCTGATGACATGATTGAATGCCTACTGCCGCATAATCACTTTGAATACTTTACACTGCACTATCATTCCATGAACTTCATTCTTTGTATGCTTCTCTAAAAACAAATCTGTGGCCATAAATAATTTTGATGCACTTCACGCATGTTCAAGAGAAAATTAACTAGCCAACTTCAACAGAAGATTTACATTATGCGAGTCACAGCAAACATATTTGGCATCTTCAACATCAGTAATTTTCAAGATTCTATTGAGAAAACACAGAAATCAGGAGCCATAAAGGTGTCAAACAATCATTGGTATCTCTAAACAGTGATTAAATACTTCATTTCAGGCAAAAAAAAATCCTCCTCTGTTAGCTAAACTAAGACATCTCCTAAATGATTATTACAAAAGCTCCATGCCTATTCCAAAGTTTACTAAACTACAATCTCTGATTTTAGGGTGCTGGCCTGAAGAGGTTTATGGGAACGAGGGAGAGGTTAAAGGCAATTTCAGAGCTTCAAATATGAAGTGATCCAGGGATTAATTGTTTCTAACTTTGCCATACTTCAATATCTTTTGCTTTCAAAATAGATATCATTAGGTGGTCAAAAAGTAGTTATATTCAAAACTTTTGTCAGATTGATCTTTAGATAAAGAATGATGAGCAAACTTTACCTCAAAACGTAAAAAATGTTTAGTGCAACTTTCTATAAATTCAAAAGGTTCATTTCATGTGGATTTTCAGAATGCAAAATTTTAACAAGCTATTTTTTGTGATTTGTAGACCATCTTTACATATATAGGATAATTTCTAGCAATTACTTGTCTAAAATGTTTTTGCACTTATCAGAAACCATGAATATTGGAAACAAATTACAATAGAGAATGCAAGAAACATTCAATTGCAAGCCAATTTTAGCAGCCTCTTTAACTCATACATTAAGCTCATCATCAACTTGTTTCACAAGTCGAATGTGAGACAAATCATCAAATAACATCACCATCAATCCTTAATCATCATAAATCAACCTACCATGATAACAAAAGGAAAAAGAAAATGGAAAAATTCAGAGGCATTGCATGCATAACAAAAACATACACAGAAACACTAAAAACTCACAAATCTAACACACTGGTTAAGAGTTGCTTGTACATGCCAGTATCCTCAGACTATTACGTTAAGCCAACCCATTCAAATTTACTAACCCACCCAAGATTTGTCATCATTGTGGTCGGCCTCGCTAACCGCTATGCTTCCCCATCTTGAGCTTTCAGAATACTCCCATTCACCAGACCATAGTACCTCCTCCCCATTACCAAAGCTGATGCAAAGTGAGGATGGACTCACAGCAACGACCTACCAAAGCACCTGCTTGAACCTCTGCCCCCACCTCCCTAACTCCATGCTGACCTCAGGGTTGACAAGGCTCTCCATTCATGGGGACCACTGGCCCAAGGTTGTGGTGGCACCGGAGGTTTAATCGCGGTAATCAGTCAAATTAGAAGAAGGATTCATGGGTAATAAAGTATGGTTTAGAAAGGTTTACATAGAATATGTTTGATGTGTAAAATGAAGTCTTTAACATGTAATAAGAATTTGTTTGTATTATGCATGTAATTGTCCCCCCCCCCCAAAAAAAAAGAACTTTCCAAAAAGAAATATTAAGAAGCAACGTGTATATGCAAATCTGAAAATCAATGAATTTGAATTTCAAGGAAAATCAATGAATTTAATTTTTGCCACGATGTAAGAAGCATACATCACCAGCTCCAACCAATATGCTGCTAATGAGAGGAATGATCTTGCTGCTTTTTGTAATATCGTACCCTAAGAAATATTTTGCTTGGGATATTGCTATTACAAAGGATGAGGCAGTAGTAAAGCCAGATATCACTGAATGGCTAATAAATCGCAGCAGCCACCCAAGCCTAAAGGTTAGAAAAAAAACAAACAATTAGAAAAAAAACTACTCAAGCAATTGCGCAATTTCATTAAACTCTGAACATTAGAAAGAAAAAAACTACACAATTCTTAAACATAATTTTCTTGCTTTCAATTTTTACCATCATGATAGTCATAAATGTTTTACAGAAGAAAGTCAAATGTGTAATATAGTTAGACATCTTGGTCCCAGGTCCCATAAGTTGGATCCGGTGCCCATCTTCGAAAGAAACAGACGACAGCATAGTTAGTAAGCAGCAACATGAAGTGGAGAGTCCATTCAGTAGAATATGTTTGGTTTATGATAATTTGTATTCTGAAGTGTAGATCGTCAAGAAACCTATGTTACTAACATTGTAGAGGTACTTGATAGCCTTCAATGCAATGCAAATGCTGACAACTAATACTGAAAACAAAAAAAACTCATAAAAGCAAGAGGCGGTGCCAGTTTATACTTCCTTAACAATCATAAGCCATTCCGACAATAAGAAAGATTCAGTTGCTTGACAATGGATTTAGCATTTTAACATATTGCTCCCACCACAGAATTTTCAGTAGTCAAAGGAAAGCAAGATACAAGAAGATGCATCTTGAGGCACATATATACAAATATAGATATGTAAGCATACATATTATGAACTTTTCAAAAAACATACATATTACAACAACAACAACAACAAACCAAGCCTTTATCTACATAAATCCTTTGTTTCCATTACACTCTATCAAATAGCAAATTCCCATTTAGTTCCAAATAAGTAAAAAAAACAACATACATATTATCTATATACGTAATTAAAGCACCAAAAATAATGACCTTGTAGAAAAGATTAAGTACCTAAATAATCCCATGAGACATTCCAACACACCAACCATTAAGGCCAATAATATTGCAAGCTCTGTGTACAGCTCATCAGAAGAGTCAACTATTTTTCCCAATACATTGGATACTAACAGTGATACTAATGCCACTGGACCAATAGCAAGTTGACGTGATGAACCAAATATGGCATATACAAATATTGGAACAAAGCTAGAATCTGCTTGGAAAAATAAAAGTCAAATCATCAGCAAGAACAAAACCATATTGTAGTTTTGTTTGAAAAGATGAAACCTCTATGAAAGGCACAACTCACATAGCCCATAAATTGGATGAAGCCCAGCTAATTTCGCATATGACATACCCTGTAATTCCATAACGATTACAAAAAACCAGAATACACCAGAAATCAATTTATTTACAAAAGAAAATTGTTACAAAGTATCAACAAAGCAGATTATCGTGCAGAACCATTTTCTTCAATTGTGGACATAAAGATCATTGTCACACGTTGAAAGCATCAAATTTTCTTTCAAATTCTTAACAAAATATCTTTTTTCCTCCATATGGAACTTCTTCCATCATACTTCACAAGATACAACTAGTAGGATGAAAATATAAACTCATTCTAATCAGCACCATTAACTAGCTCACCTCTGATTTATAAGCTGGAATTGGTGTTAATTCCAGCTTAATCAGATCTTCTTGATAAATGCTAAGGACCTTTTCCCAAAACCAGATCTCCCAATATCCAAAACGCGAAAAATATATTCTAGTTCACAAGAACTATTACACATCCATGAAAGTCAACATATAAGTAAATAAATGTCTGAATTCTTTGATAATACCGTTTCCAAGAGGTTGTGTTTGGAATAGTAACCAAAGGTTAAGTTCTCCGAGATTACAGGAGATAACCCCAATGATATAGCCTATATACAATAAAATATCTTTTCCGAGGTTTTGAGGCCAGTTATATGTCAGAAGTACAGGACCAACCAAAGGTTTAATAACAAGAGAGCTATTGAAAAAATATAAGATGACTATGCATCTACAGAATGTGTACATGAGGTTATGAGGAAGTGCTCAAGCTTACCATAAAAGGGAGACTTGAAAGGAGATCAGTATAAGTGTTGGCTGCAAGTTACCTCACCCCTTCTATACTCCATTTGTTTGAATAGTGAAACTTTCTCCTCTCTCTGTAGTTTTCCCATCAAGGTTTCCATGTAAACCTTGGTGTCATATTTTTCACTAGTTCCAGTTATTACTTCTTTGCACTTGCTTTTGTTGATTCATTTTTTTTGCCATTGTGTTTGTTTTCCACGGTTCCTTAGCAAAAAGTTATATCAAAGCATCCATTGGTCCTTAGTTGTAGTGGCTTCAACTAAGGGTTCCATTTTACCTTCTTTTGACATGCTCAGGGTTTTGGAGCTCATCACACAGTTCTTACCAAAACAAGAAATGGTATTAAAGCCATGGCCTCTATGAAGTATGACATTGATAAGTTGAGCAAAGACAAAAGATTTATGCCATAGCAAGTCAAGATGAACATTATCCTTGTACAGTCAAACTTGGATGATGTTTTGCTCAGAAAGGACAAAAGGCCACCTCGATGACTGTCCAAGAGTTCAAGAGGAAAGCACTCTGTGAGATTTATTTGCATTTGTCTAATGAGATCCTCCATGATTGTTTGAAGAAACTACGACGACTACACCATGGCAAAGATTGGAGTCACTGTGTGTGACAAGGAGTTGTCAAACAAGCTTAATCTCAAGCAATAACTATATTCTCATTGCATAGATACGAACAATAATATCAAAGCTCCAACAACTTTATTCTATTTATTACTTTTAATTTTTTATTTTTGCTCTGTAGTTTTTCTTTATTATTCTATCATCCTAAAAGAATTTTAGAGATTCTATGTTATATTGAACAACCAAGTTATGGCTAAATAGTGTACTTCTCAACTATAATTGATCAAGTGATTTAGAGTATAATAGAAGTCCGCTTGAACATCCTTGAAAAGGAGAATTTTTCGAATTAATTTACACGCATGGTATACTTCAGCACTTACAACCTTTCTTCGATGCCCTGATGGCTTGTTAGAGTTTTAGTCGCTATTCCTTGCATGCTTCCAAGGTGGATATGATATTATAAAGAATGAAGAAATAACACATTAAAAGGGTTCAAATATACAAGGGCATTTCTGCAACATGTTACTTATTATTATATCTTTTGCAAATGATATTTCTTTGAAACAATATACCAAAACGACAAAGCAACGGTATATGAGATTATAAAGCTTATTGAGATTAGGAAATGCCTCGTCGTTTCCATTTATCTTGCAAGTTGCAAGTTAGAGAGACAGCTTGAATTTTAGGTCAGTTTCTTATTATCCTTCTAGCAACTAAATCTTGTTTTGGGGACCTTAATTTAGGTAGTAGGTTAGTGCAAACGAACTCTCAAAGTTATCCACGATGGTATAACTTTAGTACAATAAACTATCTTTTTTTGTGTTTTCAATGCAAGTTATAAGTCAGAAGTATAGGCTCGACCAGAGGTTTGATGACAGGAAGTTTGTTGAAAAAACAAAACACAACAGAGGCATACACAAGGTTATAAGAAAATGCTCAAGCATGCTAAGGAGTTCCTGTAGTTAGAAGGAAGCACCCATGCCTCTACTATTCGCGGTGTTATGCTCCACGGAATTTGAGGTAACTCTGTTCAAGAGGGCTTGAACAAACACAAATGGAAAGGATTGGCAAACCATGTTGATGAAGGTGAGAGCATAAAAAATCATCCAAGCCTCTTTTCAAGTCATCCCTCTTGACTAGGTGACAAAGAAGAGAACATGCTAAGGGCAACAACCATCTATCATGGTTGGCAAGGACAGATATCGTGGTCAAAAGTAACGTCTAGGATTATTATAAGAATTATAAATCCACATCGTAACTGTCTCTCTCAATCTTCTCACTATAAAAGGTTAGGCTTGAGAGATCGGTGTGTGTTGGCTGATGGCTACCATACCTCCTCTGCACTCCATTTGCTTGAGTAGTGAATCGTTTTCCTCTCTCCGTGGTTTTCTCTGTTTGGGTTCCCACATAAATATTGATGTTATATTTTCCATTACTTGCTGTTATAATTTCTTTGTCCTTGCTTTCGTTGATTTATTTCCACTGCTTCGGAGTTTATTTGTTGTAATTCCTCTGCAACTCTGTAAACCCGTGAATTAGCAGAAAGCCATGCTTCTGGTTATAAGCAGGAAGTAGGATGTTTAGGATCTCAATCAGACAGCTTTATCCGAGTATCGCAGCAGCAGCAGAAGCCCCTGGGTTTGGGTTTTCTTCTTTCGAATCGCACGGGCTTCAGAGCTCGCCACAGTTCTTATCAATAACAATAAAATCTTATTCTTATAAAGCCGGAACAAAAAATCAGAAGAGTAGGGATCGTGAAGAAAGCGCGCCACCTGAGGAACAAGCATGATGCCGACAGTGGTCCCTGCGATGAGGTCAGCCTGGAGACACACTTTCCACCGATAATTTCGAATCCAGCGAGCGCAGGGAACGAAGAGCTCCATCCACTCCATCGCGGACATTTCACGGAGCTTTGAAATCCATCGACCCATGGAAGATGCCGACGGCGAAATAGAAGAAGACGGCGAAGGATGTTCAAGCGGCAACACCTTCACCGGCCTTTCTCCGGCGG
Source organism: Apostasia shenzhenica (assembly GCA_002786265.1). Classification (NCBI taxonomy): domain Eukaryota; kingdom Viridiplantae; phylum Streptophyta; class Magnoliopsida; order Asparagales; family Orchidaceae; genus Apostasia; species Apostasia shenzhenica. The sequence continues at coordinate 558,950 of KZ451909.1, read as the reverse complement.
CCGCCGCGGCGTCTGCTGCGCTAGATGTGGCGTACGAGATATCCATCCCCGTCCGCCTCCGAGAGAAGCACCCACGACGCGGCGGCGGCACTTGCGTCAAACTGGCGTAATTTAAACCGTCAAGTAAATAACGATCAGGTCCCTAATGTTAGGCCAGCCTTTACGCCAGGTCCATATTTCATGTAATTGGTTCCCTAACATTATTTCATCAATTTAGGGTACTTGATCGAAACAAGTTTATATAATGAAGAAAAACCCACATGAATTTTAATATAAAAGTATCACTTTAAATCATATTTTATATAGATTTTTATATAATTATTAAATTTATTTTATATTTTATATAATTTTTAATATAATTAATTCAATCTATTTTATATTGTATTTTAAAATTAAAAAAATTAAATTAACGGCATTTTTATACATAAACCAATAAATCCTAAAATCCAAATATAATATTAAGTTCTAATTTTTTTCAAATTTTTTTATATTTTTTAAAATCAAAATCATTTAAAAAAAATTATTTTTTATCACAAACATTAAAATCCTTCCACTTTATGTAAGAAATTATAGTAATATGATTATTTGGGATCATTTTCTTTTTCTTCTTTTAATTTTTTTATATAATTTTTTCTTTTTTTTAATCATGACTGCGGAAGATATGTATGAATTGAAAAAAAATTATTATCTAATAAATAAAAAGATTATTTAAACAAAATTTGAGTTGCGAACAAGTAAAACAATTTTATTAAATTTTATCTTTAATATATATTATTATTTTAGCATAATTATCCACTGATCCCATTAAATTTATTGTTTTATATATTACTAATGTATATTCAAAAAATATTACTTTAATATTGTATTATATTATTTAAATATTCTTACATTTAAATCTCATTTTTAACTTATATTAATTTTATAAATTTAATTCATTATATTATAAGACTAATTAATTATTTTTTTTAAAGAATATTACACAACAGTATGTTAACTAAATACTCCTTTAATAAAGTATGTCTCACACATCATAAAAATATATAAAAATTATTTTTATAACATAATTATGAAAAAATTTATGCACATTATATTTTATAAATATAAAATATAAAATAATAGATGCATTATGGCAGATGAATAATTATCCACAAAAATAAAAATATTTTCAATGCTAAAACCTGAAAATAATGATTAAATATATGAAATAATTATGTTTATATGCCATTGAAATTTATATATTTTATATATTTAATATTAAATATAATATATATTAGTTCACTAAAATTATATAAAAAATATATTTCACATATATAATAAAAATTATAATTTTAATAATAAATATATAATATTAAAATATTAATACAAATAATTGCCCTTATATCATAGATAACATGTTGCTTTTAAAAAAAGTCTTGAAAGTAAAGACAAAAATCACTAGAGGACAAGAGTGCATGTATATGGATGTCAATGGGGGAAGGTGCATCCCATATTTTTTATCATTTTTCAGTAAAATACTGGAAATTCACAACTAGCTCCAAATTTTTTAAAAATTTGAACTTAAATTATGTTTAATTAGAGAAAAAATAATTTAAAAAATTATAATTTTTTCAAAATATATATGATATAAAATAATATAAATTAATTAAATTAAAAATTAAGTTAGACTTGAAATAAAATAATTATTTAATGTTAAAATTTACAAAAAATAAATTATAAAATATTATTTTATTTTTTAAAATAAAATAAAAATTTTAGTTAAAAAAATTTTAGTCATAATTAAAATTTATCACAACAAGAGTTTTGAGCTTATTTGTCTATATATTTTTAATCATATAAAAAATTAAATTAATTTTTTATTATAAAAAATAAGAAAATTTTAATTATTTCTAGTCATATTTTAATAACTTTTAATATAAATAATTTATTTATTTCACACCCCATATTTTTATCATTTTTAAGTAAAATACTGAAAATTCAAAATTAGTTCCAAATTTTGTAAAAATTTGAATTTAGAGCCTATTAGTCTACACTATTTTAGTCATATAAAAAATTAAAAATATTTTTATTATAAAAAATAAAAAAATATAAATTTAATTATTTTTATTATATTTTACATAATGTTTAATATAAGAAATTTTTTTATTTTACATCCTATATCATTTTTCATGTATCAAATAATTCTATTTCATATTATACATAATTTTTAATATAATTAACTAATTTTATTTTTAATCGTACACATATCTCAAGTCATACTCATAATTTTCATGATAAAACTAAATTACTCTTTTTGCTAATTGGCCCTTATTAAATTCAAAAATATTTTTTGAACTATAATCAAAATATAGAATATTTCGAGTCAAGTTGAAATATTCTTTAACATCTCGTGATCTCAATGTAGAGATATTGTCCGCTTTGGCTTTAGAAAAATTGTGTGACTTGAGCACTTCCCCGAAATTTTCCATCACTAGCCTCACGGTTTTGCCCCAAAAGACGCATCTATCATTTAAGATCACGTTAATTACTTATACAACTCAAGATCTCCCTCTTTTTTCGATGTAAGATAATTCATTTCTGTGCCACTCTCACCTCTCGTTATTCGGCCTAGAAGCCTGTCAGGAGCCGCACTTTGCCTCAGTGATTCCTTTCTCTTAGGACATCACCCGACGATCACTCACCGCTCTCTTCAGCCACGGGCTTCACAGGCACACCAGTTTCCCCCTGGTTCGTCCTCGAACCATATTGTACTGCGGGAGGTCGACTCTGATACTATATTGTAACATCTCTCTTTCCGATGTGAAACAATTCATTCCTGTGCCACTCTCATCACTCGTTATTTTGCCTAGAAGCCTGTCAGGAGCCGCACTTTGCCTCAGTGATTCATTTCTCTTAGGACATCACCCAACAATCACTCCCCGCCTTTTTCGGCCATGGGCGTCACAGGCCCATCAGCTTCCGCCTAGTTCGTCCTACCAGCTTCCTCCTGGTTCGTCCTCGAATCATATCGTACTGCGGGAGGTCGGCTCTGATATCATATTGTAACATCCCGTGATATATAGAGGTATTGTCTGCTTTGACTTTAGAAAAACTGCGTGACTTGAGCACTTCCCAGAAGGTCACCCATCCAAGTATTACTTCAGCCCAAGCACGCTTAACTACGGAGCTTTTCATCACTAGCAGTCTAGCCTCACGGTTTTGCCTCAAAAAACACATTTACCATTTGAGATCACGATATTTACTTATACAACTGAGGATCTTCCTTTTTTTTCGATGTGAGCCAATTCATTCATGTGCCACTCTCACCACTCGTTATTCGGCCTAGAAGCTTGTCAGGTGCCGCACTTTGCCTCAGTGATTCCTTTCTCTTAGAACATCACCCGGCGATCACTCCCCGCCCTCTTCGGCCACGGGCATCACATATTCGCTCAAGAAATATTTATATACAGTGAATGACAAAAATACATTGTATTCTCAAGTAATAACTAGTCAAAAAAATAGTAAAAAAATAAAATACAATCACAATAGAAGAGATTCTAGTCTAAGTATGAAAAGGTCGTACTTGATATTATGGTTAATTTTTGTTTGATGTATCGCTTAAAAAAGTTAAATAAATATTAATATTTTAAATTTATTAAAAATTATAATAATTTTATTTTACATCAAATACAAATTTTAATATTAAAAATTAAATTTATTTTATATTCAATATAAATTTTAATATTCAAATTAATTTTATTTTACATTTTATATGCACCTAAATAGTAAAATAATTTTATTTTTTATTAAATTTATATATTAATATATTTTTTCTCTTATCAAAACTTACTCTCCAATCAAAAATATTGAATTCAAGTTCAGGAGTTTTTGCATTCAAAATTTAAACTGAAATTTGTCATTTTTTTGTTTTTATAATTCTTGAGCTTCATTTAGTTAGAGGATTATATTGAGGTAAGAAAAAAATATATTTTAATATTAAAAATTATATAAGATATAAAATAAAATTGATTTTTATGATTGAAATTTATGTTGAATATAAAATAATGTTATTAAAAATATGATAAATTAAAATACTAATAAAATAATATCCTAACTCGAAAAAGGCATGAACGTATTTGGTATGATTTTAACTGCTACATCGACCTCATTAGGCTACTTTAGGGCTTATTTGTTTGCAAATTTAATTTTTAATTATGTTAAAATTAAATTTATTTTAATTTAAATAAAAATATTTTTTATTAAAAATTATGTATGATGTGAAATAAAATTAATTATTATATTAAGATATATAAAAAAATGTGATATTATTTTAGTATGTATATACAATGTGAAATAAATTAACTATAAAATATAATATGTCAATTTAAAATTAAACTAAATTAATTTTAACCTACCGAACAAACAGATTTCCTAATTAACCCTGAATTGTATGCCTAAATTAACCAACGAGAAAGGGCTAAACAGACTTTTCACAAAAATTACCCAATTTTACCCCTCAAGCGCTTTTATAAGCTGAGAGGTCAAAGCCGCCGTCAGCTCTCTTCTCCGAAAAATTATTGGATGCGGACGGCGAAATAGAGTCAGAGAATGACGGGGGGCATCTCCAATCAAATGTCTTTCTTCCTTTCCTAGCTTGGGTGACGTCGGAAAAAACTAAGCATCCTCTCCGTGTTTTCTCCTTATTATTGCGTATAGTTTATTTGATTTTGAATTGTTCGTTATAATCTTAAAATTGTAGATTCGGCTTTACGCCACTTAGTCGGATAAAAAGACTTGTGTAGAGTTTTGAGCGACAGGCGTATTAATAAAAATTTTTTTCTTCAGTAGTCAATGGCAACAGCTACAATATTGCCATCTTAATCTGAAGGTAAACTGATGAATTATGTGGAATGCCAATAAAACGTTGACTATCGTCATTCATGTCTTAGTTTTATGTCATTCGGTTGAAATGCTTGTGAAGTTCATATTTGTGTTTCGTATGTGTTTATTTTTTAGGGTAATTTCACTTAGGCCCCTGAAGTTTACTCAACTTGTCACGCAAATTCACAATTTTAAAAACATGCCAGACAGGTCTCCAAAACTTATTGTATAGGTCATTGTGGTCCTTTTGTGACGGACCGACGGTATTCGTTAAACGCTGTTAAAATTATGAAAATATCCTTTTTTATCCTTCTATATTTCCATCTCTAACTGCTTGCATAGTTTATTTGACCTATACAGTAAGTTTTGAGGACCTGTCTGGCATGTTTTTAAAATTGTAAATCTGTGTGATAAGCCGAGTAAACATCAAGAGCCTAAGTGAAATTACCTCTTATTTTTTTAATTCTAATAACTGTTAGTTCTCTTTTTATGTTTATTTCTCTTTTATGTTACTAAATCATTATGTTATTTCGGTAGATCAAATTGATGTTTGAAAGAATTATGCAAATCAAGTAGTATGCCACTATACTTAATTTTAAAGGGAAGGCAAAAGTATTTATTTACGAGTTGGGCAGAATGCCATGCAACAATCGACAATTATCACAAGCAGCACTTTACTTTAAGGGTTAAATCAGTTGAGAAGTGAAGCAGAATATGAAAGTGTATGGAAAACTCATTAGTGATAAAATTAGCATTATATTATTAGTTAGCTTTCTAATAGAAATATAATGACATCAGAAAAACTTAGAGAGAACAAGAAAAAATTAGATTGTGTTGTGTGTGCAAAGTTTGATATTTTTAGGATACCTACATCACACCATTTAGCTTTATTTATATATTACTCATTCATTCTTAATTAATTACGCTATGCACACTCAAAATATTATAAAGCTTACATATACACACTTGAGTTAAAACTCGGTCAAAATCTATTTGACAAAAAAATATTTCGCTAGTAAATCATTAAAATTACACTTTTATCTTTAACAGTATACATTTTTTTTCTTCCTTAATGCCACACTAAAGTACTGATCTGTCCTAAAATTAATTCACATCGTGAATATCTCCTTCCCTTTCCACCACCTAAACATCAAGATTTTAAAATTTTTACTCAAAATATATTTAAATATTTTTAAAATAATGCGATGAACGGCTCAATTTTTTTAGTAACCTAACTATAGTTAGAGTATTGAAAAATTATGATTACTCATTATAATAGAAACGAGTTAAAATATATATATATATAAGTAAGATTTTGTAATGTTTTGAATATGCATAGCATAATTAACTAAGAATAAATGAATAATATATAAATAAAGTTAAATAATATAACATATAGATAAATACTCCTATTTTTTATTATTCACGCAACGATCGACAATTATCACAAGTAGATTAAGATGATGTTTGGAAGTAGTTTCTCCTTTATTGTTTTTTACAATATGTTATTTTGTTTTTTAAGATCAAAAATTTATATTTATAATATTATGAGTTATTAGAATAATGTTTTATAATCAAATAAATCAACGCTCTAAAGCAAAGAAGCCAAAGGAACGTTTAGAATCAAGTTCAAGCAAATGTACTTTAAGTTATATAACCCAAAAAAATAAGTAATTACAGATTAACTCCCCCAAATTGATTGCTCATAATTTGACTATAATATACATGTGAAATTACAGATTAACCCCCATAATCCTAGAGTCAAAAGATAATTCATGAAGTCAATGTATAATTCCCCATATTTTGTGAGGTTAGACTGTAAATATTAAATGTATTAATGTGTAATTAATTATATAGTTTGAAGCTCACACGTAATTGTCCCACACATGCACATATTTATGCATCTTCCCTATACCTGTTAACATACTAAAAGCCTCGCGATTGAGCATTATTGGTTGCTCAGAGGAAATATAAAACTTTGTAGTTAACATCTCCCCAGAATTCACCGAAAAATGGAACTGCAAAGCCAAAATATCTTCGCCGAATTCGCAGGAAAACCAAACTATGAAACTGATATCTTACAGGGACTTGAGAGTCGAGTCGAACCTTTTTAAGAGTGATGGGATTGGGCATGCTCGGGGCGATGCGTAAACTCGTAATCCAGATGCACAAAAGCTCTTTCGACTTCGGGCAGATGCTCGAGCTTCTCCTGCAGGGCTTCTCCGATATCATGAGCTTCCCTGAGAGGCATATCTGAAGGCAAGACGATGTCGACTTCAACAAAGTAATGGGAGCCGAAGGTATACGCCCTCACAGTGTCGATGTGCCTTATGGCCTTGTGGTGGTTCCAGCACAGATAAGTCAGTTTCTGGAGGAAGTCCGGTGCTGCGGTCCGCCCCACCAGCGAGTTTACATTCTCGAGAACGGTCATCGACCAGGTTCGAATGGTGTAGAGTGCCAGCTGCAGCAAGAGGGCATACGGCGTCATCAGTTTCATCATCAGTAGCCTTATCTCAAATATTTGGAGTCAACTTATGTAAACTTTTCTTCTACATAAAAATCAATCTGAACTAACTTCAAGTCCACCCACCGGTGATTCTTCATTTTCTTACCACAGTGACGCAACTTCAGCTCTTCGTTTTACATATCCAAATTACTTCAGTCTATTTTCTAATAAAGAGTTTCAAGATTGATGCAAGATTTATTTAAAAATTTTCGTTCATTGGAATCTCTCTTTTCATCCTATCAAAAAATGCAAAAGAATCCCACAACAGCGAGCCTTGGCTAGGGATAAACAGGATGATTGAAACTCTATTTATTGAATATATAGCCCAAAAAGACTTGATTCAAAATTGACCTCCAGCCAATTTCAAGTTACACACAGCTTATGCGAATTTGATTCAAGTTAGCTCGAAATTGTATGATAAAATATCATGGTTCAACTTCAAATAATTACACATTCCTACATTAGCTATCATAGAGGCCTAGATATTGGAGTTTTTCATAGAGAACTGAAGTTCAACTACCCTCCACATTTGGTTCCCCTTAAATTCATGGATTTCAAAACCTACTTGGCTCAGAATTGACTTGAAAACAACTCATTGCAACCTCTAGCCTGACACAACAGGATTTACCGTTACCTTGAGGCCACAGTTTCAATTCAAGAAACAACGAATGATAGAATGGCCAATGTTCAAAAGCAAATGAAGTACCCAAGAATATATAGATACTGCTTACCGAATAAAGGCATTAAATTAGAAGTTTAACCTAAATGAATACTTACTATTATGGCACCAACTGGGTCAATCCAGTCCTTTATGTAGTTGGCAAGAAGAGCGGCTACAAGGCCAATGATGCTAGTTACAACATCAAAAAAATGGTCCTGTGCATAAGCCTTGACAATCTCATTTGTAAATGAGCGGCAGTAGAAGACCAAACCAAGCTTTACGAGTGTTACAGATAGCATGATGTTTACAACCCATCTCTCTTGCTCCTTGGTCAAGCTGAATGCATCCTCCTGAATGGTTGATGATGACATGAATTAATTATGATGTACTATAGGCACATATAAGATTAAAGTTTTTAAGATGAAGTGAGAAAAAGTTAAGATTTACGTATCTGTCAACCATTCAAATCACAGAATCCACATCAAACACATTCAAAATGTGCCATGATTGGAACGTAGTGGCTGTCAAAGTTTTGTCAATGTATACTCTTATATAAAGAAATACTCGTTTCATGACCAATTCAAATGTTGATACAGATAAATTTTTCAGATTAATGAATGGCCAGATTACTTCCATCATAATTTAGAGGGTAAATACTAAATATAGACAAGTTTACTGTAGCATGTATGTAAATCCTAGTAAAATTAATGAAAAAGTTAGCATCATATGAAATATCATTTCCATGAAAATGCTCTTCCACAAAATGAACTGAAGCAACTTTAATCTCTTTACTCTAATGAAGTAGACTGTAGAAGCTATACATAAAGAATGCTTATGATAAGCAAAATAGGATAAAGCTGTTGCTGAGACCAAAAAAATCCTTACATTTGACAAGAGTGAGCGCACTGACTCTAATATTATCTGCAGCCCAAGAGTTGCCATTACAGATGCAAATACAAGGATTCCCTGAAAAAGTAAAGCTTTAGATAATTATACATGTGAAAACAATAAAAATTGGGAAAGTCAAACTCTGGTATCCCAAAATACTTTAAAAATATTTAATTGATAAAAACAAGTAGTGAGGACATGACCAAATAACAATTGTGGCATATCCTATTCGCACCAGAAGTCATGCGAACAAAAGAAATAAGCCCAAAAAAAGGTCTAGGCCCCGTTTGGCTACTGGCTAAAAAAAATTAGCTTATTTTAACTATGGCCAAAATCTTAAATTTATTTTAAAAAAAAACTTTAAAATTTATTTTATATCTCATCCTACACAAATTTCAACATTAAACAATCACTTTATTTCACATCCAACACAATTTTGAACATAACTAACTCACTTTATTTCACATCATACACATTTTTCTAAAAATTTTCACAAAAAATTTTCAAATCATCTTTTTTTTCCTCCAACCAAACAGAGCCCTTAAACTATGTGCTGAGAAGTCATTTTTTTACAGAAATTCTAACCAAGATGACATAACCTCACTGAATATGAAGAAGACATAGAGTCAGTTAGCACTTGGCTAGAAATTCTTAATAAAATAACTTCAACAAGACATTTAATATCTCTATACCTTACAAATAGTTAATAAGACAATAGGGTAAATAGCATCTGCATTTGGGAACAATTGCATGCAGGCCCCAAAATTTGAATTCATTGAAACTGGGTCTCAAACAAGTTTTATTGGATGGGGCAGTTGAGGTTTAGACTAAATATTTTTGTCTTTCATACGGTATATGTAATATTATTACGTTAAATTTAGTCATGTGTTGAAAATGTGAATTTTGTAAGAGATCAGATCACAAAAGATGAAAAAATACCAAATCTTACAAATCTTAATGCATTTTTTCTTTTAAAAGGGAATGCTAGTCAACCCGCCAATTAGAGGTGTGATAAACGCCCTCCCTATTCCCATGCATGACGAGAGGAAATCAGCCCACATCAACGTGTGGGGCATGTCCTATGAACCCTCCCTTCCTGCACTTGCTGCAGATAATCATCACATAAACTTTTTTTTTATTGTTTAGTTATCTTATTATTTAAAGATGTCTTTTTGTATAACTTTTTAAAATACATTCCTAATTCATCTCAGATAAACTCTAAAAACCGTATTAAAACACATTAACTTTTAAAGAAATTGAGTTTGAGTTAGACAATTCAAATTTTTGAAACCTTGTGTAGTTGGGTCTCAACCATAGGGACTCATAAGCAATGGCAAAAACTGGCACTTCAACATCACCTATGGGAGAAGTTAATGGAAAGAGCCGTAGCAATGGGAATTCAACCAAAGAGACCTTCATGAGATGATTTAAAATTTGGGACGTAATGCAATGAGACAAACCACAGGAATCCAGAAAAAATTTACCCATATATATATGCTAGTGATACTAAAATGCAGAAGCCCAAGTTCATAAAAAATTTTGCTGAACATCTTATTCTTTGTAATATCCAATTAATGCTCAATAGGAAAACCGGTTGCTGTATGCAAGTTATAACATGAATAAGATAAAACATACATCCTAAATATTAGCAAAATATATTCAACAAGAAAGGGGATTATTAAAGCTTTTGAATTTAGTAATCAATGCAAGAAAATAGTCTAAAATACATCAGCATTACGCAACACAAGAACTTGGTGGAGTATAGTTTCACATTAAAATGAAAGCAAAAGTAGTTTTATAGAATATGATATTTATAAGAATATCAGATATCAGAGGATCTATTTGACGCACAAGAAAAACTTCAAGTTCCAGCATAAATTGTTAGAAATAGAATTCTTACCAATGGCTGCATCCGCCTTTTCCCAATAGGATACTGATATGGGTTTGGTGTCTGCATAGAGAATGCAGTAAACCATAGGATGAAACCTGATAGCAAATCAAGAAGAGAATCCAATGTGGATGCTATGATTGCCAGAGAGCCACTCCTAATTGAAGCATAAACCTTGGCTGCAAAGAGGACCATGTTTGCTACATTTGATATTCGAATGGCTAAGTTCTCACCCTTCGCCACCTTCTCACGCTCTTCCTGCGTATAAAATATAAATGTGAAATCAACATGCCAATCTATGATGTAAAATGTTCCATTGCTCTTCTATAGAAATGTTCACCTTTGTCATTTGGGGTAGATAACCACGATCAGTCAAAGTATCCATTTCACCAAAACCCTCCAGCATCTCTATCTGCTGCTGATAATAGTCAGCTACAACATCTTCTTTACCTACACCAGAAAAGAGATCACTGTCAATTGAAAATGGTACCTTAAGAACAATGGACAAAAACAGCCTTTAATTGGCAGAAGAGAACAGACAATGAAATTAATGAAAAGCAAATCAAGTGTATCATAAAATGAACCAACCAGAAAGGATGCCTACTACCAAGACTCGTGGGAGACCAATTTTATAGATCGAGGATTAGAAAGAGAAATCACTAACTATCATCATCAATTCGAGAAGAACACATCATTTAGCAAGATCCCCTTGTAGTGTCGGTAGAAACATAAACACACAAGTAATAGCTCCATTTATGGCTCACTGAAGAGACTAGGCGTCACCAGCATATATAGTCCTACTAATAATTTGTAACTCTTTTTTTTTCCAAGAACCAGTCATCACATCACACCGATTTCGAAATTGCAACAAACAAAGCAAAAATGACAACCAAACTCAAACATATAACAAGCATCCACCAAGTGTAAGTAGAAGATATAGAACATAAAAGGCAGAGGCGGTTGGAAAAAGGAAAGAAAATGAAGACGAGTTTAAAGCAAGCAGATATTTAACTGACCGAAAAGCCACATCAAGCTTACCAGCAGTACCTAACACGTCGAAGCAGTGCTGTATCCCGCGGCGAGGCTTTTCATCCTGGAGCTCCACTCTCCGGAACCCGTCGAAGTTGAGCCGCCACGAAGGCTCCCGCTTGGACTCGGCCAAGAGGAGCTCCGACCCCTCCGCATCGGCGCCGAAGCTCTCTAAAGCCGCCGCCATTACCTCGCCTTTGCGCTCGCGAATCTCCAAAACCCTAGGAGAGAGAACGAGGAATCGCTTTGTCGCCGGGCAGCGCGGAGCCACGAAAGGATTTCCGCTTACGGCTCTTAAAAAACTGCCGTGGATGAGCCGAAGGACACGTGGCGTCCATAGAGTAGGGAGATCAAGGAAGTGGCGGAAAGGCAGAGAATACGAATTAGATATTTAATTTATGAAAAATGCGATGCAGCCCAAGGATAATCAGAATTTGATTTTTTTTAAAAAAAATTTGTTGATTTTAATTTAAATAATTTTCTATCATAATACCAGTGACAGAAAACATTTTCTATAATTCTGAAAGAAATTATTTCTATAATTAAATTAGAATATAAAATAGTTAATTTTTTTAAATGCTCAGTTGTGTGGCACGTGTCAAAAGCGTAATTATTTAACTAGAAATTATTTATATCAAAAAATAATAATTGGACTGTCAAGTTATATATATTGATACTTTTAGAGATCAAAATGATTTCGTCCAAAATAATTCATTTGTTATCAAATTATTCGCAGTCAAACGATTAAAGTCGGATTATGTGCATTAACTTACATATTATAAAATTTCTCGCACTTATATATCTATCTATATATATGTGTATATGTTGAGGGAAAAATACGTCATATGAATTTGACTAACATGTAGCTGTTTAGCGCTAATTCACTGACTAATTTTCAAATTATATTCCTGAGTAGTTCAGTGGGTACTAGTCCCTGTATCCGAATAGCCAGAAATTCAATCGAGCAGAATCAATTGAACAGAATACTCGATCAAGTCCTTAGCCCGACCACGCCCATAATCAATTCATCTGTCGTCTGATGCCTATATCATGCATTAAAAAAAGGTAATCATCGTTAAAATATGATTTGACTATAGGCATGGGAAAACTGTATAGTCGCCCCTGCCACAAAGTCATTTCTGTATTAATACAACTCATCAAATTAAATTGTCACTACCTAACCCCTTTCTATTATAAATAGTCATATTTATAATAGTAAGAGAACTGTTGGATCTCTCCAGCAATTACGACAAACAAGCAGTGTGACATCTATCTGCCTCCCCGACTCTCATCATCTTGTGCTATCAGCTCGCTCACCTCTTCAGTTTCCCTCAAGTAACGCAATCAATTTAATCTTTCTTACTTTTTTTTTTTCGAAATAGTCCCCGGAGAGATCTCTCTTTCTCTACCCTTCCTCCAATCTTCTTCTTTGCTTCTAACTTTAGTTCAAAATTTTTACCCAAATAATATATATAATAATTTTATAAGATATTTTAAAATCACATAAAATTCAATTGTTTTAGTGATAGGAGTTCATAATTTTAAACATAATTGCCAACTATAGCCAGTAGTAGGACTTTAACTTAGAATATAAAATTGATTTTAGTGTTTCATTCATATCTTATTCACAATATAAAATAGATTGAGCTTCATTCATCTCCTGTCCATGAAATAATTAACTCTAGGCCCTGTTTGTCTAGGAGTTTAAAATTAACCTGATTTAATTTTAACCAGGCATATCACATCACACATAAAATCTAGTATTAAAAATTAAATTTATTTCGCATCCTACACATATTACTAAAATAATAACTAACTTATATCACATCCCTCACATATTCCAACATAATAACTAACTTTATATCACATCCCTCACATATCTCAACATAATAACTAACTTTATTTCACATCATTCACAACTTTCAATAAAAAAATATTTCTATCCAAATTTAATTTTAACCTTCTTAAATTTAACCTTACAAACAAACACACTTAGGTACCTGTTTATTTGTAAAATTTAATTTTAAAAAGATTAAAATTAAATTTAAACAGAGATATTTTTTATTAAAAATTATGAACGATGTAAATCAAAGTTAATTATTATGTTAGAATATGTGAGAAATATAATACAAATTAATTAGTTGTTATTTTAGTAATATATGTAGGATGTAAAATAAAGTTAATTTTAATCTTTCAAACAAACAGGGCCTAAAAAGTAAAATTTCTTTCAATTGGTTAATGCTAACGACAAGCATTCAAAGAACGATGTAGGAAAGCTTCACGAGCTTTTCAATTCGAGGTGGAAATTCGAGAGGATAGGTCGAATTCAAGTCAATTTATTTTTAATATGATTCATTTAAGTCCGACTCGAATCTAATTTACTTATTAAATGCGTCAAATATTATGTTTATTATAATTTTTAATGACAATGCAACTAAATTATATAATAGACATGGAATAGTTAATGTTAAAATTAATACTTAAAATAAAAAATATGTAATTTTAATAAACAAATCATTAGCGGGTTATAATTGGATTGGCCTACTAACTGTACCTGGATCCTCTAAAATGAGTTAAATTTGAGTTAATTTATTTATGATATGTATCTATAAAAACTCGAACCCATACCTCATTAAGTCGGGTCGAGTCGAGTTTGAGGTACAAGTAAAAAAATGCCATCCTATGGATGCATTTCACATCAATTTCTTATTTTATGTTGGTCTTGAATTTTCTAAGTTATTTCAATTTTAATTCATTTAAATGATTTCGACCCTAATTAATTTAATACTTGAAATTGTGTAATATTTAACTTTAATAATGAATTGATATTCCCACAATCAAGGTTTTAAAAACCGAATCGGATCGGCCGGTTCAATCGATCGAACTGTGAACCGGTCAGCTAACCGGTCCGGTTTAATTTTATAACCGGATCCACTTAAAACCGGCCAGAATCGGTCTAAATCGCGGTTCAATCAGTCAACCGATGAACCGATATGGTTGGACCGGTTGAGTTTAAAATTTTAAAAAAAAAACATTCTTAAACTCTGGGTCCCTAACTCAGCCTCCGTTCTGCGGCCTCTACTCACGCGACAGTCACGAATTCGCGATTTCTCTTTCCTCGCACTCTCCTCTCCAGCCCCATCCTTTCGGAATGATTTGGCATTTAGTAATATAAAATGATGAAATAATTTAGTATTTTAATATTGATAAAGCATATATTTGTTCAAATTTTTTAATAATGTACTAAATATTATACTCAATTTGTAATTTGTGAATATTTTTTTCAGTTATTGTTATTTCGATTTGCTTGGAATTATTTGGATTATTGACATAAGATATTATTTGTTAAATTCAATCATTAAATATTCATTTTATGTCTAATTATTGTGTTGACGTGTGAATAATGTATATCTTAATTATATTTATATTATATTTTATTAGTTTTTTTAATTTTTAATTCATTTCGGTTCGACCCCGGTTCGACCATTGAATCTTGAACCTTTCAGTCTACCGATTCTGAAGCCGGTTTGATTTTTAAAACCTTGCCTGCAATACACGAGAGATTCCATGCTTCTGTCATATACCATATATCTACTATATTGATGTTTTCACTCTCTTTCGGCATATCACAATGATTGTTTAGTATTCATTAAATTTGTTTTTTTTTACACGTTTTAGTTTATCGAGTTAAACCAAAAAAATAAATGATCAACGAAGTAATTGCATTCTTTCTCTATTATTTCGGATTAAAAAGTTGTGAAAATTTCTCTCTTTATAAAAACAGTGCGAGAAGTGGAAAAATACTTGAGTTCGGAAAGCTCGCCACATCACCATTTCATACACCAATTAAATGGCGACAGCTGGCAGCGAGCGGCCCACTTCAATTGGGTTCGAAGATTGATGTACTTGCTATAGGTATAAAAGTGCTCGTTATAGATATAAATATACTTGTTATAGACATAAAAGTGCTTGTTATAGGCATAAATGTGCTTATTTATATATATATTTATGCTTATAACAAGCACATTTATGTCTATACAGTCTATAATAAGCACATTTATGCCTATAACAACCTATAACAAGCACATTTATGCTTATAATAAGCACATTTATGTTTATAATGAGTACATTTATGCCTATAATAAGCATATTTCTGTCAATAATAAGCACTTTTATATCTAAATGTGTTTGTTATAATCATAAATGTGCTTGTTATAAGCATAAATATATATAACTAAGCGCCTTTATGCCTATAACAAGCACTTTTATGTCTATAACAAGCACATCGATTTCCGAACCCAACTGCAGTGGGCCGCCCGCTGCTAGCTGTCGTCATTTAATTGGTGTATGAAAATGTGACGTGGCGAGCTTTCCGAACCCAAGTATTTTTTCGAGAAGTGAGAGGAGATATTACAAATAGGGTTACCTCTTAAATGTTCATTATATTTTGATATTTTAAATATAAATATCAAAATAAAGAAGTGAAAAAAAAAACTTTGCATCTTTGCAGCCGGCATAGCACACCGTAAGGTACATCTGTGCCGAATTAGCTGAAAATCTGTGTCATTTTTGTCACATATAATAACTATTTTGGGAAATAAAAAAAAAGCGTTTTTGGGTCAATTATATCCAGGTCCGGAAGTTGGGCACTAATTGTGTATTAGTCCCAGAATTTTTTTGATACTATTTAGTCCTCGAATTTTAAGGTAGGACATTTGGGTCCTCTGTTGTTATTTGCGAATAGGATAAAATATTTTCATATCACAGCTTGCACAAACTCTTAATATTTTTCTACATTATACACAAATTTTAACGTAATAATCTATATTTATTTGACGTTATTTAATTTTTTAATTATTTACGTATGGGATTTTCGTTGTATCTCAGCCTTTCATGTGGCATGCTAACAACACTAGTCAAATGCACCTTATGTTTGGCGCGAGGACCAAAACAGGATCAAAACAGGACCAAAATGGTACTAATTTAAAAAATAACGATAATAATAATAAATAAAATTTTTAAATCATTCTACACAAATTTAAAATATAAAAAATATTATTTTATTTTACATACTCAATAATTTAAAATAAAAATATTAATTTTATTTCACATTCTAGACCAAAATATTCAAATCGAGTATTTTGATCTAAGATGTGAAATAAAGTTTATATTTTTATTAAAAATTATTGAGTATATAAAGTAAAATATTATTTTTTATATTAAAATTTGTGTAGAATAATTAAAATAATTTATTTATTATTATTATTGTTATTTTTTAAACTAGTACTATTTTGGTCCTGTTTTGGTCTTTGCGCAAGGAGAGTTGCAATCAGATAGCCGCAAGCATAGAGTGGCAACATCACCTCTAATCTCGAGCATGACTCGACCTGCATACTGTCGTAGTTCTCTTTGCCATGCATATTCTGTATGGGCATGAAGGTCACTTCCTCGTACCTCGGTTTTTCTCAATAATAGCCTTCTATCGTGTGCTTCACGTGCCCCAAGTCTGATGAATCCACACCATCATGTTTAGGGAATGTGCGAACTTGTACCCCATAAGTAAGTGCAGCTAGACGATATAGGAGACAAGCTGCATAAAGCATGTCTACTATCCCCAAGTTTGTATAGTCCTTTTTCGGCCTCGGGTTTGCCTACTATCCCCAAGTTTTTATGGCTCGGAGGCTCTTGACTTCACTATTGTACTTTTGCGCGCTCTTTTTTTTTTTGCATATAGTAAAACTTTTGCTCTCCAGCATGACCCATAAACGTAAGAAATGAGTCGAATCATATTAACTTGTGTGTGTTTTTTTAGTTACTCTACAGCTTACGCACGGTGAGCTATGCTCTAGCCCTATTATCACGATTGGTCATAGTTAGCCGCTCAACTTTATGATTTTTTCAGTCAACAATAATACATGCATAATTTAAACACAAAAATAAAGTGCCACCTCTTATGCTTATTTAATTAAAGGCTAACAAAAAAGAATTTCGTTTTTTTTTTTAAAACATTCATTTATTGCAAAAAAATATCCCCTCGAAGTTTTTATTATATTTATAAATAGCGCTGAAATTTAAAGAGTGATCAAATATCTGTGTGCACCGAATCATATCGTATTCAACTGTTGAGCATTATGTTTGATGCTAAAAATTAGTTTAAAATTAGCTCGTATTTTATTCGAATCAAAGTTGAACTTAATTTTATTATAATTTAAAATATAATTAATTCAACTAATAACTGATTCAATATCTGTATAATAACAAATATTTAGATTTTTCTATTGCACTGAATATCTTATATACTGTACATATTGAAGGCTTTCATATATAAATATATACATGATGTACATAACTGTAACAAAAAAAATTATATTTAATATATATTATATAAATAAATATTAATATCCAAAAATTAAGTTAGATTCAAGTTAAAACCAAATAGATTTTAGTTGATCTAAATCAAACTCGATTCAAACTCAAAATTTTTAAATTTGAGTTGAGGCTAATTCACTTGAACTTCGACGTTATAAACATTTTTTTAGTGTTAATTACTGAAAGATCTCTATAATTAACTTATAATTACTATTTAGTCTATAATTTTTAAAAACTTACTGAAAAGTCCCTGTAAATTATGATTATTATATAACAAGTTTTTATTAATGATTTCTGTCTATATCTATGAAATATTTTATTTTAAATTTTTTAAAATTTTATTTTTACCCTCTCTCTGTGTGTCCCTCCTAGGCGCGCTGGTGGTGGCATTAATGTGGCAGTGATAGATGACCAAGATATAAAAATTTAAAAAATTATTAATGGTAAAATTAGAAATATATTGAATTCAATAATAGAGAGATCTTTTATATAATATTTGATAAACTGTAAGAACTTTTTTAATTATAAATTAAATAATAATTATGCATTAATTATAGAAAACTTTTAGTAATTATTTTTTTTTAATTGAGATTTATCAGCCTTACCTTCAACTAGACAAAATTTGGCTCTATTCATTTTTGTTTTTCCTAGTGACTGACTGAATGTAGATTTAAGACTTTAAAGACCTCAAAATGTTATTTTAATAATTAAAGATTAATTCTATCAAAAAAAATATTTAAGATTAATAAAAGTGATATATATATATATTTATATATAAGAATAATTATCTATATGTCACACAATTTAGTTTTATTTATGCCTTACCCATTCATTCTTAGTTAATTACGCTATGCATACTCAAAATATTATAAAATCTTACATACACACATTTTAACTTATTTTTATTACAATGAGTAATCATAATTTTTCAATAACCTATTTATAATTAAATTACAAAAAATCTGAGCCGTTCATCATATTATTTTAAGAATATTTAAATATATTTTGAATGAAAATCTTAAAACCTTAATGTTTAGGTGGCTGCATACATAATTATTTTTTAATGATTTACTAATAGAATATTTTTTTTTTCAAATAGATTTTGATTAGGTTTTAACTCAAATGTGTGTATATAAGATTTTGTAATGTTTTGAGTGCGTATAGTGTAATTAATTAAGAATGAATTAATAAAATATAAATAAAATTAAATTGTGTGGCATGTATGTAATTATCCCTTATATATATTCATATTTGCAATTTTGTGATAATAAAACTCTATGGAAAATTCTTCATCTTGTCAGAATGTGGCATATCTTCATTTCCACATAAAAAACATTTTGTTTATTTCTGAAAAATGTAAGAGAATAGGCCTTGAAAGGGAAATTGTATTTTATATTTTATTTATTAGGAATTTAGAATTTAAATTTTTAAAGAGGAGAAAGCGAGTTGAGGAAAGAGAAATTTTAATTTAAAATAATTTAATATTGTAATTTAAAATTTCTAAGTTCTCGGAGAGGAGAGAAAGAATAGAGAAAAGAGTTACCTGTCGAATAGTTTAAATTAAAATTTTAAAATTTCAAATTATTTTTTAAGTCTTCAGAATTAGAGAGCTAATATCAGGTAAGATCATGATTTCAACAATTTTTAATAGGATATGTAATATTGTTATTTTATTTTAATTTATTTTTATAAATTCTAATAAATTTTATTTTAAAATATAAAATGATAAAAATACCCTCTCTTTCCCTGCTGTTGATCCTCCCCGTAACTACCGTGGGTGCTACCCACAAGCAGAGCGCTACCGTAGGAATGTTCCTCAACAAGGGCAGGGGCAGCGTGCAGCAGCCTTGCGCAGCCACATGCAAACTCCGTGCTCTCAGATGGCCACAGCTGCTGCAGTGCAATAGCGGTGTAGCAACGGGGTGAGCAACATTGGCAATATGAAAAAAAGAAGAGTATTTTTATCATTTTATATTTAAAAAATTAATTAAAAAATAAATTTTATCAAATTCAGGGACTACTTAGATGATAACTTATGCGCATGAGATGACATATAGTAAAAAATCTTTATTTAAGGTGACATAACTAACATTGGGCTTAATAATAATGGGCCCAAGCCCATTAAGTAATGCCATTAATGTTAGTTAACAACTATTCGAATCAACGACTATTCTTAGAGGGGCGTTAACAACTCCAATCTCCGTGGGACACATAACGGGGGAGCCCGAGAACGAAGAATGCTCTTCTGACAGCTTCAGCCTCCAAGGAATCTTTGAAAGATAACGACTATGTTCCCGGCTAAGTCAATCGTGAGTTTAAAAGCATTCACTGTTCGTTTAGCGAAGGAAGCACCGAGTACAACTCGAGTCAGCCAATACAATAGAAAGCAATCACAAGCATGCAAGCTCAGCATTAGAACTTCCCATCAAAGAAGAGGAACTAAGAGAGCTATTTCTCGACAAAGAGAGATAACTAACTTGTTTAACTAACTTCTATCTATCTTTTGTAATTTTCAACCTCTTGTAATTTAAAGTGATCAGTATGCTCTTCAAATTGCTGACATCAAGAGCATCATACTTTTTTCCTCAGTTAAAAGATTTTTCACATAAAAACTAACTTGAAATAAAATCATAAAAATCACACTCTGTTTGACGCAAGGACCAAAATTAAAACTAAAATGATACTAGTTTAAAAAATAATAATAATAATTAATAAATAAATTTTTATTATATTCTACACAAATTTTAATATAAAAAAATTTTATTTTATTTTATTTTACATACTTAATTATTTTCAATAAAATTATCAACTTTATTTCACAACCTAGACAAAAATATTTGAATCATGTATTTTAATTTAGAATGTGAAATAAAATTGATAATTTTATTAAAAATAACTGAATATATGAAATAAAATAATATTTTTTATGTTAAAATTCTATAGAATGCAATACAAATTTATTTATTAAATATTATTATTATATTTTAAACTAGTACTATTTTTGTTCTCGCGTCGAATAAGACCATAAAGTGTGATGCTCAACATAAATTAGAACAGAAAAGGAAAATCTATAAAGGGTACCATCGTTGGATTCAACGCTTTAATATTATTGATTTTATGTAAATGCAATTTATCGAGTCACTAACATTTTGTCAATGAAAGAAAGTCGATAACTTTTAGTATAGTTGAGGAATCGAGAAAATCATGAAAGAAAGTCAATAACTTTTAATATAGTTGAGGAATCGAGAAAGGCTAGGAATATAATTGAGGGGTTGAGAGAAATCGAGAGTGCACAATATCGAGTAAGGGATGACATCATGGATGGCATTGCCTATCGACTCTCTTGTTTTTGTTCTTCCAAAATTATAAATATATCAAGAAATATTAATAGTATTACTGACTATTTTCTCACATAACCACACTAAGAAACTATACTATACTTTGTTTTTTAGGGACGTTAGAGGCCTTTATTTGGGTAAGGCGAATATTCCGTTCTAATAATTTTTGCAACATCCTTCGATGAAATGTTACTTGATATATATTTTTTTATAGATATTACAAGGCCTAAACCATACTGTCAGGAAAATCAACATAGTAATCCAACTTTTTAACAAAAAGTGATGAAAAAAAATTAATGTATAAGTATAGTGGGACGAAAAAAAAGTTCTAACAACAAGCACGACGCTCGATAATTATTCATTAGAAGTGTCGCAATGAAATCCAACCAATGAACATATATATATATGAGAGCATTTAATTTAATATTATCTTAATATTTATATGAATATTTTAATATTTAAATGTCATTTATTTAAAAATAATTTTACTTTTCTATAAAAATTTTACATATATCATCAAATGAAATACTAACTAAATGCTCCCTAGGGTCCTGTTTGGTGCGAATATCAAAATTAGGACTAAAATAATACTATTTTAAAAAATAATAATAAATACTTTTTAAATTATTTTATACAAATTTTAATATAAAAAATATTATTTTATTTTACATACTCAATAATTTTTAATAAAATATTAATTTTATTTCACATCCTAAATTAAAATACTCAATTTAAATATTTTAATATAAAATATGAAATAAAATTAATATTTTTATTAAAAAATATTAAATATATGAAACAAAAGAATATTTTTTTATATTAAAATTTGTCAAGAGTCAAATGGGTCCTCAATAAAATGGTATATCGACTAGCCGTATCACATTAACCAACGGAAGGGTTATGAATCCGACATGTTTATTAAATGACCCAAAGTTTAGATCACATAATATGCAAATATTTTCTAACAATAATGATAATAAAGCATGCCAAAAATGGCAGAACAAACAAATACATTACAGTGATTTCTAAGAACCCTCAAGTTGGCATTTAACCAGGGTTAAAAGCTAACTTGACTCAAAACTTAATTATAATAAACATATTGATTAAATACTTCAGACAGGTTTGAATGCAGAAATAATCAAATAAATTACAGCCTAGAAAACTCAAACCTCAATTTGTCAAGATCCACATAATAATTAAACCTCAATTTGTGAAATTTGGCCATGGGTCAGCTTCTCTTCTATCTCCTTACCTTCTTCCACTTGGAAGGAAAAGAGCGTTAGTTATGCTGTTCAAAGCTAGCAACTCTTTGGCATCTTGATCTTCAAGCAGCTACTACTATGATATATATAATATTAAATGTCAGGAATTGCTGCTCACAGGAGGCTTATCTTCACCATTTGTATTAGTTGAAGGCAATTGATTCTGTTGTTTGTTCCTCAATAAGCTTTTGGTGTAGAGAACACCAAAGACTATGACCTGGATGCAGCAACCAACTTTAGACTCATTAATTTATATACATATATAGTTTTTATTTTGAGAAGTATATATAGTAAAATTTGAATACTATATAAAGTAACAAATATATCTCAAAACAGTCTAAAATACAATAAAAATGTCACCTAGGATCAAGGTTTTAAAAACCGGACCGGACCGGCCGGTTCAACCGGTCGAACCGTGAACCGGTCAGCCAACCGGTCCGGTTTAATTTTATAACCGGATCCGCTTAAAACCGGCCAGAACCAGTCTAAACCGCGGTTCAACCGGTCAACCAGTGAACCGGTACGGTTGGACCGGTTGAGTTTAAAATTAAAAAAAAAAAAAACTTTCCTGAACTCTGGGTCCCTAACTCAGCCTCCGTTCTGCGGCCTCTACTCGCACGACAGTCACGAACTCGCGATTTCTCTTGCCTCACACTCTCCTCTCCAGCTCTCATCCTTTCGAAATGATTTAGTATTTTAGTATTTTAGTGATATGAAATGATGAAATGATTTAGTATTTTAATATTGATAAAGCATACATTAATTCAGATCTTTTAATGATGTACTAAATATTATACTCAATTTGTGGTTTGCGAATATTTTGTTGGGTTATTGTTATTTCGATTTGCTTGGAATTATTTTTTGGGTTATTGACATAAGATATTATTTGTTAAATTCAATTATTAAACATCCATTTTATGTCTAATTATTGTGTTGATGTGTGAATAATATATATCTCAACTATATTTATATTATATTTTATTAATTTTTTTAATTTTTTTAATTTTTACTTCATCCCGGTTCGACCCCGGTTCGACCATTGAACCTTGAACCTTTCAGTCTACCAGTTCTGAAGCCGGTCCAGTTTTCAAAACCTTGCCTAGGATGCCATTCATCTATTGTGTAGGATTAATCTATCAACTACTTAATCTTACTATTTACATGGACGCCAAAAATGTTTTCAAGTGTACATACAGTTTAGTTATTAGAAATTAACACCACAAAAAACCAAACATATCATAAAAATGTCAAATTGGTTACTGTTGATTGATTATCAGAAATAATCCATTAACCATCTAACCATAAGCTTACTAACTGTATTGTGCAAAAAAAAAGTACTGTAAAATCTCTAAACCCAATTGACCCAAAAGCTCAATTAGGTTATAACTTAAATGTAATTTCATAGTTTTACATGTCTGCTCATCTACAAGCTTATTTGATTTTACAACATGGATTTAATACAAAATGGCTTAAATCTTTTGTTACAAAGAATTGGGGATCAAATCACTCAAACTTGAGACCTACAGCACAGACACCAATGTTAAATATCTGAAAACAGCTTATTCTCACCGGTTATTGGCCGTGGATTATTTTATGTTCCTATAATTCAATTCATCACTATTTATGAATTACTTTTTCCCCTTCCAAAAAAAAAATTATACATGTATAAAAAACATTTCCTTTTTCCTGAAATTCGGCCGTAGCCTATAAAACATTTCCTTTTTCACTTTCTGCATGCATCCATAGAATGAATCTAAATGCAACAAGAATAACACCTTGTTAATAGCTTCCAAAATTAAAGTGAAGATCAGATAAATATATTCTAAAGGTAAGTAATATAACTGGCATTCTAGTAGTTCAAATTTATTTGTCACATATAGCAAGTCTAAGATACTTATTACGTATGTTTAAACCATAATTATGTAAATCCCCCTGAATCCTATGTGACAGGGCAATGATCAAACAATAATTGAAAACCTTCTAAAAGGGTAAATGATTTTCAATATAATACAAAGGAAAACACATGCTTACAGCTCCAAACCACTGCTCCCAGCTAAGGGGATGAGAGAACCAAACACAAGAAAGCAAGATACTAACAAGCTACAAGAAAAGGTTATCAATTAGTAATAGTGATTTGTGTAAAAAGAAATGCTTTTGACCAAATTAAAATGGTGCATGTGTACCTGTCTTGTGGTCATTATGGTGGCAAATGTAAGAGCTCCAAATGTTCGGATGGTATAAGAAATGAAGAACTGGCTGGCAGTTGCTACCTGCAAGGGCTGATCATGGTAAGGCACTGATACCTTGGGCAAAATCATGATGCTTCTTTTCATGTGTGGCAATAGAAGATGCTGGCCACTTCACAGGTTTGTTTAAAAGTTAATTTGTCTAAGCTTAAATAATTCTTAAGAAAAACTCAAAATGAAAAGTTTCTTAAAATGTTTAACAAAAATGTAAATTAAACAAGTAAAATCATTGATTATGCTAGGGGCTGTTCAGATATACACTACCAGAATTTCAGAAAGCAACTTTTCAATTTGGAAGATCAAGGTTGAGCATTACTAACAAATGAATTAATTCTTGGCCCCAAGTCAAAGCAGCTTTTTGCAGATATGGAACTTCAAACGCCCCCATGTCAAAAGGACAAATTAAAAACAAGGAAATGGACAAAAATGTCTATTGCTATCTACCTCTTATTTTTTAATTTCCACCATTCTTTCATGATATTCTCCATCTCATACTCCTAGCGTTCCTCCCGTTCTCCCCACCGTTTGTGAAGATATTTTGTCATCTCTAAGGTGAATGACAAAACACCTTCGCAAATAGTTCTCCCCACTATTTGCTTTTAGCTCTTTGGCATGGAGAATGCTATGGAGGACTAGCCTGACATTTTTGTACTAAATTTAAGGGTTTCAACTGAAGATACAATTGTTGCTCCAGTTGTCCAGCCATTCGTGTTGGATAGATCATGGGGGGTGTTTAATATTTTGAGCTTAAGGTAGAGATGGAGATTTCAAGGAAGGGCATGTTTTCAAAAGGGTAAATTACATCCAAGCCCTGAGACATTTCACAATGACAACAAAATTTGAATTGTTTCACCTAAATCATTCTCTCACAAAAACATGTCATATGGTTCCTTGAGTTATGTTTAAGTGGTTAAGTCCTTTCAGAATATTTCCATGCATTTAATTTCAATAAGTAGTCTCATTCAAAAAAGAAAAGTAGTTTCATCCGACCACCATGTGCTCCTGCAAAGGAGTTTTTAGAAGTTGAGTGGACAAAGTACCTCCATTTTCTTTCCCTTCTACCATTTTCTTCTCCTTATTTCTAATTTTTTTCCCTCGATAGCACCTTCTAGGCATCCTCGAATTCGAACACTTTTGAGAAGCTCGACCCACCATCTTCAATGAAGGTAGTATTTTACCCTATTCCACTTTATTGACTTCTTTGAGTGTAATCATAAAAAGTGACATCTCCGGTGCTTTGTATATACTATCATGGAAAATGCTGCATCTTACTGTTTCAAAAGTCATGAGCAACCTTCTATCAAAAAAGAGCAACCTAGGCTTAAGAGAATACACTAGTGTAAAGATTTTGTAATGGGGGCCATCTTAACCATTGATAGCTAAAATCTTTACAATTGGTGGCTCAAATCAAATCATGCCATGATCATTGATTGGATGATGTAGAAATAATTTATTGTTCTAATTAACTGAGTCTGTTTTAGTTGACTTAGTCAAGTATATTATTTTATTTTGTTTAGATTGAGTTATTTATGTGGTCATTTATTTCTATATCCCCCTATTTCATTTTAATATGGAATTAGTTCCTCTATATATTGTACTTCTAATTAAACCTTCTGATCAGACCATAATTAATATTAAATATTTTTTTGTTAGAGATGATTAATGAAAGTTGAGTTTGACAGAAATTCTTATTCTGGTAGGATTCACACAAACACATAGAAAGAAGAATAGAGAGGTTCGCTAGCCATCTTAGTCCTTGTAATGCACAACTATCAGCTGCCAACATCAAAAATGTCGCTTGAGGAAGAGATTTTTGTTATTACGATTGCCCATGAAGGCTGCTAGATCGCATACTCACTTAGTAAAATTTAAGCCTAAGCTTATTCTGTTCAATCTACTATTCCAATAGAACTATTCCCATAGGTTGAATCTACAGCCAATCATTTTTTTCGTCTGGTTAAATGAATTATTGCCAGTTTTCAAATGTCATCAAATATTTGATTTCAATCAAGATTATATACTTAATTTGATTGCTCAATTTAACTTGAATTGAGTGTTTACTGTTAGAATTAATTTTTGTTCACCCAATTTAATAATGACATTGATAGTTGCAACATTGATTTTTGAGATACAATTTAACTTTGTTTGTACGATTCAATATTGAAATTGATTACAGTAATGTAACTTGGGTCTTAGTAACTTCAATTTAAATTCAAATTCGTGGGTCTTAGTATCTCAATTATCACGTAATTTAACTTCAGAAAATTAAATGCTTTATACAACATCACCTTAAAAAAAAACAGCCATCACAACCAAGCCTTTATCGCATTAGATGGGGCAGGCTACATGAATCTTTTATTTCTATTGCATTCTATCAATTAACAAATCCATATTTAAATATAAGTATGTAAAATTATTCCTTATAATTTCTTTATATGTCATTTTGGGTCTCCTCTCTCTTTTTTTTACACGAGAAATATTTAACTCAATTTTCCTTACTAGAGTTTCAATCGGCCTACAATTTATATGTCCAAATCACTCTGAGTTTATCCTTAATTGACATTAAGAAAATTAACTACTTTATATTTGTGATTAATTAGTCATTTGATTAAATAATTTCAAATTCACATATCACATCACAATCTACGCCAGACAAACGCAATTAAGGAGGGAAATTAAATTGATATTCAAAATTAGAGAGGAACCAGTTTATTTATTATATCTTCTGTTGAGTTTTTTAATAGTTTAGGCAAGTAATGTTGTCTTAATTATTTCCTTGATGTATTTCTTTTAATGCATTTCCTTTTGATGCATGAGCTGAAAAATCTATCTAAAGAACTCTATTTACATTGGATTTTCAGCTTTGATGAAACAAATAAAAATTATTCGCTCTAAATTTAGTCTTCCTCCCCTTCCCCTTTCTCCTTTTCTTCTTCCCTGGCTCTTCCCTTTCTTCTAGTCTTCTACCATTTCATATTCCCATTCCAAATAAGTATCAGTCTGTAAGAAATAGCATTTGCTTAATGTGTAATGAATACAACAAAGGTCAAGTTAGACCCGTCATAACGCACAGGCAGTAAATTAAAAAGAAGGGAACAAATGAAAGAGTAAATCAACTAATCAAGTTCAAGCTTCCAGGTGAAATGATTCAAAATTTTTGGGCCTACATGAAATATAGGCCCAACTTCAGGGATGAGGAAGCAATTTACCCTTTTTAAGATCTGAGTTTTTTTAGTATAAAACTGGTCTCTTCAAGCACCCTTATGTGGCCTGATATTCTTAGACTTTAAGCATGGACACAGCAGGTTGTCAACTTTTTTTTTTTGATAAGCAGGAGGGTTGTCAACTTCAAGGACAGTTATCCACATATCACATATAATGAAATAATCCGTTTTCTCGTTCCTATATAAGTAGAAAAACTCTTACAGTGGATAGCAACAAGACATCAAAGATGCATTCTTGATGGACTATCATAAATTCTATTGCAGAAAGAAGATGACCTTGCACAACAAGTCCTGCAAAAAGCCCAGAATTCCATCATACACATTTTTAACTGCTAAGAAAAAAGGTACATGAAGAAGAGTGGCGGTGTTAATCTAAGGCAGAAGTGAAATACAGAGTGCATCATAGTACTAGATAGATGAACCAAGAACAAAAAAAGTTTAAATATCAAAAAGGCAAAACGTATGGTAACTCCAACAGTGCAAAGTATATATCAAAACTAGACAGGAAAATTATGGATTTGTTCCGCTAAGGATGGTAAAGGAAAATTTGATAATGCAAATAGCTAAGTGTATAGAAGTTATTGCTGCAAAACATTCATGTATAATTAGAAATTAGATCATAACACATGAGGGGAAATCTGGTCCCATAAAGTACATAGTTGACATGCTCTATACTGTTCACAAGCCCACTAGGAATGCAATTTACACTCCAAAGCCAATTCAACCATCAGGATCAAATTCAAATCTGTGGGGCCACTATGGGGATTGTATGTGATACATTGTGCAGGAGAATGGAAATTATCAGTTTGCCTTGAGGCTTGAGCCTACCTGGTAATTTGACACGTTTCATATGATATTTGCCATAGACAGAAGTAGCATATTATATGCTAAATGTTTTTTAACTTATTTTTTAATCTCTCAAATTATCATTCTTAATTACTAAAGCTCTTACTTCTTTTACCAAATTTAAGAAAGTTAAATATAACATTTGCATTGATGATGAACTAATATGACTGTCTAATTTGATTATATATGTGCTATGAAGTAGATTGAGGTCGGTCAAACCATGTACCAGTATAAATGGACAAGTTAGGGCAGGACGAGTTCTGCAAATGAAGCATGGTGCAGATATTAGTTTTATACGCAAATCCAAAGCAAATTTAAGACACAGGGGTAGAGCTAATAGGATAGAAATTCAGTCAACCCACAAAACCCCTCAAATGACATCCCCAATGCCCAGAACCCTTACTTTCGTTCAAGATGAGCTCTAATCATAAGCAGCCACCAACCACTAAACCTTATTTCAAAATGCTGAGGTTATCCATCTCCTGTATTCTAATGATCACATAAAATGCAATAGCATGATGATAACACCAAACATGCAAGTCATCCAAACTGACTGAAAATAAGCAGTTGCCCGCACTATGCATATACAACTTCCAACAACAAAAAATTGTGGTACTTATGATTCTTTAACCTTAATCTGATAATTTGCATTAGTTTCAGCAATACATAATTGCAAAACATTTACGAAATAGTTCGAATGCTTGAACTCCTTTACTATATATTACTACCATGGTTAATTGTTCAGTTAGAATGCAATAAATAACATGTTCTTCAACAAACTAGCTCAACATGTTAATCAATAAGTAGCTGCGAGGAATCAAACACTATAAGCAGGAGATTAAGAACACAGAATCTATGATTCATACACACAGATAAATCACATAACAGAGAAAATTGATTTATCCAAACATGACAAACAGCAACTTAACAAATTAAAGGCAAATGGAGTACGTAAGCAGTAAGCATTAAGAGGAAGTTAATTACAGGCCGTCTTACCACAGAAACTGAGAAAACTAGAACACAATGTAGTGTAGAATATTTGGTTATCTATCTCCATGTCATAACCCTTAAATAGCTTATCTTGAAACGTACTTGTAAAGCCATCAAACCTATAAAGTATTTTATTCGTCAAAAAGCAGTGAAGTAGCCAAATAATTAGTAGAACCGGCCATCATACAATGTTGTACACAGCCGGAAGCAAAATCTTACTCTAGACAGAATAAATATGACAGAGGTAAAAATATATGAAGTGATAAAAATATATCAAGGGCGGATATCAAAAAAAAAACTGTCAAGGCACTGTTATAGTAGTAAACTTATAAATGAACTTCCAACATATTTCTGTCAAATCATAAAAAAAGAGTAAATCAAACATTTTACACATACATCCATCCATCTCACTTGTATCACTTGCCACCCAACCACACAACCCCTGTATTTCACAGTGTTATCCAAGCATATTAGTCAATGAATCCTTTTTAAGCTTGCATATAAGAATGCAGTAATATTGAAACATGAAAATCGCTAGATTATCATTTGAATTTTACTTAGATTCAAGATTGACTATATCCTCATGAGTTTCATGAGTTCAACTTATCATGCTCAAAATCAAATCAATTCAACTCAAAAATTGATTCGATACATGCATAGGGGTATGTATTTATAAATATATATAAAAGGCAAGTACAAGAATTATGTACGTGCGTGTATTATAGTGTTTTTGAAAAAATTTAAAATTATTTGTACAAAAATATTTATTGAAAAGTATTAAATATTATATCTATGATGTGCACGATACATGTTTGAAGTTGGAAGGTTGGAAGCACCACTCGAATCAATTCAAAAATCAACATGACTTTGAATTATTTTTAATCAAATAAAATTAACTACACTCGAAATCAAAAACTATGACTTAGAGTTGAAGCCAACTCGGTTAAACTTAGCTACATGCAAACCCTACTAGTGAATGACTAGAATTTGTGGTTTTCTTTCATAGCACAAGTTCTGTAAAAGCAACAATACAATTTTTGAAACATAAAATGCACCTTGTCCTCAAACAATATACATTATATCTAAATTTGAGCTCATTTGATTATTTACACTTACTACGACAGCCTTTACATGTTGCAATGCTATTCCTTCATGGGGAGAAAGTCAAAAACCTCATCAAGTTTTAGTTAACAATAAGTGAGATAACAGTATTACTGAGGATAATAATAACCCGTTTTGTGATGTAATGTAGTTGTTCCCTCTTCCAAGAACCTAATCCACACATGGCTTCAGATAGAGGGAAAATGGTCACAGCACAAGCTAAAACCGGTCTAGTGCAGGAAAAGGAAGCTTCTTCTGGTTCACCCCATTATTAATGTCTAGTAAGGTATAGCCTTTCATCCAACCCTCCAAAACAACACTTTTGTGACACATTATCTCAACCAATGTTGTCTATTGGAGAAAAATATTGGCCAACAATTGGGTTTACACTTTACTTAGACAAAATTGGTAAGAGCAAGAAGGAAAATAACTGATTCAACTAAAAATGCAAATTACTCAAGGAAAGTGTAAGTACTGTTTTGCAGATAAGTGCAAAAAAATAAGCAAAAAAACCAACAATCGATACATGGAGATTTAAACACTAAACAAACTTTTTATTTCTCTAGTAAGATAATTTGGGGTGGCTTCGAGAGTTTGGTTTTTGGTAAACTTAAGCTTCCTAAAACTTGCAACATACCCGGTCTATCCTTTCTATATATATGAATAAAAATGTAGTGGATCAACCAAAATCTTTCTACGAAATGCAACAATAATGAAAAAAAATATAGAGGTATCCCACCATTCAAGGAAGGCATGGTCACATTGATGGTATAGAATTTTATTGTTTGGTGATTAAAAATTCTCTAAGATTCATGGCCATTTAAACTCGGGGAAACAGGCTATAACCAACTCTTAAGGAGTTTAAAGTTTCTAGTTGAGCAATTAAAATGCTAGAATGACCAAACTAGCCTCAAGGATTGTTGATCAATGTCAGAGGCATCGATCCCTCAATCTGAGTGGGTCATTGCAATGAGAATCGGAAGCTACTAGTACATGGACTTCTACATAGCCAACGTCCAACACCCAAGTAAACTCAATATGTCAATGTATGTGTCATTACCCAATACCATCAATATATGTTGATGCCTTAGTGTTGATGCTTGACACCCTAAATATGTCAAAATCTGTGTCGAAGCTTGACACCTCAATATGTTAATGTTTTCACACTCGAAATTCCTTGAAAAAATCAAAAAACTGACTCCTTCATAGTCAATGCTTGAATCTTCATTTTTTGTTCTCCCTAGGATACTTGGATGGTATATTTAGTGTCCTAGTTTGATCTTTGATCAAAATCGTATCAACTTTTTATCAAGTTGAGCATCTTTTAAAGATCTTTTTAGCGGTAATTTGCAATTATGTTTCAATGTTGTGGTGTTTTTGTTTTTCAACAATGCACCCTAATGTTACTACTAAATCCTCAAAAATATAGATGCCATGGAACATGTGAAAAACGTGCTAAAAGAATAATCTATATCCATTGAAAAATCAATTTAAAATACCATTACAAAATCAACTTTAACAAAATAGTTAATAAGCAATACCCTAGATAGCCAATCATTAATACAACTCCCCAAACTGTGCTTTCTCTTCCCCTCTTGTATGGATTGATATCATCAATTGCCTGCATTAGAAATGTATTTTTTTAGAAAATTCTTTTCTATACAATAGTGTACAAGGAAAATTAAAGATTCCTATATGCCAGAAACTGACATATGGAATACAAACAAAGCATTGCCTAGATCATATCGTCATTTGACAATCGTCCAGATCCCAAAGTGCTATGAATAAAGCATTGACATGGACCAATATTTTGAATGACAACCTACGTTAGAAGAGAATAATCATATTTGCTAAATTCAAAGTAATAGATTATGTAAAAACAGAGTAAATGTGAAAATGCATGATTGAAAATTAACCCATAGAAAATTGGCAAGAGATAAAAGAAATACTTAAAGCAAGTATCTCCATATTACTTTCAAGATAGGCTCCAAGAAAGTCATAAAGCAAGGTACTCTGAGTATTGCAGAGTACAAGCTAATTTGACAAGTCACTGGTCCGATGGGATATTCCAAAAGAAGCCCACTATACCTTTGCCAGATTTAGGTACTGCTTTCTCCAGATATTAAGCGAGAGATAACCCATCAAGTCTATACTCTCAAAGAGGCATTCCGGTGTGCTATTGACTTAAAATCTATTTGGCATTGTTGTATTGTATGAAAAAATGTTTTGTATAACTGAGCACAAAAGTGCTTTCATACAAAGAAATAACTTTTTGTTGGCACCCAACAAGAAGAGTAAACTGAAGTGGTATGGAGGATCAAGCCAAGCTACTTTAGTTGATCCTTTTGATGATGAGGCTAGTAAGGCTTAGGAAGACTTAACTCACTTGAGGACTTCTCAAGTGATTATGATGAGATGCATCATAGTCACTCCAAAAACTGACATCAGTTGGAAGTGTACTACTATTTTTCACACATACTTAAGATATGGATATAAGACATGCAAGTTGATAATAGGTAATAAAAGTTACTTGAATGTTTTGACAACATCTATCATAGTTTGTATGAGCCTCACCACTGAGACTCATTCATAACCTTTAGCATGATAGATAAGACCATGATACCCGTAAATCAAAGGTGTTCGAATCCTATTCGGCTAGGGATTTACCCTAAAAGATCTGGTGTGATGTTCTTATTATGAATATTGCCCGTATGCTAGTAGTCAAACCTTGGTTGTATGACAGAGATGTCACCTATTTTGGATTATTTTGTTCAAGTTCAATTGTGAGAAGATCGTCAATCTTGCCAAGCCTGCAAATGCTAGTAAAATAAATGCTAACAAGTCTTTTCCACATATTAAACAAAAGAAATCCCTTAATATTTAGATTTTACATTAGTTTAAGCACGAAAGCCAAAACAGAGTACTCTATACACTAATAGTGCGAAAGGACATAACCTTGGAAGAATCTTTACCAGACAATGTTCAGAATCACTAAAGGAGCCCTAGGATTTTTTTTCCTAAGGAGTTGCCTCATAAGCTCCACCCTCTAAGGGATATTTAGCATGTTATTGATTTGATCTTAAGTTCATCACTACCTAGGTCCCAACTTGCCACATTATCTAAATAAAACTCATTGAGTATGCAAAACTCAAGAGATAAGTGGATGATCTCCTTAAAAGGGTTCCATCCGAGAAAGTTTGTTCCGGTGCATCATTCCCACACTACTCACTCCAAAGGATGGAACTTACGCATGTGCATTGGCAATCAAGCTATTAATAACATCATCATAAAGTATAGGTTTCTCATTATAAAGTGGTCAAAGCCATCATTTTTTCTAGAATTAATTTGTGAAGTGGTTATCAGTTATCACCCAATTTAGATGCGAGAATGTGATGAATGAAAGACCATATTTACAACTAAAGAAGGTATATATGAATGGTTGGTCAAGCTTCGAGTTGTCAAATGTAACCAACACTTTTGTAAGGGTCATGACATATGTTCAAACCATTCTTAGAAGTATTCCTAGTCGTCTACTTTGACGACTTACAGTCATTCCAGATCTAACCATTTGTTGCATCTTCATAACTTACGAAAATATTTGGAAGGAGTACAAAAAAAACTAAATGTATGACACACTAAGTGAATATCCCTAGGCGTACATGTTTGTACTTAATCATAAATTTAGAGTAGACCATAGGCTTACAGATGCCCTAAATCATATAACAGTATTACCGATGAGTATAGCATGCAAGTAACTAGATTTGACAGGTTATCCTCTAAATATCCATAGTGCCAAGATTTCGAGGAGATTTATGCCAGTCTAGTTGAAGATCACACAACCCATAATCTTGATTATCTACTGAAGGATTATTATATATTCAAGGGTACTAGATTGTTTGTCCACGACTTACCACCCACAAACAGATAAATAGATAGAAGTAATGAACTGAAGTTTAGGAGATCTGTTACGTTGTTTAGTTAAACACACTAAGCTGGTAACCAGTAATAATCACAGATAGTTTTACCTATAATAGCTCAAACAATAAATGCACTAGTATGATCCCATTAATGATAATCATTAGTTACTATAGACTAATTTACCACTTCCATCTTTCGCACAACATATGTATGATTTCTATGAGGATATTAAGCAAAAAATTGTCGCTGAATTATGCGAAGTATTATGCAAAGTATAAGTCAGTCGGTAGGAGATATGTGAAATTTTCTAAAGGGATTATTTCATAGTCCATATTTATTCAGCTAGGTTTTCCAATGTGAAGTCTAAGAAACTTAATGCTAAGAAAATAGGATCTTATCAAATGCATAAAAAGATTAGCTCAACTGAATATGAGCTTAAGTTACTCAAGAACATCAAGATTGGTCTGTTCTTCAAGGCTTTGACCTTATAATGATCTACTTCTAGAGCTTACACTTCCTTCTTATATACTTCAATCAATCTCACCTACATCCACTACTAGTCCTTATAATGAAGCCTCTAAACACAATGACCTAGAGTAGCATCTCGATTTGTAGTTTCTCTTTCTACTGAGGCACCAGTACCACTAGAATTACCAACAGGTCAGGTTATAACCCAACCTTATCTGAATTCCAATCTGATTATTTGATAAAACAAAATATTTTTTGACTCAAACTGCTAATCTGAAGTCCGACCTACCCTATTTATACATTTACTGAATCGGATCTGAGTTAACACTAACTCGATCCAATAAAAACCCAACCAATTTTCTTTTAATATATTTACCTGGTCAACACTTCTATTTAGATTTGGTGGTATAAAGATTTTCATTTGATGTTTATATGATTATTATATTATGACACATATTAACTATGTTAATTTTGCGATTTTATTAAGGTTCTCATACACTTATGACTAGACTATAAATTTTTCTTGATTTTTTATTTATAACAATCTTGGATATTTCATATTTTCTTTCTTTTTATAAAATGCTAGTATGGGTCGCCACTCTTTTTTATCTCAAAAACTTTTCATGATTGTGAATTGAATTTAGAACACATACAATTTTCATAATATTAATTAAAAATTACATATTAATGCTTTATGTTGATATAAAATTAAGACTGAAAATTGAAAAATAATTTTTATTGAAAGAAAGAAATGATGTGAAATGCCTATTGTGTACTCACTTTATTTTTGACATTTTTATTTTTATCATGTTTATTTATGCTTAATCTTTGGGTTAACCCGAAATCTGATCAAAAAGTCGAGCTATCACGAGTAATAGATTGGATCTAGGTCAACCCCCACACAATTCATTTTTTGACCCAAGTTGGATAACATGAGTCAGATCTGGGTTGATGCTAACCCAATTAGAACCCAATCTATTGACAGAACTAAACATCACCATCACATTATGTATGAAGGAGATTATTGAAGATCAAATCACTCTTACTTCTAATGGAATGTTGCATTCTTAAAAGATGGAGGGGACCATCATCTTCTGGGGATTCATGAATCACACGTGATGAGTTACAGTAGCTTCAACTCGAATTGCTTAAGAAGTAACTAAACCTTTCTTCGACGAAATCGAATTCTTAGAAGTTAGGGAGGATTGAAGAAGGGCATGGTCACTAGCAGCACCGATATAATTTTTACCCATGAGCCTAGATCATATACATATTATGACATCATTGCACATAATTATCTTAATTTTATGTTGGACTATATTATTCGAGTCATTTTATTTTGGACTTATGTTAGTTTTGTAAAAGTTTGGGTATGTTTGGATGCATTTATTTCTTGTTTGGATGATCTAGGAGTCACTTGATCAAAATAGACAATCATTTGGCTTTACAAAGAATGCCAACTTGTTCCAACGCCGGCCGGCGACCAACTAACTGTTTGTCCGAAACGGGTGGTGCATTTCTCCTTCCATGTGTCCATCAACCACTCTCCCAACATCATAAAAATGTGGAAGTGAGATTCTCCAATTATAAATAAGCCTCACCTTCATCCAAGAGAGGTGCCTCGCCGATGTTGATAATTTCTACTTGGAGTTTTGTGGGTGAAAGAAAGATTTCCTTAATGTTTGTTGCCCAGCACAAACGGTGCTCTGAGATCGGTGTTGGCAACTTCAAAGGGGCTACAGCTTGTTGTGTTAAGATGTATACTAAGGTGTTGCAGGGTTTAGGCTTTAGCATATTATCTTTCCATTGTTTAACTGAAAGTTCTAAGGTTTCTAATTCATGCCATTGGATTTCAACTTGTATGAACATAATTTAAACCTAATGAAATCTCATTTTGCTAATATTTCTCAGAGATTCTTTAATGAGATTGTTATTAGTTTTCATGCTAAAATGAGAATTAGCCTTTATATGCATTGGTTTGAGCCACATGCCTTCAGTTAACCACTAGTTTGCATGTCTTAGATTAATCTTCCTAAATTTTCATAGGGTGAATAACTTCCTTGCAGGTTTAGTGGATTTTCATGGACCTAATAGATCTAATTCAGAACTTCATAAGACTTTATGTGAATGAGAAAACAATCAAGCATAATTAAGAAACCTAGTTTAATTCTCCTCACCATTACACGGGTTCAGTATGTTCGCATGTTAATTGTTAAATGCTTCAATTGACAGTTTGATTGCATGTTTATAATCATTTGCATCTTAGGTTGGTCATGACTAAGTTTCAATTAATTCTAAGAACAAGAAAAATCAGAAAACAGTGAACCAAAACCCCATCAACTGATTTCCTGTGGAACCGCAGGCCACCAAATTGGCCGGCACCCTAAGTACCAGACTGGAGCCTGTAACAAGCCGCCAGTCACAATTGGCTGGCAACCTGAAAGCCCAGCCAAATTTTTGTTTTGCATTTTCATGCACTTTGATCAGTTGACTTGGAACTTTCTGGGTTAAATCTCATTCTAATACACATCACCTAAGTAACTGCATATTAGTAGGTTGAGTTCACAATAATGACTCCCACATCGCACCAATAACCAATACACTCTATCTTAAAAGGATGACATGATCACCAGAGGAAAAGACAGCAAAAAAGGAAGTAAAAATGTTCAGAAGAAACATAAAGATGAAAAGTTAATGACAAGGCTAACAAATTTTATAGAAACTAGTCAAGGAGAAATTAGAAGATCTGGGAATCGTAATTACCGGATACAAAATGAATAATGAACAACCCAGTGTCACAAGCAAAGCAAAAAAATAGTCTTTTCCAGTATATTTCTTTTGCATTATAATTGTGCCCCAAACCTATAATGAGTTCAGAAGAAAAGTCAGAAAAAACAAGGGTTATAAAATGCGTTCTTTAGAAAGAGTTCCAAGCAATTGAAAGTAAATATAGTAGAAAAAATGTTTAAAAAAACCAATAGGTATGTACAAAGACCCAAAACACTATACCACCAAGAAATCACGTTTTACTCTTGTTTGTGCATAATGCTTATTGCAATGGTCATCGAATATTCATGAGGAAGAGAGTTTGCATAGGTGGTTTCCACAGAGAAATCATCTACAATTAGGTAGGTAAAGTGGCACCAAGGATTCAGAGAGGATTTGCATTTTTTTTGTAGAAGTGCTAAAATAGTAATTTAATAACAAGCAACAGTATACAAGCCAGTAGCGCAAATAAGTTATAGCATACCAAGTATGCCGAACCAAATTGAAATTTACAAAATCCTGGGTCTCAAAAGTCAAAACATTGTTTTGTCCAAAAAAAGTCAAAGATTGCCTAGATGCATGCACCAGTGGTATGACAGGCATGCATCATCATAAAACAAAAGAAGCAAATCATCTTTTTGACCTCTATAGAAAAATAAAATCAAAAACCATGATCCATAGAATTTCATAACATAGACAACCTTTTTCTAACAACACGTGCTCTCAGAACCTTCATTAATTGCATGAATACAATTTTGCAAAGGCCAATAGAAATGACATACTTCAGGCAATACAACAAAAATCCCAAAGATAGCACCATTCTTTGATACAGTATGAATCCATTATGTAGTGAGAGGAGAAAGAGAAGATGCTTCTCATGTAGCAGATGAAAAAGCAAATTCTTCTCATTACTCTAGTTGTAATTTGTTTAAACTTGGTGGTAACCTGCATAGTTAACACTTACAGAATGCAAACAACAAACTTTTTTGTACTTGATGGAAAACAAGAACACTCATTTTCAAACATAATGAAAAAAATTGTTTCTACCACAATATCGATTAATTCTTTTCTTTTCACCATGAGTATGACACTAACACTGTGGATAGGAGCTATCAAAAAAAAAAAGTGGATAGGACCTCGCAAAGTAACTTTGCATAGCATCACAGTGTAGCATGAGAATATGAGATCTAAAGTTTCTCTTGACTGCATACAACTACCAGAACTCAGCAGAATTGTTCAGTCTAGATGTTTAGATACCAATAAGTATAGGAAATACCCTCCATCTTTTTTTCTTTTACAAACATCCTAGAATGAGTGCCTTCACAGTGCAGTATACTCAGAAAAATAACAGTACGATTGAAGGTGGTGCATATTTTCTAGAGCTACACTTATGGGAGAAGCTGCAAAAGGATTGATGTAAAACCAAGCAGCCATTATATACCTAAAACAAACAAGAAGATAGAGCACTCCCGGTATTCATAGAAAATTGAGAAATAGGAGTTAGTTAATTTACCATCACAGGTATCATTTTCGCACATTTCGCAAGTGTCTGAATAGGAAAACTCACGTACTTTAGTGCCTGAAAAGGAATATTCTTTTTGTTACTACTTCCCTAAACAACTCTCCATAGTAATTACTAAAATAGATATGCAATACCATAGAGAAATGCTGGCTAACAAAAATTGTGAAACCAAGTAAACTGACCTCATATTGGCATGTTGTGGTTAGTATGTTAGATAGTGATATTGCACAATATTTATACATCGGAGCAGCAGGTATCAATGTTTTCTTGTTTATCTACAGAAGGAATTAAACAATCAGCATTACAAAAATTAAGAAATGCTCATCTGTAAATTAATGAACAATTTACCAGCAAGGCACCTGCCGATACTGCAGATGTTGTAATTCGATTGCATAAAACAAGGAACAGCGAGAATCTAAAGTATTCTTTTTTTCTACCATAAGGAACTCTCATGATCTTCTCCTGCATCAAAAAATTCATATTTAAGAACAAGTTCACCTTCATACTTATCCTAGCTTTTGAGAACTAGGACTAAAAATACAAATGATCTAATAAAGGGTGCAAATTTCCAAAGGAACAACAGTAATCCAATTTTGTCCAAACACTCATAATAAAACCTAGTTTATTTTCTAGGCATGGGCATTACCATCAAAAAGCAAGGCTGCAATATTGAAGATCAATAAAAAGTGGAAAAACTATTAATAAATCACCAATTAATTGGCATTTATGTGGACATTAATTTTCTACACGAGCCACTAAATCCATCACCTAGGCTAAGACTAATGGAGCAAAGCTTAGAAGTAGGTTGAGTGAAAAAAGATATGGACAACAGTGGGGGCGCAAAGGTTGTTTATTTTGGTAAGGTATAAGCAACTTTTCTTTTGGCACAAAGCTTATCACGCTTGTCCTTTGGCTTTACAGCACCGGAGAGGTTTCAAGTTCTATAAATAATATCTCCATTTAACAAAATCCTATCTTTTTCTTATAAATTTATTGCTCCCAATACTTGTCTCTTTCCTAATCAACAAAAAGAAGAATCCCTTCTCTCGATGTTGCAAGATCATTTGGTCAAGTTTTTTCAACACGGTTCTTGACATGCCCTGGTATACTATACTTGTTCACCTATGCAAGTTTGGTGTATAGGATTATAGTTGAATGCAATTCATACCACATAATTGATAATAAAAAGAATGGTAAATGTTTCATTACTAACAATGAAACAATATGAACTGTAATATGACATTTGAAGAGAAAACGTGCAAAACAAGAAGGATAGGATCACCCACAACAAATCTATATTAACCGTATTTCACAAAATTTTTGATTTACAATGATCAACCAGTTTTCGAATGGACCAAAGTGGATATCGGCTTCTTTCAAAATGACATCAAAATGCCATCTTCATGATTGTCCTTCCACATGCAAATATATGATGGGCAATAAACATACTGAATCTCTTCCTTACCTCCATCAAATTACTTGAATCAACCTGGCCTCGATCCCAATAGATATTGTCTTGTAATGTATAATTTACAATTCAAATGCAAGAAACTAGACACATTGCTTCATTGATTATATCTAATAGATTTACTAAGAAATATCAGAATCCAGGTAAAAACGCAAGTATCCACTATCCACTCCTCAGCGAGAATGCTGTGGAGAAGGCAAACTTAGCAAATGCAAACACAATAGCACCACAAAACAATAAGCAAATACACTAAAACAAGATAAACAATACGCAAACTAGTTAGCCCCACAAAAAACATGGCCAAATTTTGAAATAAAAAGGGAAATCAAGCATGCAACATAGATCCAAAACACGGATCCAGGGAACATTGGTGTTGTACTGCCCTGAGAAACCCATATATAACAACCACCCATCTTCCACCAGAAATACATGCCATGCCGAACTCAGGTCCTGCATGATTCTAATCTAGTTTACAGTCCACTTAAGAGCTGCAATTACCATTCAATCTTTCATTCCTGGACACAATTAGAGATCCAAACAGTACCTCACAGATAGATCTCACATCCAGAAAGCTTTGCATCACAAGAAACGAAAAAGATTACCTGCAAGACTCCATAGACGAGGAGAGTACTCATGATCCCAACCACGGCGAAAGCTAACTTCCCAGCTCTGATCTCCTTCCCCGCGGCAATAAGAGTTTCAGCCATTGCCCATCAAAACCCTAACTCCAAACAATCAAATCAATCCAATCAGATTCAATCAAGTCCCGCCTTACAAATCAAATCCCCCTTAATCAATGGTGCTACTGCCACAGAGAAGTAGGATCAGAGGCCATCGCTTTCTTGCGATCGCGGTACGGAGTTCCCGGGAAGACCTCCCGGGGAGGCGCAGGGGAACTTGTAGAAGACGAGAAACGCGTGCAAGCAGTCTGCGGCCTGTAGCAGTATGGCCCGATGAGCTAAAACTAGGGCAGTGAAGGAGAAGAGATTATTTTTTTTTTTTTTTTTGATAAAAGAGAAAGATTAATTTTGGCGATGAAGGACTTTGAAATTAATTAAAAAATAAGCAAACAGATATTATATATATTTTTGGGCAAATTACAACCAAGTCTTTAAGTTTAAAGCTAAATAACACACAGATCCATATTTTTAAAATTTAATATCAGATCCCTAAATTTTAATAAATATTAAATGGTCCTTTTTATTTTTTTAATTATTAAATTTTTTAAAATTACCATTTTATCTCAGCTCCTCTCTCTCCTCCCGATCCGCGCACACGCACGGGCTGCCTGGCCGCACGACCTGCCAGCGGCTGCATTCCACGAGTTCCGATAATTTCAGTAAAAAATTATTTTAAAAAATATTAAATTTCTGTTTCAACAAAAACTCGGTAGTTCCAATAATTTTAATCAAATTTTAACTAAAATTGTCAAAACTCAATTGAAATTATCTAAATTCGGCTTAAATTACTGAAGCTTATCTTTTTTTTCAAAAAATAATATTTAATAATAATTATTAATAAATTTAATTATAAAAAAATCAAAATTATTGATATTGAAATTATCGATATTGAAACTATCCAAATTTTTAAAATTGTTAAAACTGATACTTCCAGCTTATCACCGAAACGAAAACCGTAATTAAAATTTAGTTTTAAATCTTTGATTTAAGTGTTTCATAAAAAAAATATAACATTTAAATGTATGAGATTAAAGTGATGTAAAATAAATTTTTCTGGCCATTTATTTTTCTCTCAATATATCTCTTCATCAGCATTTAAGCAATTTAAAATAGATAATATTAATGATTTATTTTAAATTACATGAAAATTATATTTAAAAATATCTCATAAAAATATTTAAATTGAGTTTGAGAACTAATTTAAGTACTATTTTTTTTAAATTATAGATTCATTTCATATTTTTAAAATTTTAAAAATTTTATAATATTTATCTAAAAATGATTTTTTGTGATATTTAAAACATAACAGGACAGAATTTTTGCTTTAAATGTCATAAAAACAATTAAATATTATGAAATGCATTGTATTAATATAGTTTATTGAAATGAAATCTGATTTTTATTTCGAAATTTATATCTGTATGAGAACTAAAATTACTTTTTAGTATTAGAACTTTACGTATGCTTAAAATATTATTAATTATGAATGAGGTGATTTATAAAAATAATTTTAGGAATAATTATGCTTCGGTCCTAAGTTTAACGCTTAATAATGCACGAATTCACGTTTTTAAAATGATAATATCAAAGTTTCTGCGTTTCTGCGTTTATAATATCAAAGTTTAACGCTTAATAAAGTCCCAGAGTTTCTGCGCGGCCGCTAGCGGGTCGCAAAAACATCGCCCGTGTGCGGGGATCGAGAGGAGAAAGAGAGGCCCCCCTCTCTCCTCTCGATCCCCGCGCACAAGCAACGGCCGCGCGACCCGCCGGCAGCCACGCGGTCTGGTGGGTCGCACACGCCGCACAGCCGTCGGACTCACCGGCGGCTGCGCGGCGTCACCGGTGCTTCGGGATTGCGCGGAGAGAGAAAAAGGCTGAGGGTATAATAGTAATTTTAAAATATTTTAATAATAAAAAATTAAAAAAAGACCCATTTGATAATTTATTGAAACTCAGGGACCCCGATGTTAAATTTTAAAAACGTAGACTTATGCGTTATTAAGCATTAAACTCAAGGACCTGGACGTAATTATTCCTTAATTTTAATTTAAATAAATAAATTTAACTGCAATTGATAATTAAATGTAACATTCTGTATTACTGTCTGCTATCATCAGAGAGTATGAAGTATACTAAGGCCTTGTTTGGCGCGAGGACCAAATCATGACCAAAGTGATACTAATTTAAAAAACAACAATAATAATAATAAATAAATTTTTTTAATCATTCTACATAAATTTTAATATAAAAAAATATTATTTTACTTCACATACTCAATAATTTTTAATAAAAATATATACTTTATTTCACATTCTAGATCAAAATATTTAAATCGAGTATTTTAGTCTAGGATGTAAAATAAAATTAATTTTTTTATTGAAAATTATTGAGTATGTGAAGTAAAATATTTTTTTTATATTAGAATTTGTGTAGAATGATTAAAAAATTTTATTTATTATTATTATTGTTGTTTTTTAAATTAATATTAGTTTAGTCCTGATTTAGTCCTCGCGCCAAACATGGCAAGATTCTTAAATAAATATGCAATATATGCACCATATTTAGTGTGAAAAGATAATATAACCAGTGAAAACAGATTTAATACTTGTTTTACAGCATCATGCCAATTTTCCCTCTCTTCTTTCTCTCTCCTCTCTCTCTTCCGATTTCGCACTCACCGGCGAAATGTAATCGATCTTCCTTCATTCCCCGCTCACCGAAATCACGAAGGACTCCATTCGAGCAAGAGAGTGCGAAATCGAAAGAGAGGAGAGAGAGAGAGGAGAGAGAGAAAATCTTAAAGGTAATAATATCATTTCATACATCTTTTTACTGTAAAATCTAAATTTTGGACCTAGTTACACATTACCTAAAACTAATGAACCAATTTGAGCGATTTT
Source organism: Apostasia shenzhenica (assembly GCA_002786265.1). Lineage (NCBI taxonomy): Eukaryota > Viridiplantae > Streptophyta > Magnoliopsida > Asparagales > Orchidaceae > Apostasia > Apostasia shenzhenica. The sequence goes on along the minus strand of KZ451909.1, from coordinate 514,023 downwards.
AAAAAGTTGAACTTAATTACACATATGATCAAACAACAGGGACCTACTTGTAATTTACCCAAAGTTAATTACAGGCCATGTGCACCTTAATTAAGGGCGTTAATATGGATCGAAGATCGAAAATCAATCAAAAATTATATCGATTTTAAATCGAATCGAAATCGAGTCGATCGAAATGAGCCGACTAACGAGCCAAAAGTTCAACTCAGTAATAATTTCGAGCCGATTTTGAGCCGAGATAGGCTCAACTCGATCCAGCTTGAAATTAGCTTGAATTAAAATACATTTTATATTATAAAAAATATATATATAATATATGTATATAATATATATATGTTATATAATATATATTATAAATTGAGCCGATCTCGAGCCGAGCTCTTCGATTCATTTTCGAGCCCAATCGAGCTCGAGTAGATTTTGAGTCAATCAAAATGTGATCAATCTGATTTCGAGCCGGTATTATACGATTATATATATATATATATATATATGAATTATTGAATTGTATAGCTGCATAGTTGTACGTAATAAAAGTAATATAATAGTAAAACACGATAAATAAAAATTCACAAACAAATATGTTTTTTCATTAATTATTATATTATTATATTCTTTCTGATAACTGTCTACTAAGTAATCAGTAGGTTACCTTATTTTTCTCGACAATCATCTACCTTTCAGTCGATTCTATTGCTTTTACCATAACTCGAGCATAAATAGAGACGTAAACACACGACAAGAAATTGCTTTTTTGTCCATTATTGATCTTTAAAATATCATTATAGTTATTATTAGAGTTCTAAATTCACAAATTATAGCTTGTCTTTTTAACTTAACCGTACAGCCAAGGTTTTGAAAATCAGACCGGCTTCAGAACCGGTAGACTGAAAGGTTCAAGGTTCAATGGTCGAACCGGGGTCGAACCGGAATGAAGTAAAAATTAAAAAAATTAATAAAATATAATATAAATATAGTTAAGATAAATATTATTCACACATCAACACAATAATTAGACATAAAAGGAATGTTTAATAATTGAATTTAACAAATAATATCTTATGTCAATAACCCAAATAATTTCAAGCAAATTGAAATAACAATAACCCAACAAAATATTCGCAACTCACATATTGAGTATAATATTTAGTACATCATTAAAAGATCTGAACAAATGTATGCTTTATCAATATTAAAATACTAAATCATTTCATCATTTTATATTACTAAAATACCAAATCATTCCGAAAGGATGGGGGCAGGAGAGGAGAGTGCGAGGCAAGAGAAATCGCGAGTTCGTAACTGCGCGCGAGTAGAGGCCGCAGAACGGAGGCTGAGTTAGGGACCCAAAGTTTAAGAAAGTTTTTTTTTTTAATTCTAAACTCAACTGGTCCAACCGTACCGGTTAACCAGTTGAACCGCGGTTTAAACCAGTTCTGGCTGGTTTTAAGCGTATCCGGTTATAAAGTTAAACCGGACCGGTTGGCTGACCGGTTCACAGTTCGACCGGTTGAACTAGGGCTGTTATCGGGCCGATTTCGAGCGAGTCAAACTCAACTCGAAATCGAAAATTTCGAGCTCGGCTCGGCTCGAAATTGGTCCGAAATCGAAATGGGATATGATTCAAGCTGGCTTGGCTCGAAATGACTCGATTTCGAGCCGGCTCGAATCATGATTCAAATCAGCTCGGAATTGTAAAAAAAATGTAGAAATATTATGTATTTAAGAGGATTTTATCCCTAGACCTTGAGAAAAAATAAACCTTAAATCTCCTCTACTCTACCACTAAACCACTAACTAAATTATATAAAATAACAATATATTTATGTATATGTTTACATAATATATCAATATTATTTATGCTATACATATATTTTTGAGCCAAATCGAATCATGTTTCGAGCGAGCTAGGGCCAACTCGAAATTGGCTCGAGATGAACTCCGAGCCAAAATCCTTAGCTCATGATTCGATTCAAAATTTTCGAACCGATTTCGAGTCGATTCAAAAATCGAACGAGTTCCGAGCGAGTTTCGAGTTTCGAGTTTCGGATATTTTTAACACCCCTAGGTTGAACTGGCCGGTCCGGTCCGGTTTTTAAAATCTTACGTACAGCTCCAAAATGTACCATTAAATATTTGCCATTATGCATTTAATTAGCCACAAAAATAATCTTAGGCATCAATAAAATAGCATAATTTCTCCTTCATTCTAGCCAATTAATCATCTTAAGAAGCACTTTTTATTTAAAAACATGTGAAATTCAAATATCAAGCTATAATAATTAAAATAATAGCACATAAATTTGAACTCAAGTCATTCATCTAATAAATTAGCCATGTAAAAAACATATATTTTTGCTTCACATCTAACAATTATAAAATTAATACAATGAAACAAACATTAAAATACATTTTTGTCATGATTCCACATTTTTTCATTACACCTTGGCTTGGGAAACACAATAAATTCCATATAATAAGATTTGATACACAAAGGCCAGCCATTTTGTTCTTTCATAAAATTGCAGGAGTTTAGGCCCATATAGGGCCCATATTTAATGATGATGGGCTTTTCCCCTCTGTGTTTTCATTTTATTAAAACGTGGGCCTTTGGCCTGTGGGCCTATTTTATGACGGCCTTTTGGGCCGCGGTGTTCTACTGGATGAGGCCGGCCCACTGGGCCTTTATGGCCTTCCGGTGCTGGAGGATGTGGGAGAGGTGGAGAACCTGCAGTACATTTATTAAAATATCTTATTTTCACAAAAAATAACATTCATTAAAAATATCAAAACAATAAATAAATCTTGATTTCAATTTCTAAATTAACTATTTAATATGCTTGTAAAATTAAATACTATATATTTATTTTGAAGAAAATAATTATTTTATTTAATAATAATTATAAAGAGTTTTTATATAATTATAAAAATAATATGTAAATATCGTGATATCTAAATTATGTGACATAATATTAATATATTATTGAACAAAATGACTCTTAAATAAAAGACGATGAAAATAATAGACTTTTATTATCAAAAACAAAAATAGAAATTTTTCGAATTTGAATATCAAAATTTGATAATCATTTATTTAGAGTGTGATTATTTAGCCGGTTAAATTTAATCATGAAATATTTTTTTGATATGGAGGATATAATGTGTATAGGATGAAAAAAAATATTTTTAAATTTTTATATTATATAAAATAAAGTTAATTTTAATATTAAAAATCTCCTAAAATCTAATAAAGTTAATTTTTATAAATTTATTTTTTAAAACAAACTAAAGTTATCTGCTTAGAGTTATGAAACACATTAAACTCATTAAAAATATTTTTATTAGTATTTTATATTTATTTTAAATTATATATAAATTTAAATATTAAGATTATATTTATTTTATATTCTACATAAATTTAAGGATATTTAGTTGTAAAACAAAAACAATTGGTGCATATAATTTAAACATTATATCCATCCACATTTGTTCAAGAAATGACCCAAAAAAACCCTTTAATTTAGGCAATTATTCAATTTATAAAAATAAATTTTTAAATGATGCATATATAATTCTATGATAGAATTATATACACCTCACTATAATTTAACTATTTAAATATTTAATATTATATATTTACAATAAAAATTTATAAAAATCATAATCTTTTTTACATACGTATTACAACTTTATAGCATATATTAGAATTTTTTTTTATGATCAATATTTAGGCCCCATTTTGTTCGAGCCTTTTTTTTTTGACAAAAAAAAATTATTTTTTAAATTTAACAGGTGAAAATTTTATTTCAATATTAGAAAGCATGTAAAATATGAAATACTTTAAATTCTAATATTCGTATTTGTATTGGCCTTAAACATACATCATATTGCCCTTAATTATATATATACATATATATAATTACGATCCCACTTTTTTCAATATGAAATTATATATTTTTTATTTTAACCGTAGCCCAGAAATTAATAATTTTACATATTAGCTCAAAAACTCTCCCGTTATTACGCGTAGAAGTCTACCGAGAGCTGCTAAATGCAAAAATAATTTTCTTTTTCTTAGAATATTACTCGATGATCACTTTCCGTTCTCTTTAGTCGAGTTATGAAAAAGCACGATGATCGAATAAATAAATAATAAATACGAACAAAATTATATAAAAACCTCGGTGGGCAGCAAAAAAAATCCCTCTGTTATCAATAACAGAGCAACTTATGCGGCAGAACATGCTCCCAATGCCATTACTGCTTGAGCAGGATTTAAAGCAGCCGTCGGCTCCCAAGCTGCAATCTGCCAGAAGAAGAAGCGCCAGGAAGAAGACGCCGGCGGAGCTCCGGCAGGCGGCCCTCATGATTTTCCGGCATCTATTTATTTTTGTAAATATGAAAAAGTTCCGACCCGCCTGAATAAATAGGCTCTAATGGCTAAAATTGGCATTTTCTTATTTTAGATTTTTCTAATTTGGGTGCAAACTGTAAAGCATTTGTGGGCATGAGAAGTTACCGTTGTAATTTTATGCGAAGATCGACACTTGCACGTATTTTACTCGATTTTACTCGACACTTGCACGTATTTTACTTAAAATTAGTCGGCTCAGAAAATAATCAATTCAACTCGTAATTAACTCGATATGTATATCAAAATACATATTTGAAATTTTTTATATATTGATACTAGTTTAGATTAAAATACATATATATAAAATTTGAAAATTAAATTTGTAATATTATGTTCTAATAATGCAGCTCTGCGATGCACTAACATGAAGATCAATGGTTAAATGATGCGATCAATGACTGAGATTTTGTTGAAATTTAACTATGATTAAATCTTCTAATAGAATTTACTGCAGAATGCAAAAAATAAAAAAATAGCTATTTTAGATGTGATAACTGTAATATTTTGAGATTTATGGTGAAATCCGTAAATTAGCCTAATTTCTATGTCTACCATGTAAATGTCCTAATTATATATATATATATATATATTGAGTATTTTTTAGAAAAATATGGCTTATATTTAGACTCGCGCTATTTAACTCAAAAATTAACTTGAAATCGAAAAAAATTTAATAGGCTCGAATTTAGTAGTTAGACGTCTCAATTTAATTCAAGCTTGAGTGCTGACAATTATTTTAAATTGACACTTGCACGCATTTTACTCGATTTTAAGACTCTGTTTTCTTCAAACTTAAAATTAGTTCACTCAAAAAATAACCAATTCAACTCATAATCGACTCAACATGTCTATAAAATCGTATTTTAAATTTTTGATATATTGATACTTTATAATAGCTTAGATAAAGGGATTAGACTAAAAAAAAATTATATATATATATATATATATATAATTTTAAATTAAATTTGTAATATTATGTTCTAATAGATTATATATATATATATATAATGGATATTTCTTGAAAAATATGGCTTATAATTTAACTCAAAAAATGATTCAAAATCGAGAAAAATTTAATAGGCTTGAAATTCAGATATCTTCAAATTATCTTCAAATTAAATTGAATCATGATTAATTCCAAAAAAAAAAATAAACAAAATAAAAAAATTTAATAGTCTCGAAATTCAGTAGTTAGAACGAGCCAAATTTGAGTTACGTCTCAATTCAATTCAAGCTTGAGTGGTGACAATTATTTTCAATCCGTTTCGCAGCATTTGACAAACCTAAATATCTTATGGGTCTCTTGGATCCATACGGAAATGAATTCGGTAAATTTGAATGGGTCGATGAATTTGAGTCTGTTCTAATAAGTTTTGAATCGAGTCCGACATTAAAGAATCTTGAAAATGAGATCGGGTCTTGGTTCTAGTAGTCAGATAAATTGGAATCAAGCCGACTCAAATCTGAGAACTGAACAAATAAGTTAGAAGATTCGTAAAATTGAATCGAATCGAATTGCGCCCCTATAAGTTAGCTATGATCCAAAGGGTTTAACTCTAAAATCATTAATTTCAGTTGAAAAAATATTAGCACAGCTTTATAGATAATAATTTTTCGTAATAATATTTGCATCCAAAACTCACTTGAAATTTGGCTCAACTTAAATTTAAATCGAATTATTTTGATTCAAATTACGAGCCAACACTCTGGCTCAAGTTACATTTCGAGTCAAGTTCAAGTTATAGTTACCTACTCGGTATAAACTCTAGCCTAAGTTCAAATTTAAAATTATCAATGTATTTATACTTAAATTGTGAAATAAAATTAATTTTAATAAAATTAATTTTTATAGTTGAAATTTATATTTAGTCAAAATAAACTTTATATGAACGAGCTCTTGGAGTAATTTTATTGTCTATAATATAAAAATAAATAAAAAATATTTGAAATATAAATATATTTAAAATTTCTAACTTTAAATTTTTAGAATATAAGACTACAACTAAACAAAATTGTAAGGCTAAATTATGGTTATCATAATAAAAAATTAATATTTAAAATAAAAATTAAGACAAATTAAAAGACCAAATTATAATCTTTAGAATTTAAAGCCAATAATAAAAAAAAATTAAAAGATCATATTATAATTATTATGATAAGAAGATAGACCAAAGATAAAGAATAAGAGAAATCAAGGAATAAATTATAATTTTTTTAAAAATAAATGAAATTGTAGAAATTATAGTTTTATAGGATTTAAAATGATAATTTATAGAAATAATGATACTATATTATAAAATCTATTGTAAAAAATCACAACTTTAAAAACAAAAACTAAAAGAAATAGCGGGAGTAAACTGTAATATTTATAAAAATAATTAACTTTATTTTACATCTTACATGCATACTAAAAAAAATTAATTTGTATTATATTTTTCATACATTTAAATATATTGACTAATTTTATTTCACATTATATATAACTCTTGAAAAATAAAAAATTTGTATCTAATTTTGATTTTAATTTTATAAAATTAACTTTCACAAATAAACAAACGAGATAATTTTTTTTGTAGATATCAAAAGTCCTCAATTAAAAGAAACTTAATGCTACGAAGATAATTTTTGTAGGACATCCACCACGATCTTATCAAATTAAAGACGAGATCCCCTTAGGAGCCCCGCTAGTAGGTCAACGCGATAAGAAAAATATCGAGTTGATGCTCAAAAGATAGCATAAAGTTATTAGAATTAGATTCAAGTAGAGCATAATAGTTTGATTCAGCCCTATTTGGCGCGAGTATCAAAATGGTACTAATTTAAAAATAATAATAATAATAAAAATAAATAAATTTTTTAAATTATTCTACACAAATTTTAATATAAAAAATATTATTTCTCTTTACATACTCAATAATTTAAAATAAAAATATTAACTTTATTTCACATTCTGGATCAAAATATTCAAATCGAGTATTTTGATCTAGGATGTGAAATAAAGTTTATATTTTTATTAAAAATTATTGAGTATGTGAAGTAAAATATTATTTTTTTATTAAAATTTGTGTAGAATAATTAAAATAATTTATTTATTATTATTATTATTTTTTTTTTTAAACTAGTACTATTTTGGTCCTTGCGCCATAAATACCTATAAATTTTATATTTAGATATCACAATAGCGTTAGAGTTACTATTGATCTTTTATTATTATTATTTTTTTAAATAATATTTAATTAAATAAAAAATAATTTAAAAATAATATATACAACTAGATGACACGAATATATTTTTATTATCAGTTATAACGTAAAATATTAAATTTTAATATTAACATTTATGTAAGATGCGATATATAAAGTAGTGATTAACGCACAAATGTGAATTTTTTCAACACTTATTATTTCGTTAATTCGAAAAGCAAATACAACACAATGCCATTTGATTCATTAGGATTCTAGCAGACTGGGAGAAAGAAAATAAAAATAAAAATAAAAATAAAAAAAATAAAGTTAATGCCACATATGTTGGGCCAATAAATAATTAAAATTAATTAAAATGCAAAGTTTTAAATTCAAATCCTGAGCTGCTGGAAACTCTGCTCTTTCAACTTGTGCAGTCCACCCATTTGAAGAACTGAAAAAAAATTAAAAAAAAAATTTAAAAAAAAATAAAAAAAATTAGCTGTTTATACAAAAAGAGTGATCATATTTTAAAATTTGCAGAAATTAATTACTTCTCAGTCATAACAAATATTCAGTTTTCAAATTTTTTTTTTTGAGATTTACATAAAATACAATGAAATCTTGCTTAAATTACATATTTCTTTCAAATTCTTCAAAAAATTATGCATTCCACACCCCATTTTAAAATTATTATCATAATAAATTTTTATTATGATATGCATAATACATCCCAAATTTAGTTCGATGAGAAAAGAAATTCAAATATTAAGCATTAAAAATATATTTAAATATTTTTAATTACTGCTATATTTTTTTCTGTATATCAACTTTTAATAGTTTTTCATTACTAAAATATGTACACTGCATAATCACTTATTATAATAGTTTAAATCATCATAGATATTATCTGCTTTAGCTCATTAAACATCATAATTTTAAAACGCATTAACACGATAATATATTCTCGTATTAATATATAAAATATAGAAAAGCTCTAATAATATATGTAATATCGTAGCTCTATATTATAAGCTTTGACTAATTTTGCCTCATAATTTTGAGAAAAACTTAACTACGTTATATGCATTTTGAGAGTAACGCGGAACATTATTTTTTCCCTGTGTGTGTATATAGAGTTACAGTTATCTATCATCTCTAGTCCTAATATTCTCTTCTTAAATATAATAAATTAATTCTCACTTTTTTTTCTTATAAGAAAAATAGTTAATTAATTGTAATTAGCTAATGATATTTACTTCTAAAATTTTATAAAAAAAGTGACCTTTTTTAGTCACGGAAATCTATCATTTCTCTTTCCAATATTTTTTTAAAACAAATAAATTAATTTTAGTTTCTCTCTTTCTCACATTATCATGTGAGAGATAATTAATTGATAATAATAATAAAGAGTAATTTCACTTAGACCCTTGAAATTCGTCTAATTTAATATAAAGATCCACAATATGCACAATATGCGCGTCGCTGCTGCGACCTCGCTCGCGCTCCGGCGTCCGCGTGCGGGAGCTTGCAGACGGGGCAGCATGCTGCGGCGACTCGTGCGTGGGGCCTCGCTCGCCATAGGCCGTCCGCACTGGTCGCCGCAGTGCGTGGTCTAGCACAGGCATCCGCGCGAGGGTTGCCGCTGCGAGCGAGATCGCGCGCAAGTGTCAGCGCGCGAGTCGCCACAGCACTCGACCCCGCCCGCTGCCCGCCTGCGTGCAGCCTTGCGCGCAGGGCGTCCACTGCCTCGCGCACAGGCGACTGCCGTACACATCCTCACGATAGCATATTTTGAAAATTAATAGATTAAATAAGGATTTTTATCATTTTTATAATGAGAGAATTACATACATACCCTTTAATTCATCTTGAATTACATATTAAACCCTTGTTCTTTAATTTTACAACTTTACCCCCTAAATCATCCAAAAATAATATTTTGTATATACATAATATTTTGTATATGTTCATAATATTTTTTATATACCTATTATTAGTAATAAGTATCCAAATAATTATAATCAACAAATTTTTTTTTTAAAATTATGAGAAATACCTAGATATGTTATTTTTAGATGATTTAGGGGGTGATGTTGTAAAATTAAAAATCAAGGGATTTAATATGTAATTCAAGATAAATTAAGGGGTATGTATGTAAATGCCCCTTTTATAATACATAAAAGATTCTTTAACGGAGGAACCACGATGACTTGTATAATATTTTTTATGAATCTGAATAACATATTTTGTGATTTGTGAAACAACCGTCGAAGCCTAAATCGAATTGCCCCTAATAATAATTAAGATACTGTATAAAATTTTGTAGAAAAGAGAGTTATGGGGTGATTAGTGATTAAAAAATTGAGTCATTTGACATATTATTCCATTTAAAAAGTAACTAATAACTAATCAATACACAGAAAATATAATATTTGGCATTACGCCCAAAATATGTACAAAAAAAATTAAATTTTTCTCCACAATTTTTCATGTTCTACTGTACAACTTACCAGCTTACCTTCACACACACTTGAAGGTGCAGAAGAATTTCTTGATGCCAGTTTTGTTGCCGCATTTCCTCCGCAAGCACTCGTACTGTTCTTCGTCCACCGCTCTCGGCTGGGGCGACGCCGCGGCCGCAGCTGAACCAAAAAGAAGGATAACGCACATTAGAAGTATCGCGAAGCATCGGAATATCGCCATTAAATCGAGTTTTTTCTTGTTGTTCTCCTCCTCCTCCTCCTCTGTTAATGGAAATCAGTTCTTGCGTTTATGGCGGAGGAAGGCAGTTATTTAAGCAGGGAAGGATTCTAATTCTGGAGATGGTGTTGAGAGGCTCATTTTTTTAAGGAATTCAAAGCCACAGATTTTATTTGACCATTGATTTTCTTTGACAATAATTTTTTATTTCTTTTTAAAAACATTAAATATATTACAAAAGAATTTTTTATTACATTACAAAAATATTTTGAAAACAGAATGAAAGCCATTATTTGGCAGTTTTTCCCACATAATCTTAAGATTTTCGGCCTTATTTGTTTGTCAAGTTAATTTTAATTAAAAAGGAAATAATATCAGATCTTTAATTTAAATTTTAGAATATAATATTATATAAATTCATAATTTTAAATTTCTATGTTGTGAGGGAAGATTGAAGGGAGAGAAGAGAGAGAATTTAAGCAATTTAAAAAATTATAAAAAAAATTACATTTGCTTTTTACTGCTAATAATTTATGTCCAAATAGACCTTACTGATATACTTAGTTTAATTATAGGAGCCACATGACTTAAGGATCAAAATGTTATAGAATGAGCGACTTATACACAAGAATCAGGTCAAACACAGACTTATTACAAGATCCGAGTCACTCAAGCAATCTAGACTGGAGTTCTTATGAGTTAGACGCATACCTGATTTAATTTGGTCAATATGAGTAGTTTGATCTTTGCTTTGACTTTAACTTTTGACTTTGAATGCAATTAATTATCATGGTTTTGCGTTTTCCCAAAATTTCCTACGACTTGGAGGCATAGAATTATTTGACTTAGGCTTGGTGGTTAGTTATTATTATAGCATTCATTTCTCCTCAGCTGTCTTCATAAGATCCACGTAATATTATACTATAAAATCAAAGACCTAAATATAATTTACCCTAAAATTAATTTTAACTACTTTTATTATATGTTAATTTTAAATATTAACTAACAAAATAATATGCAAAAAATTATAAGATTATAACTCTACAATAACATTTAGATGTTACTAGAACAATCTAGATGTTACTTTAATTATAATGGAGAGAGATCAGAAAGTATTGATTTTTTTTATCTTTTAATATAATAACAATGAGCCAAATAAAAAATAAGTATAATATAGATATTTAAATATAGTGAGCATCTAAATAACATTGAACTAATTGCTTACTAAACGCCCCCTTAACTAATTGCTTACTAAGTATTTATATGATTTTCAATGCTAGCCTATAAAACAAAAATATGCAAATAAAATAAGTGTTACAAAAATGAAAATACTAAAATGAGTGAGTATGCATGAAAGGACAGAATGAGAAATATGTATATCTGCAAAACTATTGGAATAGCCTCAATTAAAGATAACCTCAGAGAAAATAGTCTCAAATAGTTTGTATAAATAAATTGTAAGCTAATGAAAGCTCTAGTAAGGAGAGTTGAGTTATTGCATTTAGCTCATATCAGAAGAAGAAGAGGAAGATTAAATAGGACATAGCAGGAAACTATTAGAAAGGATCTTATATATTGAAAAAAAAAAATGAGAATTTTTTATTTGAAAGAATGCGATGAAAATAAAAAAATTATGTAGCTGATTCCACTTAGTAGGATAAAAGGTAAATTGTTGCATAATAACAGTCATTATACTAGAAACTCAGATAAGAGATCAAAATTTTCGATTTCGTACTGTACTCGAGAAGCTCGAATTTGAGGTGAAACCTTCATGACTGCTTTGTTCGATGCCTCCCGAGCTTTAAACGTCGTTGCTCGAATAAGTGTAGGTAGAGTTTCAACCACAACACTGGGTACAGCATCAGCACTACCTGCAGCCAAAAAAAAATAATAATAAATGACACAACTAATAGCATGCAAAATAAATAAATAATAAATGATAATAAAAACTGAAATTGTCAAAAGAACCATGGAAAATGGAGACTGCAGCTAAATTCATGGCTTACCAGAACAAATGTATGGTAGCTGATGAAGGCTTTGCTAAAGAAGCTGGAGTAAAGATTTTTCTCCTTTATATATGGAAGTGCTCTGTACATAAGCCACACTGCATGGAAATTAAGTTTTAGTGAAGAGTACATTTTTCATACAGGAAGATTAAAATAACTTGAATCGAATCCCAAAATATGAAACATGCTCAAAACTTGCTTGAATTTGAGCCCAATATTCACGTCTAACCTCAAGCACAACGCGGCTAATGGACCTTTTCATTTACACGACCACGGCTGAAATTTCAGTCAACTCGGGCTAAACTCAAAATGATTTAATCTTGACGCTGATCAACTTAACCTCGAACATGTATATACGTTAGTAGACTCTAGCTCCAAATAAGTATATTTTATGTTAACCTAAACAGGGAATTATATAGATAACACAAGAACATTATATGGCTAACACTATCTTCCATTTCACACGATACAAGCAACTCTCAAGTCCATCAAACAGTAACACATCGTTTAACTTCTATTAAAAAAGTTTGCAATATTCTGAAAGAAAACAGATAGAATTCACATTGCAAATTTTTACTCGATGCATGGATGATTTCAATTCGCGTCATGTTTTTCGAGCGTGTATTGAGTAAGGATTATTATCGCCAGGCTACAAGAATGAACAATATATTAAAATGTTAATTAACCTTACTTTCTCCTGGAGCTACGCCAATGGGATACAATACGATAAAGGCAGTGTACCTGATGAGAAAAGCATAACCTTTTGGCATTCAGAAAGAAAACAGAGAGTAAATGTCTAATTGACTGAACTTGGCCATCAACTTCATGTGTGAACTTCGCGAATAAAAGATATTCAACCAAACCTCAGGTAGGTGAGCCATGATGGACAAATTCCTAAAATGGTGGAAGTATAATGTGAATATCTGATCACCTGACACATTAGAGAATGAATTGTCACAATGCTCTCAATACGTAAGTTCATATATAATAGCAGCAACAACAACAACAACAAAGCCTTAATCCAAAAAGCAATAGATGGAAAATGGCTACAAGTACAACAGTCAAGAATGATACTTTTAGAAGATTTAGATGTTAGATTTGTTTAACTTTCAGAAGATCTAAATGTTAAATTAGACAAGCAAGCAGAGGAAATTAAAAGGAGGCAGCTGCGCTGCATCAAATTTGAATAATTACAGTCATAGCACAAAAAACTGCATATTAAAAACTCAAGTGTCCAAATTCACACATGCTAAATTCTGTAAGGATGATATTTCGGTTAATTTTCATTGAAAAGATACTGAGAATATTAGTCCCCAAGTGTCCAAATTCCAATCAATTCTATCTTTACTATAACCGATTGTTCACTGTTCTCATGCAAATGCATTTTAATTATGCAACAGTCTTTTAAAAACACCATTTCTAGCAAATACAGCAATCAAATTTAAAGAGCTTTTAATGGAAAATTCCAGCATCTTTGATGATATATAATGATTGTTAGATTTTGTGGTATGTAAAGCTTGTTTGTGTTACATAACATAGCAAGAGTTGAATATCAAGTATGTAATATTATCATTATTTTCTGCTAACGTTTGATTTTGCCTCATAAATTCTTTGCATGGTGAGCGCTCAATTTTTACTAACTTTCAGTAACTATTTTCTAATCTACGAGATTTTCAAGTAGGATATCATGAACCTAGCCAGAAGAAAAAGTTCACAGATGGAAACCTATTGATCCTGCTCGTGTTTCAACTATCTGGAAAGATATGCAATTTCCTTCGAACTGCTAATGCAGAACCTTTACTAGATTTCTAAGTCGTTTCTAATAAAATAAAATGAACATAACACACCTCGGATATGCTCCAAGCCATTAAGGTTATGAAAACTGCATGGTGTCCCTGAACCTGCAAAAGGAACAAAATAATCTATAAATGGTTTTCATTCTTCGATAATGAAGCAACAAGATGCCTCTGCCCTGTTAATGAAACTCTCTTCAACAAATCTAATGGGTAAGAAAAACAAAAAAAATGAATAACAAAGAACATTAAAAGGACAGAAAGGTGAGCACAAAGTTATACATAGAAAACTTATCAAATAGGGAAAAAACATGATGTTATTCTTGGCAGTTTCAAATCTAGTATAACATTGAGATGAGTATAGCAGATGCATATGAGAATACAATATGACAAAAGTAAAGAGGTAAAGGCTGAAATATCTTTCCTTCTCGAGTCATCGGCGAAGAGCCCCATCGATGGACTTAGATCTCCAGCGAGAGCTAAGGTGAACCTGGATCAATGCAATGGATCTTGGTAAGGGAGAGGAGCTACAGAGTTCTGGAGTTGGTAAGAGTGATAATCGAGTGAGTGAGAGAGAGAGAGAGAGAGAGAGAGAGGAAAAGATCCCCATCTCTTCTATTATCAAAGTATTTATAGATGTATTATAATGGTAAAAACATGATAGTGATAACAATTTGGCAGTAGCTTTTTCTTCTACCTAGGAAATCAAAAAGGTGGGGATACTATTAATTAATAGCCCGCTTTTTATCTTACTATCATTGAGAGGTAAATGTCGCAAGACCTCTGTTTGTGGAGATGGTCATTTGTTCGACAACTCTAATTCTTGTTCGACAAGCTTCCTTCAAATTATATTTGCCAAACGTTACCAGACAAACTCCAACAATAAATCTAAGAGGCCACGTATACAACAAAGATTTAAGATCTGAAATCATAATCAACAACCCCACATTTACAAATGCTTTGCTCTTGTATTTTTCCTGCACCCATTAAATCTTTCATCACTTCAATGACACATCACTAGTTCTTAATATTTACTTAAATCTACATGTGTAACTTTTCCTTCCAAATGGTGATATACTCAATTACTATAATATTTTCACCCAACCATTCCTAAGTTTACCTCGCATTATATAAAAATTCTTATTTACACAGTGCTCGAATTACTAGCCACTATTTCAGAAGTTCCGTAGAAATCATAACTCTGAAAAAGCTAACTGTGACAGCCCATAGACAAAAAGAGTGGATAGTGGTCAATGGGTGATGTCTCAAGAGAAGATAATTACTAGAGCAAAGTGCAATACCTGACAGACTTCTAGGTCAGATGATGAGTGGCGAGAGAAACACAAGAATGAATCGTACTACATCAGAAAGGAAGAGTAGTTCCTGAGCTATATAAGTAAATAAAATAATTTCAAATGATAGAGACGTCTTTTAGGGTAAAACTATATGAGGCTAATAATGGGAAACTTCGCAGTTAATCATGCTTGAGCTAAAGTAATATTGGGATGGGTGATCCTCATGCGAAATACTCAACTCATGCAAATCACTAAACCGAAGCGAACAATACTCTACAGTTGGGATACGAGACATTTCACTAACGATACTCCAGATCACTCAGAAACAGCATAATTCATCCCAGAACTACAATGACAAACACAACAGACATTTTTAGAGGTTCTTATGCATTTGCATGATTTTCAGCTAAGGCCCAACAAGACAAGATCAAATTGAAGTCAATAGATCATGATTCTTCTCTCTCAAGCATTACCTCAACTATTTGGCGAACAATGGAGAGCAAGAAGTGAATCCTCCCTGTCGCTTGCAACAGAGTGAGCACCACCCCGCTTCGAATCAATCCTAGCAAATACGATTACAAAATCTAATACTAGTCCCAAGAAAAGAGAAGAAAAAATGTACATAATCAACTCCTTCAGCACCAATAACATACCTAGGGCAGAGTGAACAACTTCAAGAAAGGAGACCGATTGCAGAAAACCTTCCAAAAGATCAAATCGAAAAAGGATGAACACAAGAGATGAAGTCAGATTCAGGTGAGATATGGATTCTCACATATCAGGTCGCCGGCAGCGGCATAAGCTCCACGGACAGATAGAGTGGTGAACAGAACGCGCAGAAGAGAGACGAGAGCGAGAGACCTGCAGGCAGAGGCATCAGAGGAGATGAAAGGCGCGACTGTGTCGAAGGGAGAGAGATGTCTGGAGGGATAAGAAGCGGACCATCCCAGGCACTGGAGGAGGTTGTAGAACAGCAGATAAAGCTTCGAAGCTCGAAACATTGTAGCGATAATGGCAGAAACTGAGAAACGTCCGCAGTCACGCGGGGACGGGGACGAAGATAGCGAGATTTGTGCAGCGCACATTAATCAATTTAGGGATAATTACACTCAGGTTCGCAATAATGCACTGATTCTTATTTTTAAAATTATAATGTCAGGTTCTAAATTTTAATAAATTATTAAATAAATTTTTTATTTTTTTTATTATTAAAAATTCTAAAAAATTACTATTTTATCTCTTTCCATCTCTTCTCCCTATCTTCGCACACGCGCGAGGCTGCACAGCCGCCGGTGGGTAGCGCACGCCGCGCGGCCTCGTGCATGCTCGGAGATCGGGAGGAGAGGGAGGCAGCGCGGCGGCGCGGCCGCCGGCGAGTCCGACGACCACGCGGCGTGCGTGAGGATCGAGAGGGGAGAGAGAGATTGGAGCGATAAAATGGTAATTTTAAAAAATTTTAATAATAAAAAAATAAAAAAATTGATAATTTATTAAACCTCATGAACTCGATGTTATAATTTAAAAAATATGAATCTGTGAATTATTAAGTGTTAAACTCAGAGACCTGGGTGTAATTATCCCATCAATTTAATTAGCAATTCCGTAGCACTAAATTATCGTCATATGCAATTAAATTTTTATTATTTATAAATTAAATAAAATAATCTTTAAAATTATGTAAATCGTATATGTAAATCCTCAACAATAAAAAAAATGTATATAAAGATATTGGACACATTTAGTTATGTATTTGAATTTTGAGTGTGCATAGCATAATTAACTAAGAATAGATGGGTAAGATATAAATAAAATTAAATTGTGTAGCATGTAGGTAATTATCCCTAAATTTAATTATGTATTTGAATTTTATTATATTAACTATTTTTATAATTTTTTTCTGTGTCAGAATAAGATTACACGTACTGCATATTCACTGTTCAATGCTGAGAGGTGTACGGTAGGCAACAACCCAAATATATGAATGGACACTCGGGATCAACTATTATCGTTGTGTGATCAGTTTCTCTCACAACTTCATTTCTCTCTTGTGGCTAGATGTACTCATGCTCCAACTTAGATGTACACTCCGCAAAAGCAAGAGCTATTCACTTTAGGAGAACTCGTCGGGCGTTCACCTTCTGAGTGCTTATTACTATTATGATCTTCATCATATACAGTTTAATATTGGTTTTTCGGCTCCGTCGATGATAACGATGATGGTGGTGCGCATACACATATACTCTACCGAAGATGATGTCGGGCCTCAAATCCGTACACACTTGAGAGTGACGTCATACCACATAGGAGAGGAATGCAGAAATGATGTATACATTTTATATAATATGCTATTGTAATATTTTTAATTATATTGAATAATTTAAGCTCATTCAAGAAATTTGCTCTCATATAACTTGTTTGTATTTATTCTATTTTATTTATATTTTATTGAGTTCTATTATATATTTAAAGTATGTCTGGATATACGCATGGATGCCCAAGCTTAAACAAGTATGTGAAAGTAATAAATAGAGAAAAATAATTTAAAAATGATATGACCAATATAAAAGATCTGTATGATATAATATAGATTAAAAAAGAAGATACATATTTACGCTTTCCATATAATGACGTCGCGTTTCGAGATTTTTAGTCTACCGAGAAATCATGGAATATAAAACTTATAATTAAAGAATAAGATGAAATACGTACTCGTTTTATTTCTAGATTTCAAAAATAATATTTTCATAAAAAATACATCTCCGCATAAAAAATAGTAGTATTTCTCAAATAAAATTTAATTTAAAAAAATAAGATGAAGTCACTCGTAGAACAGGCGTCTTCTTCAGTGACTTCTGCTTAGCAACGTTACTCAACGGGGTTCAGAAATATGCTCAATTTATTAATTTTTTTCTTAATGAAGCCTAAATTATTAATTAATTAATTAAATGTGAAAATTTTTAAAAAATCATCTATGAATTTAATGCTGAAATTGCATAAAAACCTCTTAATGAATTAAAACCTCTTTAAATCTTTGCCATCACAGCCAGGCTATTCAAAAACTGAAGCAACATTATGCATAGCATTAGTATATTACATGAAAAAGTGATGTACTATATATTAAAAAATATTATTAAATAAAGTTATTTATTTTTTTAACAAATTACTGTTAAAAATTATTATAAAATGTTAAAGTATGTGAAAAAATTGCTATACTGTATAAAAAAATTTATACTTTTAATTAAATTAAATATATAAATAAAATTATTATTATTATTATATATTTATTAATAAATAGTAAAGTAATTATTTAATTTAATCAGTATTATTCCAAATATTTTTATATAACAAATATTTTAAAAAAATATATATATTATTATTAAATATAATAATAGTTATTCTATTTTATAAATTTTATAAATAAATATACTTACAGTCTTAATTTATATAATAATTACATTATTTATATTATGTATAATGTCATATGTATCTATTATTTAATTATTTTAAAAATATTTTAATTCTTAATTAGTTATAACAAAAATATTTTAACCATTTTTTTTTAACTCTCTCTCGTAACAACTTCTTAACTTTTTTTTTTAATTAAAATATCTTAAAAAACTATTTTACCTCAAGCAGTAAAAAAAATATATTTTTTTTATAAAAAAAACTGTCAAATGCAGTCTAAAGACAAAAGAAAGTAAAAACACATTCTCAATCGTATTAAGGGGGCGTTTGGTTCGTTGTTATCTTTGTATTATATTATATAATCTAGATGTCCTGACATCTAGATATCATCTTTTAATTAATAATTTTATAATCTAATTGAAGATTATTTATAGATATCATTAAACCAAACAGTTATTTTCTCTAGATAACATAACATAACATCAAGATAACATTGAACCAAACGCCCCCTAAATATAATCAAATTCATTCATCATTAAAAATCCTGACGATTCTGAAAGCATAACAAGATCAACAAAGACGGTGAAGAACACGACGTGCTCAAATATCCTCGGAACACACCGAAGTAAATAGAACTGAAGGACATGCTTAAACTAACATGGAAACAGTGCTTCTTCAGGCCATTATTCGTGCCGACCTGACGTAGAGACTGTCGACGACTTTCCCGATGTTCGTAATGGTCTCCAGTGTCGCGGGAAAGATTGCATCAGTCTTCGGATCATCGAATATGATGAGGCATCCAGCACCCTGATCCAGAGTCCCAGCAAATTTCTTGTCAAGGATCATCTGGGATAGCTTCTTCTCCACATGGCCATCTGGAAGTTCAATCATCTCTGCAATATGAGCAATTTCCACCCTAGAGTAAGGTTCTATCAGCCTACACAGATTCTGCTCCATCAGAGTGTCATAAAGAGATGATAAGTGCCTGTGAACAATGGGATCTTCCTCCAACTGAGCCTTGTAATTCCTAAGAGCAGTTTCGAAGAACTTCAGCGACCGCTTTGAGTGAGCATCTGCTACGGCTTTCATGGCGTCCAGATCAGGGCCCAAGTAGTTCAAACCAGCCTTCGAAGAAATTATCCCGGCAACATCGTCGGCCTGGTTGACCATAATCTTGCAGAGAAGCATGTATTTGAGGCTGAATACAGCGCGAGGATCCTCGAGTGCATTGAAGGCTTCGAATGCCTCGAAGAAGTAGCTGTATGCAGTCTTGTAGTCTTTCTCTTCTGCGTGGAGGATTCCGCTCTGCAAATCGATGGTGCCCTGCTGGGCTGGGGGGACATAAATCGCATTAGCAGCAGTTCTTGCTGCAGTTAATGAAGCTTTAGCCTTCGGAAGATTTCTCAGAGAAAAATGGAGTTTGCTTTCGAGGAGGTCGATGTCTACCAGGAGTAGCTTGTCGTCCAATCTCCTGACCTCTTTTATCAAGCCGGTAAGGAGATTCAGGGCTTCGGAATACTCCTTGTTCTCCATCAAAAGAGCCGCGAGTCGTGCCTCAACCCGTTGTCTCAAGAATGTGCGCTTCTCAGCACGGGTCCATTCTACCATTTCCTTGCAGAGAGATATTTGCAAATCAGAGGTCCCGGGTATCTTGGCAACTGCATCTATGATCCCTCTGACAATCCTTGCAGTTTTTGCTTTAGGGATCAAAGAGAAAAAGGGCCTCAGCTGTGTCAGCAGGCTTCTAAGCTCCTCGGCTTTCTTCTCTTGCGTGAGAAGATCTGAGAGCTTTGAAATTGCCTGTTCTTTTATGCGCAAAGCTTCTGTGGAAGATGAAGGGTCCTCCAGAATGCGGTATAGAAGAGAAATGGATTCAGAAGGACTTATAGCCTCCAAGGCCTGGGCTAATGAATCAGTGGTAGCAGGAAGATAAGAAGATTGCATTGATGATGCCATTGCACCTGCATAGTAGTAAAGATTACAATAATCAAAACAATTATATTGTAAACATAACAATAATCGAAACAACAACCTCAATCATAGATTTAACACTGCTGCAATTCAGATTAATTGGCTACAGTACTTTGAACATGCAATAAAAAACATCTTTCAAAACAACTTCTTACTTCAAGAAATTCCCTCCCTAATCAAACATGGAGTTTAAAAAAAAAAAAAAACTAAATCTATCATGATATTTCTGTATTTCCAAGTACCATAAAAAGAAAGTCTTTTACAGCACAATCGATTTAAGCTATCAAGGTTTCTGACACTTTGGTTGTAAAGTTATTTAAGTTTTTTATGAAATAATTTCCACCCTCATGTATTCTACTATCAATTTAATCAGCTTGCTATCCCAAATATGTCAAAAGGACATTTCATACTTGGAATTTAGAGATAGAAAGATCTTCTGAGAAGGAGATGAAGTGAAGTAAACACAAGCTGCTCAAATAAAAGAAAGTCTATTAATAGACAGCAACAAACAACAGGAGTGGAGAACATCAACAGATTCCACTTTGCTTAAAAAAACTCATCTCCAAGCCCAAGAGGTAAAAAAAATATGAATTGCCCTAAATTGGGATATCAGATAGCCAACTATCTCAATGCCGCAACATCAAAATATGTGATTGGCTGCGAAGTCATGAAACTAACACACTAAAAATGTAAAAATCCAACATATCTACAATTTTTCACAGAATGGCTAAAGAAACTAGATGCACTAGTCTATAAGGATAATATACAAGTAAATCAATGAAAGATTAAACCCTAACAGCATAAAAAACAACTAAAATAGATTAGCTGTTCCCACAAAATAACACTACAGAAGACGACCAAGTAAACATGCTATAAACGCAGATATCACATGACATGCTGTACTAAGAACCTATAATAATAGGTTTCCAAAATATTTTCAATAATAGAGATAGAATACTTAGGGATGACAGAAGATTAAGAAGATGCTGAAGTTTGCAATGGGAATGCAGAAGTTCGCAAGCAAGGTTCTCAAGGGGAGATGACGCTTATGCGGCAGCAATCAGGAACCCAACCCCAGTTGTGCGGTTGACGTCAGCAAATTGTGGTTCAATCCCCCATTCCATGAGATGTTCAATTACTCTATGATCCCTAACATTTGTATAATTTCAATAATAACCTCAAAATTATTACGGTTTTGCCTATAAAAATCGACCAAACAGATCGATTTTGTCGTTTTAGGTGCCCATTCATATTTCATAATTTTTTATTTCAAACGAAACAGAAGTGTTTGAGCCAAAAACTCTCAAGATGTAGTTCGAACTTGAGACCTTTTAATTCTCAGGCAAGCTCCTTTCCAACTAGGCTAAAAGAACACCACAATTCTCAAATGGGGTGGAGGAAATTGCGGTGTGAAGGGCTGAAATCAATATTAAAAAAACTCTTCAAAATTGGCGAGGTCAAATTGAAACTAATAAAAATGCCTTCTTCACAAACCAACAAAAAAATATGATCGATGCAATCCACTAAGTACATTTAAGTATCTCAACTTTGATCTTGCATTCAGAGGGGAAAATGAGGCTATAAATTATTCTTGGAGCTCGATGCTCATCTAAACCTCGCTCAATTTTAGCTCGACTAGATTTTATCGTGACTTGAAATTAGCTCGCTCAAAATAAAATCAATACAACTCAAACTCAACTCGATATTTGTAAATCCATCATTTATAAATATTATAATACATAAATATAAATGCATAAAAGTTAATGGGTATTTATGAAAAAAAATAGTTACATATATACACAAACACCAATCATAATTACATTATCATACATAATAATAGTAATACTTAAATGCATTTTTGTTCACTACAAAAAGCAGATCACTTAACTCAAACTTGAAATTGAACTGTTGTAACTTGACTTGAACGAAACTTGATTCGAACTCGAAAAGCCAAAACTAGAAATGAGCTAAAGTTGCTCACACTCAACTCATATAGCCTAGAAAAAACAAACCACCTTTGATATGCTCATTTAGGCCGATTTTACCTTGGTTTTGCAAGAAAAAAATACAATCTAATGACTGTTGCAGCATGGGTAGCTACTGCGATCCTGAAGCTAAAATTCAAAGGATTGTGCCTAGGTGTATATGCGAATGATCTCTAACTAACTAATGGATGCAAGCCAAATTACCCTAACTCGATGACATGAAATTATAATATAATAAGCCATATTAAGTAATTTTGAGGAGATCAAATTAGGCATTCCTTTTGATCATACTAGATGGAATATTCACATATATTTCATGAGATTTTCGTAGAAGATTAAAAGATGATCTAAATAAATTCAATAACTCGTGCAATTAACAACAAAAACCTATCAAGTTAGTTAGAGATTGATTATCATGCATTTGGACTGGAAATACCTAGATATTTGAAGCAAGCTAAGAATCTCTCAATGTAAAAAACCTCCAGCATATAACCACTACCAACCAAAAGGTATTAAAACAAGAAATGAAATCTAAGTTCAACCAGCAATGAGAAATCAGAAAACGTTTCAATTACAAGGCTAGAAAGTGAATAATAGAATTTTAAGTAAGGAAATTCAGAAATATAAGTAGAATTCAAGAGTTTGATCGGACTAAAGGAACTCTGTCAACAAACTACCACAAAAATCTTGGAAGAAACAGGGGAATTTAAAAGTAGAAATGGGAAAGCAGTGAAAGGACAGAAGCTCTAATCCAACATAGAACATCTAGACTCAGATGACAGTGGTCGCAGCCCACTGTCAGCTCCAACTCCGACGGTAGACACATCCCCTACCGCTTCCAGCCAAACCGACGCACTATACTGAATCGGCTCTAATGACGAAGAAGACGCTCTTCTCGCACATTTCCTTCATCCAAAACCATTTTTGAACTCACCTGGATATGCCTTATATAGACGAAGTATGGACGGCAACGTGGGGGTCCGGCGTCGGCGAGATCCGCACTTGTGTGCAAAGACCGTGAGATCCGGTGAGGCTGAAAGGCTTGGGCAGAAGGAAAAGATCGATCCAGGAGAATATAACCAAGCTCGCCGTTGTTGGAGGAGAAAGTGGCGTTGCTTGCCGCCGTCGGAGAAGGCAGAGGCACTGCTCTCCCGATGACGCAGAGGGAGGCGTCTCGTGACCGTTGAATGAACGAACTTCGTCGGCGACCGCTGCGTCTTCACTGAGAGGAGGAGGAGTTAGAGAGGAGGGGCTCACCTTTTCTCTCTTCTGAGCTTCTCTCGTTTCCGCCGCGCCAAGGAAGCAGCCCGATCAATCTGTCGCTCTGGTTTCCGCAGCGCAAGACCAAGAAGGCAAGCTCTCCTCTGCCCTAAACCATCGTCTACTTAAAATGTGGGGAACTTGCTATATAGTGCCCCATATTTTCATTTCTTCACAGTTGGGTTCATTGAGGGAATTTTTCACCTTTCTCACTTAAGTATGTTTTAAGTTCAACCTTATCAAACTAAACTTACAAACATGTTTTCCGTATATGAATTAACTTTTATCAGATTTTAGGGTCTGTTTATTTATAAGATTAAATTTAATAAAATTAAAATTAAACTTGAATGAATTTTTTTAAATAATATAAAATAAAATTAATTATTATATTAAAATATGTAAAAAATATGATATAAATTAATTATTATTTTAATAATTTTTAATATTAAATTTTATGTGTAATATGATATGATTGATTAAAATTAAATCAGATTAATTTTCAACTTCAAAACAAACAGGACCTTGATGATTTAATTTACCGATTCACATCAATTAGGCTTAATCGATCATCTCATTATCGATTATCCAAATAGACTCTAATTCCAAATTTCTTGAGAGCATTTGAAGATTTTAGTCAAACAGTCTAGCCTTCAATTTTAGGTTTTATCTGACTTTATTTGATAGATCAATTTAAAAATCAAAGATTTACAACTTTAGATTTTTCAAATTAATAAATTTTTCACAGATTTTATATCAATTTCAGCACCAAATCAACCCAAATTTTATATAGCATAATTCTCTATAATTTTTCACTTATAATGAATATTTTTTTGTAAATTTTTTTTGGAGCATCGAGGATTAAATAAATCCAAAATTTGATAACCATGTCACTCGCATTATCTCATATATTTTAAAAATTTTGGTATATTCTCACATTTTTTTGAAAATTCTATGATTTTAACCTTATTAAAGAACACGAATACTACAGCTCGACCTCATCATAGATTTTAACAAGCTTTTTTTAACAAGATTTTAACAAGCTTTTGCGCGATGATTAGTTTTAAAAATAATAATAATAATAATAATGATAAATATATTTTTTTAATCATTATACACATATTCTAATATAAAAAAATATTTACTTCACATACTTAATAATTTTCAATAAAAATATCAACTTTATTTCACATCCTAAACTAAAATATTTGAATAAAGTATTTTAGTTTAGGATATAAAATAAAGTTGATATTTTTATTAAAAATTTATTAAATATGTGAAGTAAAATAATATTTTTTATATTAAAATATGTATAAAATGATTAAAAAAATTATTTATCATTATTATTATTATTTTTTTTAAATTAGTATTATTTTGGTACTTGGGTCAAATAGGTCCTCAAAAATCAAGGAAAAGAATTAATTTATCTGGGATGGGCTGCTTTGGGTTTGGGTCTAGTAGCTTACCTTCCCCAATTTGTTCAGAAAGAGAATCAAACCAAAAAAAAAAAAACAATATAAATACATTATAGATATAATAATATAATAAATTAAAAAAAACTACATGTCAGGATACGACAATTATTATGTATGTGTATAATACCCTATTTTCATATTTAAAATATTTAAATTTTTTTCAAATTAATTATATTTTTTCTTAAACATTTTTGATATCAGAAAAAGCAACATAATAAACAATCTAACTTGAAAAAATAAAGCATCCTTCATCAACAATCAAATTTTAAAAACTTTTAAATTTAAACTAATATTATAAAATGTGTTTAATTGCTTCACAACTTATCATAAATTGTCTAAATAAGATAGGAGTTTAAATACATATCAATAGATTAGATTCGATTTTACCAAATCTTAATCAAATCAATTAGTTCAATGCAAACGAAATACAATTGATAATAATACAAATATTGTCACCTGAACCCAAATATAGTGATTTAATCAACGTAGATATATACTCTTCACTCTATGAGTCTTTAACTCAATAAATAAGTAAAAAAAAAAAAAAAATCAAAGTTCTATCATTATTGCAATATAAGTTTAATTAAGGTAAAAAAATATAATCGACGTGCAACATAAACAAAATAAAATATCAGTTGAGGTAGAAAAAACAGCAATGACTTTGACATTTTTAAGACTGCAAAAAAGGATCATCACAAAAACTAGATGACATAATGACTTACGGATACCAAATATTTTTTTACTATCAAAATACTAGCATGTGTGAAGTTCTTTATAATCCCAAATAAGTATCGAATTTTTTAAAAATAAAAATCTCAAATAAGTATTGAATTTTTTAAAAATAAAAATCTCAAATATGCATTATACACGGTTGTTTTAACATTTTTTTTCTAATTAGAACTATCAGAGCATATCAAATAAGTATGAAATTTTTAAAAAATAAAAATAAAATAAATATGTATTGATAAAATATTAAAAAAAGTATTAATATCCAATATAAATACGCTAGGCTTTATAAAATATTTGTGTTTTACAAGAAAATATACAAAGAAGAAGATAGACGAAGAATAAGAGGCCATTTGAAACAAAAGAAGAGATAAAAGGGGATATGAAAGAAAGAATATGGCAGTAGGACACAACGAGATTAGTAGAACACCAAATTTGGTACATTTATTGCACATTAGTGAGGAAAAGAATTAATAAATTTCTAAAAGAAGATTTTAGCAGCTAAGTAGGAAGAATGACCAAGTATAGAGTTGTACTCCACGATTCCGCAGAAAAAGAGAATAGGAAGTGACATAGTGATTAGGTTAAGTTTAGACGGGCACAAATTTTTTTTCAATTATATGAGAAATGTTTTTGATTTCTAAGCAAAATACATTTAACTAGTATTACTCAAGAAGACCTCTAATACAGGCACAAGAATGCCTATAGCATGTAATAAAATGTGAGCCCTATAAAAAAAATGACTACGAGAAAAAAGTATAGTGTTGTACTTCATGATTCCACAAAAACGAAGAGTATGAGGCAACATAGTGATTGGGTTAAGGGAGCGTTTGATTCGTTATTATCTTAGTGTTATGTTATGTAATCTAGATGTCATGACATCTAGATGTAGTGTCTATATGAATAATACTTAGCTTAATTTTTATCTTATTTTAGTGTTGTTTCGTAATATATAGGAAACATTTCCATTTCATAAGAACTTTTTTTTTTATGAGGCTCACATTTCATTGCGTGCTATAGGCTTTCTTGTGCCTAGGCACATTAGAAGTCTTCTTGAGTAATACTGATTAAATGTATTTTTGTTTAGAAGTCAAAAAAATTTCTCATACATATAAAACAAAGAAATTTTATGCGTTTGGTTCAATGTTATCTTGATGTTATGTTATGTTATCTAGAGAAAGTAATTATTTGGTTTAATGACATCTATAAATAATCTTCTATCAGATTATAAAATTATAGTCATAACATGTGGGAGCATCCAATGTAGCTAGTATACTGGAATCAACAATAATTTTAACAAATAAATTGAAGATAGATTTCAATCACCATGAGATGAACCATCCAAGCATGCATAGGCATAATTTAAAACTAGTTTCTAGACAAACATAACATGAGACAAGGGAGAGTTGAAAAACAAAGAGCAAATAATTTTCAAATCTAACAAGACAAAATGGTGAAAACAAGATAATCAAAAAGACATCAGCATAAACTAGAGTCTAAACAGCAAGGTAATGTTTCGAAGAAGCTTAAATATGAGATTGCAACCAAGCGTTTTCATCCCAAAGCATCCATCAATTCCCAACATCAACAGCAATCTATAAGTCAAGATATACAAGAGGTGATATGCTTGTAGCAATAGAAAAAGATGAGTAGAGAGGAAGGGCGGTTGTTAGTGGAGGAGGAGCAACAGTGGCCGCCAAGGAGACTACCCGGAATGTGGCGTCGGGAAAGCGCAGCGTTGGAAATCCAAGGGGAGGTGGCCAGTGAGGGGGAGAAGTTGCGGAGGCAAGAAGAGATGCAGGAGCAATGGAGACCAGGTGAGAGAGAGGAGAAGCAAGGGGTTCGACGGCAGCCGGCAAACGATGAAGCGGATCGATGCCCCGGTAAGGGGGAGGACAAGGGGATAAGAAACCCTTACAAATGCTGGTGAACACTGGGGGAGACCACGGCGGAAGGTGCGCAGCGAGCAATCGAGCGCCGCAGAGGAAGATGCTCGAGGAGGAAGAAGCGCGGCGTGATATGGTGCGGAAGGGACAGATCAAATTAGGTTAAATACAAAAATAGATAAAAAAAAAAAAAAAAGTTAGGTTTGTTATAAGATGTAAAAATAAATTAATTAATATGCTGAGAATTATGTAACATATAATATAAATTAAATTTTTTACATTAAAATTTAAGAATAATTACCTACATATCACATATTTTAATTTTATTTACGTCTTACCCATCCATTCTTAATTAATTACTCTATACACGCTCAAAACATTATAAAATATTACATACACATATTTTAACTTATTTCTATTATAATGAATTATCATAATTTTTCAATAACCTAACTATAGTTAGATTATAAAAAATTTGAGTCGTTCATCATATTATTTTAAAGATATATTTAAATATATTTTGAATGAAAATCCTAAAATTTTAATGTTTAGGTGACGACAAAAGAAGGAGACATCCGCGACATGAATTGATTTCAGGACAAATCAGCGCTTTAGTGTGGTATTGAGGAAGAGAAAAATATATATCATTAAGAGTAAAAATATAATTTTAATGATTTACTAACATAATATTTTTTTCAAATAGATTATGATTAAGTTTTAACTCAAATGTGTGTATGTAAGATTTTGTAATGTTTTGAGTGTGCATAGCGTAATTAACTAAGAATGGATGGATAACACATAAATAAAACTAAATTATGTGGCATGTAGGTATTTATCCCTAAATATAAGTTAGGATAAAAAATAATTTTTTGTAATTATTTATTTATATTTATTTAAGTGGGTTGGCTTCCTAATTATTTTGATCGTAATCTTGACAGTATTTATTTTTTGGGATATTTATATGGTAAATACAAAAATTAGACTAATTTACGGATTTCATCATAAATCTCAAAATATTACAAATATCACATCTAAAATAGCTATTTTTTCATTTTTCACAATCTGTAGTAAATTTTATCAGAAAATTTAACCATAGTTAAATCTCAGAAAGGTCTGATGCTCAATCGTGATGCCCGCGTAAGAAGAAGATGCAAATAGCAGAGTGATGATCACGTGAATATATTGTCGCCTCGCGAAAATACGCTGCCGTCTCGCGTGAATATGCTGCCGCCGAAATCAATGCAGCTCTGCGATGCCCTAACATAAAAGTCGATGGTTAAACGATGCGATCAATGACTGAAATTTTATTGAAATTTAACTATAGTTAAATCTTTTGATAGAATTTACTACAGGATCTGAAAACCGAAAAAAATAGCTATTTTAGATGTAATATCTATAATATTTTAAGATTTACGATAAAATCTGTAAATTAGCTTAATTTCTGTGTCTATCATGTAAATGTCCCTTTTTTCTTTATATATATATATAATTTTTATTTTTGATATCACTATTTTGCGCATCCTACTTAAAAATTATGGTACTTTTTAAAAAATTAAAATTATTTTTAATCTAATTTTATATAAAATTTAATTTTATATTTTATTATACATAATATTTAATAAATCATCAATTTTATTTTTCACCACATAAATAACATATTAATATTATTTTTTTTATCATACTTACATCTTAAAAAAGTTAAAAAATTCATTCAAAGAACTAAATTTCCCTACAATCAAACTATAGCTTATAATTGTAATTCTTCTGTTTTCTCTGTGTTCCAACTTACATGCTACTATAAATTGGTTCGGGTTTTTTTTTGGCAAAAAAAATATATATTTTTTATTTTTTAAGTTTAATGGAAGAGAAATTTATTTTAATATGAGAAAGTGTGTAAAATGTGAAATAATTTCAATTCTAATATCCGTATTTGTTTTAGTTATGAAATAAAGTTAATGTTTATAGTTGAAATTTGTGTTGGGCAAAAAACTTATCTCAAACCAAACGAGGCCTGAACTCTTTATTATTTGTATTTTTCTTTAGGAGTATTTATACATATGTTATATAAAATTTTAAATATTATATTCTCTTTTAATTACATGCAACAACAACAATAAAGTTATAATCCCACTAGGTGAGATCGGCTATATGAATATTTTATTTTTATTGCGTTCTATCAATTAACAAATTCTTATCTAAGTCTAAATAACTAAAATCGCTTCTTATAATTTTTTGTCATGTCTTTTTTTGTCTATCTTCCTCTTTATACATGGGTAAGATCTAATAACTCGATTTTTCTATCTGGACCTTCAATCGGCCTACGATTTATATGTTCAAATCATCTAAGCTGACTTTCTCTAAGTTTATCCTCAATTAGTGCAACACCAACTTTCTTTCAAATATACTCATTTCTCATTCATCCTTTCGTTTATATCCGCACATCCACCCTAATATTTTTGTTTCTGCAATATTTATTTTATTTATATATTTTCTCTTTACATGCAAGTATTCAGTACCATATATCATTGTTGGTCTTACTACAGTTTTATAAAATTTATCATTAAGTCTGGATGAAATTTTTCTATCGCACAACATAATAAAAGTATTTCTCCATTTTACTCATCGTGCTTGAATCCTGCTAATAACGTCATTATCTATTACTCCTAATTTAAGTTATATGTAAATATCTCCTTTTGTTTATTATAGATGAAAGAAATATACTGCATTACTACTTCAGTCTACTCTCAACCTTGATTGGCTCGAGCTTTTTTTTAACAAAAAAAATTATTTTTTAAATTTTATGAGAAAAAAATTATTTTAATATTAAAAAGTATGTAAAAAATAAAATACTTTTAATTTTAACATTTATATTTGTATTAAATGTGAAATAAAGTTGATTTTTATAATTAAAATTTGTATTGAGTAAAAAAAATAACTCAAAACAAATGAGGCCTTAAGTATAATTTAAATAAATTCTAGAATATTTTGGTGTAATTTCAACAGGGAGTTTGATAGATTCACCTTTTTATAAGGGTTCATAAAACTTAAAATATGTCATTTTAATTTTTTTTTTAAATAAACACACGGTTATTTCCATTGACTTATTTCAAGTGCTTTTTCTTATTTAAAATAAATAGATTTAAAATTACAATAATACTCTCATTAATTTTGGTTGAAGATCGTTTAGAAGGTCAATCAAATTTTGAATTAAATTGAGCACGATTGAATCCAAATAAGTTGATTAATAAATATTTTTTATAACTCAAAATTTTTATCAATTCAATCATAAACTAATATAAGATCAAATTGAATCGTCTCGAAATTAAATCGACTAAAAAGATAAAAAAATATTATTTATGTATATTAATACATGAAATGAATTTAATATATATTTTTTATAATAGTTTAATAGAAAGCTTTATTAAAATTTTCAAACCTTCTTATTGCAGGTAAATTGTTTTAATTTTTATTTTGGAACGTTAAATCAAGAAGAATGATTATATTTAAAATTAGTTGAATAAATAAATATATTTATATATAATATTTAACTAAAAAATCACAAAATAATTGAAAATTAAATTAATTTTAATTCAAATTAAGCTTGAATCAATAACAAATAAATTAAATTTAGCTCGAATCGAGATCAAATCGAGCTCTTTTTCTTTATCCTTTAGATTGAACCGTTCCTGCTTATTCTTTTGGCGATTTTAACATAAATTTTAATTATAAAAATTAATTTTATTCTATATTTAATATAAATATAAATATTAAAATTAATTTTATTTTATATTTTACATACTTTTTAATTTTAAATTAAATTTTTTTCGTATTAAATTTATAAAATAAAATATTTTTTCTTGTATTCAAACTTCAATTCTCAAACCATATGAGCTAATATTATAATTTTTATCACTTCACTTAAAAACTATCATGATAATGTGATTCTAAAACTCCTTAGTTCTCATAAAAACTTTTTTTCCACTAGCTAGAAAAACATCACGTAAATTAAAATTTTAAGTTAGCCCACATGAAAAGAGGGAGAAAAACAAGGACATTTTAGTCATTTCCTTGACCTTAGATTGGAAAAAAAGGTGATATAAAAACTCGAGCGACCATTATTTTCAATATAAGAGACTCGTACGACATTTTAGATTTTGTGAACCTCCGTGAGTAACAAGATTTATCTCAAGAGCATAAGATGCACTTACTCCAAATATTAAAACTTTTATTTAACATCCACTTCAATTTTATGTGCCATTCAGGCCAATAACGGGACAAATAAAATGCCCTATTTAGCGCGAGAACTAAATCAGGATCAAAATAATACTAATTTAAAAAACAACAATAATAATAATAATAAATAATAATTTTTAATTATTCTACACAAATTCTAATATAAAAAAAATATTATTTTACTTCACATACTCAATAATTTATAATAAAAAAATTAATTTTATTTTACATAGACTAAAATACTCGATTCAAATATTTTAATCTAAGATGTGAAATAAAGTATATATTTTTATTAAAAATTATTTAGTATGTAAAGTAAAATAATATTTTTTTATATTAAAATTTGTGTAAAATGATTAAAAATTTTATTTATTATTATTATTATTATTATTATTATTATTGTTTTTTAAATTAATATTACTTTGGTCCTGATTTGGTCCTCACGCCAAACAAGGTACTACATTAGACAATTTTTATTGGGAGAGCGATATACTTCTACACAATATTTTTTGCAATATTCTCAAAAAAGATGCTGGTTAGAGTCCTCAACTCGACCAGCCAGAATTCGAATTTATCCTTGAGAGAGACAGGCTAAGCCCGCTGCGAGATCACAACTAGGCTCAGCTTGATCAAGAACGGTTCGGTTCATACTCGAAACATAATTGTCTGAATCGATTCATCATGCCACATAGACAGTTGAGATTAAGAGAGCATTTAATTCAATATTATCTTAATGTTATGTCATATTACCTAAAAAAATAATTATTTAATTTGATGATTTCTTTAAATAATATTTTAAAATATTATAAAATTATGACTAAAAAAACATCTAAATATCACGACATTTAAATAATATAATATAACATAAAACCAATCGGCCGCAGTTTATAATCTCAAATTCACATTAATATCCTTGAATCAAAACATTTCCTTGGATAACAAGTAATTCAACTTCAAACTTCCCCAAAGTCTGATCTGACACAAAAATAATTTTAATTTTTTTTTTTTTTGCTTTATTTCATTTGAATTATTAAAAAGAAAGTATGACTGGTGTTTAGTTCGAAAAAAGATAGAAGTATATGAGAACCGTTCATTTGAGAAGGGATCTCGCTAGGTGTTCGCGTGCCGTAGCAAGAGCTTGAGATATGGTCTGCAGCAAAGAGAATGTCGAGTTCAATGTTAAAAAACTCATTAAAAAATTTAAAATTTTAATGAATTAATCATACACGAGGAGAATTGAAAATTAAAAAAATAAGAAAAAATGATTGAGAAATGTCACCAACATAATACATTTAGATGGAATGAACATTAGAATTCTAAAGTTGCACCTGTTCAGACAATGAAGACATGCCGTCGGCCAGACCGCTACTGGATACAGACTTCTCGGCAATTACATTAGCTTCAGTTTCCAAAATAATCCTGAAAATTATCGAATCAAAAATCACGAAGCCGTAGAATAAATGTCGAGAAAGACTACGAGAGACGATCGAAATCATCAACTTCAAATTTCACCGTTTGTACCCGCTATGAAAGAGCGGACAACTGGGCTCCTTTGTACGTCGTAATTTAGTTGGATAATTAATGATCAAATTAATTAGGTTAAATCACGTAGCGCTATGAGGTTCACAACAACAACAACAGCCAAATTATTATTTTACTAAGTAGGGTCAACTACACGAATTCTTCATTTTCAAAGTCAATCCTTATCGGAGCTTTAGTCAACTTATTATATTTCTATTAAAACAAAACTTGAAATTTACACACTCAAACCATCTAAGTCAACTTTCTCTAAGATTATCTTCAATTGAGGCTACTCAAATCTTCTCATATTAAGCGATAAAATAACATAAACAAATAAAACAGCAATATCCGGGAAAATGGTATGTCAAGCTATAATGCAGCACAAACAAAACTAAAATGAATCAATTTTTTGAATAAGGTTGGCAATGAGTCAAATTTCAAATTCAAGGCAACTTAACCCGAGTTGGGTCAAGTCTACATGTTTTGGTCGAGTTCAAGCTTACCCATTACTCAAGTTAATAAAATACAAATTTAATGAATTTTGAGTTACTACTACTTTTGCCGGCTCTTATCTGAATATTTTTTGTGATTATTAACAAAATGTTGATCCACTAGTCGAGGTATTGCGAAAAATGGATAATATAATTAAGCCGCGTTTGGGATAAACAAAAGTGAAGATGATACCCTCCATCAACAATTTCATCGAGGCACAAAAGAATAAGATCCAGGTTCTCGAGTGCTGTTCTCTTGTCTACATTGTTCCTGACGCAAACAAAAACAAAAAAAAAAAAAATCATATCCAGAAAGAATATATTCTCTTATCAGAATAGCTTCAGAACAGTGAATGAAAAGCCATTAAAAAAAAATGAAAATTGCAACAACTATAAATAACAAGACCTGAGGATAATGCCAACAGCATCAAAGAATCCCTGAAGCACAGTAGCTAGTATAAGCTCATTCTCATTATCACCACCAGTAACAAAAAAATGGAGGTCCTGAATAAACTTGTAGACAACAATGTAACCATCAAACATGGCTATCTCAGCTGCAAAGAGGAAAAAAGTACATCTTAGAAGCTCGTTGTGAAATGGAAGTTTTTCGGAGACATTATAATATAGATCGATTATTGAATTTACATGTTAGAGGACAAACCTTATACATGCTGACATCAAATGAATTCAAGGCTTAAATATGGTAAGCTAAAAGAAACGAAAATAGCATTGCAACCAAATGAAATGAAAATCATTCATTACAACTAACAAAAAAAAAATACCATGATATCGCGAATGAATTCAAAACTTATTATGCTTAGAGAATCTTTAAGTATCGCATGCCTATCACTTAAAATATCATGATATCGTCGATGTACATACTGTTAGGCCTCATTTGGTTCGAGGTATTTTTTTGGCCTAACACAAATTTCAACTGTAATAATCAACTTTATTTCACATACAAAATAAATACAAATATTAGAATTAACTTTATTTCACTTCTTACCTCTTTTCAACAGTGGCACACCACCCAAAGTTATGTCAGGTAGGATGATAGTACTAAGTTAGTGTCAGCCACACCCAGGCCATCTAGTCACTGTTTTTCCAAATAATCTCCCTCTCAGTGTACTGCCGAGATTTGAACCTGAGACGTGCTCTGATACTAATTGTTAAGATCCTTAGCACTACCAACTCTCCTAAAAGCTGAAGCATGTTTGAGTAAATTGAGGTTTACAATGCTACTGTGGTCAAAATGTATTAACGCATGTCATATCATTATGAAATTAAATGAACACCATAAGCGAGCAACCTTCCCACTGGTAGATAAAAAGTGAACATTTTTGACGTTGTATTTGAAGTTTTTGGGCTCAGAGCTAAATTGAGAAAAGACCTACCTCACACTAGGTAAGCGCTCCATCTCAGGTATACCCATCGGCTAGGGGATATCCATGTATGTTTATGTGCGCATGCCACATATCTGTATGTACAATGACATACATTTATTTTTGTCAACAATGAAGATGCTTATGTGCGTTGCGCATCCAACAATATGATTGTACGTGTCTAACCTAAATGCAAAACCTAAGGCTCTCTATGAATCCTAGTTATTAATTTAACAGAGCTTTTTTGAAATTAGAATTTAACAGAGCTTTAGCCAGGTAAACAAACACCTCACCCACTTAAAGTTTTATCCAGAACTTTAGCTCAGGTTAGTACATGTTTCATGATCTATCAACAAACTTACCATCAAACAATCTCATCTTTGGGCTCTCTTAGTAGCAATTATACAACCTTAAACCCACGAAAGCCACACCAGCCATCCTCTAGGTCGAGAACAATAAACTATGCATCTAAAGCAAACCAATGAAATAACAAATTCACCACCTTCGGTACGAGCATTTGTTTTTTGAGTCTTGGTGAAAACGGACTTTTCATATGCCAGCTTTACAGCATTGGTAGGCCAATCATCAGTGTAGTACTTAACAGCAACACGCTTCCCTTCTGAGTCAAGTAGAAGAATATTCTTTATAGTAGGGCAGGTATCCTGCATGCAAGAAGAGAGAGAATTTAAGAGATCTTTCACCAAATAAGTGGTTATTCACTAAGGAATTTTCACATAAGTAATAAAAGGATTAAAAATGTCCAAAACGTTCATAAGATGGCATAAATAAGATAGTCTATTTTTATCTTTCTTACCCAAAAATTGGAGTAAAACATGCAAACTTTACACCAATCTTAAACAATATCAAAGGCTTGACGCTTCAAACACATGACAAATATGCTGTTAATGTTCTCAAAGTGCACACAACAGCGACTCTCATTGACGCTTACTGTTGAATGCAACACTACAGGAATAACAACTGTTGAATAACAGCAACGGCACTCAGAACAAATGCGCTACTAATGTCCTCAAAGAGCACAACGATAGCTAATCTTATTGATGCTCACTGTTTCAAAGTGCACTCAGAGTAACAACAAGAACAAAGTCTTGATCCGAAAATACAAGACTAAAAAAGGAAAAAGCATGGCCTTTCTTTTTCCAGTTCACATAAGAATATATAAAAGGAATGGTTACTGATTGTACATTGCAACATTTAAGAAGCTATGAAACGATGCTGGTAGATGCCCTAATTGTGGTATATGTGGCATTTCACTGAAACAACAGACACCTTCCAATGAAAAGAATTTGCCAACGCATTATCTGAGAGATAATTGAACTTCCAATCCGGCTCCTAACAATGAAAAAGATAGGCTATAAGCCAAAGTGGGTCGGTTGATGTTGTAGAGAAATACAAAGGCAATGCCACTACTGCTCCATCGCATCATGCGGACAATCACTTCCCTTTTCTTCTTTGATATCCTCTCCTCTTCTTCGAAATTCTTCGATGACCTGAAACTAAACAGGATCAATGACTTACCCATGTTCACCTTTGCCTATAACAATGGCACTAGATGTCCAAAGTGGATTGCAGGAAGGTGACACCCCCGCAAGTAGCTGAAGCAAATAAGAGGAAAAAGAAGGTAGGTGAAACAGGGCCCTTTAGCAAAATCATGATCCCAATCAGAGAGTTCACCTCCAACTAACTTTGAATAAGTAAGGAAAGTAGTGTGGAACAGAGTGTAAAAGGGTAAGAGAGCATCCCTAACAACCGCCACAAGTGGCCTAAATCCAGTTAATCCCACACCCATTTATAAGGAGAGAGATCCTCTTTTCTAGTAACACATCTCATGATCCAAAAAACACCACAGGACTATTTATTTGCAAAAAATAATTTTAATAAGATTAAAATTAAACTTGGATAAAAAAATATTTTTTTATTAAAAATTACAAATGATATGAAATAAAGTTAGTTATTATATTAAAATGCATGAGGAATGTGATAAAAGTTAGTTATTATTTTAATATGAGTGTAAGATATAAAATAAAGTTATCTTTTACTTTAAACTATGTGCATGATGTGAAATATAGTTAATTTTTTAAATTAAATTTTGTGTGATGAGACATATTTGGTTAAAATTAATCAGGTTAATTTAACCTAGCTAAACAAACATGCCCCATATGTAACAAAAGTTAAAAAGATGGAATGTACGAAGGAGGAAATCCCACCTACCTCGATCGTACATCCGCTTCATATTTGCAATGGTGGTCATCAGACTCATAGTTGCTTCGAGGTTGCGAGTCGATGAACCAACTCGTGCACTAGCATGCCATTATTAGTTGTACTCCAACTAATGAAGGCACACTGCCAAAAAAAATCAAGTTCCCAAGACAAGCATTCAACTTGTTAACAAGAATCTTTGTCACCACATTGTAGATAGTGGTGGAAAGAATGATGAGGACAAACTGGCAAGGCCTGAATAAGTACCACCAAGGTGTCCTTCCATATATTGGGCCTTCTCTCAAAGAAATTCAGGACAACTTTGATCACATCTGAACCCACAATTTCCCAATAGCCTCTAAAGAAGGAGCTTGTAATCCCATCAATTCCAGGAACATGGTTTTCCCCCAAGAAAAGGATTTCCTCCCAAATTGCTTCGCAAGTGAGCTATCTGATGAGAGCCCTCCCCACCTCGATAGGGATAATGCTTCATGGTGCCCATAGTTGAGGAATGCTCGTCTAGTCCATGATTGTGCCTAACAATTATTGAAAAAACTATATCATTATCGAGTGATTGTTGCACATCCTTCAAGCCTCTCTCCATCTTAGCCTACAAGGTAGGAAGTTGTATCGCACGTCTTCCTCCCAATCACCAGTTGATGACAAAGGAATTAATCCGATCCCCAAGGCCAGCTACCAAACAATGGCTCTCAACCAACAGCAAGTCTCAATTTGTTATAGGTGGTGTCGAGTTTAATAACTAGCTGCAAAGAGAACTTAGTGTTGCACAGTGGAAAGAAACCCATCCTAGCCTCTGCCTCTATAGTGGAACTAAAGAATAGTCTCTTCAAGAAAACTAACTCTGTCGGGAGTCACTAACTGCTTTCTCACTCCAACCATTACAGAAAGCAAAGAGTACATGCACACTTATAGTTTAAAGTAGAGGATGGAGAACCCTTGGTCTGCATGGTCCAAGGGACCAAGAGTATGATGCGCCTCTCCAAACAACCAGACATCCTCAAATTTTCAACCCTCACCCTAAAGCTTGAACTATACCTCCTTCGTAATAAATAGTAAAAAATAGTGATCAAAACAGCTAACCCAAGCTAAGAATGAACAAAGATAGCCACAAAGTAGCCAAAGTTACCAAAACTTGATCAAGTCTCTCTCATAACCACCAAGGGCCAGATTTGCTACTGCACCATGTATACCAAGGCCCCCCAAAATCCAAAGTCCTATAGATCGGGTAACAAAATGAAATCCTAAAACTCCTGCTCTTTAGGGACCATGACATGAGGGTTACCACCCTCTTTACAACTTTAGTGGTGGTAAAGTTGAAATCCTCTCGATCACATTTGAGTCGGTGGCAAATTGGCTCAACACCACCTCCCAAAAAATCCTCCTACTAAGGTAATCAATAATCGCATTCACCCACATGCAATCTATGTCTAACTCCCAAACTAGCTTCAGCAAAGATTAACTGCTTATGGGTGAAAATGATGAAAAGCTGTATTGGAAACTTCGATTATGCCAAGACAATACCTCCTAACTTGCCCACACACCATGCCACATGGAAGCTCAAGGGTTGGCCAAAAAGACCATCAATGCCTGCAAGGAGAAGAGGTGAGTAGTCTCCAAAAGGAAAACATAGGATGATACTCTAACAATACTCTGCGAATAATTCCTAGTGATTCCCTTTGTCAACACCCTAGCAATTCATAAAGAGGGGCCTAATCAAAAGGAAAGCAAAGGTAAACCACTCTTTCTATCTTCTCTTAGTCATAGGCAATTGTACTAGATGTACATAAGTGCATGTTCGTGACCAAAAATTGAGCCATACTCTTTGTTAACTTAGGTTGTTCAGCTTATGCTAACAATGGTTACCTCTGCTGATCCTAGCAGATCCTTCTACAATAAAAGCAAACTACAATTCCAAAAGAGGTCATTACGCATGTTAATCTCAGTAGCGTGTAATGTGCCTTCTATAAGCTCTATGGTAGTTCTCTCCTTTACTGGAATGACTGCAAGTGACAACAATTTAGTGCAAGAGCTACCAATCCCAAGCAAATATACCGCGAATGCAGCATTAGCGGCATGTTCAATGACTACAATCCCATGTTGTGATCCTCGCATAGATGAGCCATCAACCATCAACCTATAATATACTCACTGCACGGACTTGATCCTCCATGGTCACACTTCTTGATGCAAAAGGCCTGTCCGTGGGTTTCCAACTCGCATTCTGTTTGTCTTGGGGTGTCCAGTGAAAAAGCTAAGCAATTGGCTTAATTGAGCTCAATTGCTATCTTACTCTATGCCTTGACTCAAGATACATGACCCCAAGCCCAGCTCCTTTGATTTATCACTATCCATATCTTGGTGTCCCAATAGCACATTCACTTGAATACTAGCCATTGGAGAGAGGGGACGCTAGACCACCCATCCAAATCACCCTTTTCATCCTTTCCACCATTAAACACAATCTTAGTACTTCATCTGGACCTTTCAAAGAAGAATCCCTAGTACATTGCTCGTGAGAATAATAGATTCTCTCTTCAAGGAAGCCTTCGTGGGATGAATCCAGAGAAGCGCCCCAACTTGAACCGCAATCCTGGGAAATTTAGTAGGATCCCAGCAAGATAAAAATGAGCACAACAATCTAAACCATATCAAGATGAAAGAAATGGAATTTGATGAGGAGAAATTGCCGATGTTCACACATCAATAACTAAAAACATGGTCCATGGTTCACACATCAACTGGCGGCGAGAGGATCGGCCCCCCTTTCCGTTCCTTCGCCACACCAAATCCGCTAAGGTTTTCCCCACCGGCGAGAAATCAATTAAAACTTTAACAAGAACCCTAAATGGGAAATTTGGGAAGGTAGATTGCCACAAGGATCATTGGAAAAAAATTATAGAAGGAGGATTCGTACCATTATAGATGATCCGGATCTGCGCCTGCGGAAGTGGGGGATGCGAGATGATCAGATCTAGAGAAAGGTAGTCCATCTCGCCGCCGCGGCATGAAGTCTGATAAAAAGATGATTAATTACGTCTAGGGCTCATAATTTAAGCACCACTTATAAATCTCTATCGGCTAAATTACATTTAGGTCTCTAAATTTAAAATATCACTCATTTATAATTTTAAAAATTTAATATTCCAATCTTTCATTCAGATGATTATATCAATGGACTTCATTTCTAATATTAAAACTTTTTAAAATACTTAAGATAATATTTATCTCTTCTCTCACTCTTCATTCGTTGCCCTCTCTCTCTCAATAGCTCTCCACTAGTAGGACTTTGGCATATAAGAATGACAACGGGACAGTTTTGAGTAGAATTTATAAATACTCATACTCGGCCCACTATATATTATTCATTACACATACCTGTCCTATACATATTTCCGCCCCGCTCCGCCCTTATTCTAATTTTCACAAACTCGTACTCGTCCCTCCCCGCCCCGTTTCCGCACTAATATTAATGAAAATCGAATTATTTTACTTATTTTGAAACAACAGAAATCACAATCACATGGTAAATATTACACTATAAAAGTAAGACTTTATATTTTTTTATTTGACTCTATATAAGCCAATATAAGAATAGATAAAAATATATGCATAATGGAGAGGGGCAGCGCAGGTATAGTTGATTCATACCCGTACCCGCCCCATTTCATAACAGGGCAGAGAGGGTTGCAGGTCGCAGGTAAAATTTGAGTACTCATACCCGTTTAATTAGGGACGAGTCGGGATAGTTTAATCGAGTACAAGTACAAATTGTCACCCCTATCGGCACACCTCTAGCTGCTCCTCATTGCATGAGGTTAAGCCTCTTGTAAGAGCAAAGAGTGAAAGAAAGAGGCAACTAACATCCGATGGAGAGAGCTGGAGAGAAAGGAAATAGAGTCGCAAGATATAAAAGATATTTTAATTATTTTAAAAAATTTTAATATTAAAATTTTTTAAAATAAAACTAATTGATATATATATATATATATAAATCAAGAAGTGAGATATTAAATTTTTAATATTATAAATTTGAGATATCATATTTAAATTTTAAAAAATTAGATATAATTTATTATTTTCTATTTATAATTTGTTAAATTTTTTGTTAGATACCTAACGTTTATATGATTTTTTTGGGTTCGTCCTTCTCCTAATATTTAATGAAATGAGTCTCAAATTGAAATTTTCCCAGATTATTTATTATCATACTTTTTAAGAATAATTAACTAATATAAATTATTGTATTTAACTTTACTAATATCAAAATTTTAATTTATTATAAGATTTAAAAATTTTAAAAAATTTTAAGTTTTGTGAACAATTTTATAAATGTTTGAGATCAATTATATGGTCATATTTGTACATATTATTTTAGATATTTTAGGCTAAAATGAGAGAAATTGGGCTATTGTGTGTGGGGCTATTACCGATCCAATTTCAAGTCGAGCCAATACCGGCTCGAAATCGGATTGATTACATTTCGATCGATTCGAGCTCGATTGGGTTCGACTTTAAGCCGACTCGAGTCGATTGCAATTAACTTCGAGCTGATTTCGATTCATTTTCGAGCCGGCTTGAAAATGAATCAAATCTCAATTTTTTTTATCTCGATCCGGCTCGAGATTGGCTCTGTTTATAATATATATATTTAATAAATATTATATACATATATTATATATATGTATTATAATATAAATTGTATTTTAATTCGAGCTGATTTCGAGCTGGATCAAGTCAAGCCTGCTCAAGCTCAAAATCGGTTTAAAATTATTACCGAGTCAAATTTTTGATTCATTAGTCAGCTCATTTAGATCGATTCAATTTTAATTCGATTTAAAATCGATTCAATTTTCGGAGGAAGGCCACGCATGGGTACACCAGCCGCCACACTAGCACTTAGCTTTGCCACGATGGCACGAGATGCAACAGGCTGCAGCGACGTGGTTGATTTAGTTATTTAAATATAAAAAAATATATATGAAAAACAAATTAATTATATATAACTAATTTAAATTTTACAAAATTATATATTATATATAATATTTAAAAAATTTATGAATTAAGATAACTATGTATTTTTACAGATTTTATTTTATTATATAATATTTATAAATTTATAATAAAATCTTTCATTTTATTAAATTAAATTTAAATTAGATTTTATATAACTAATTTATGAAAAATTAAAATTTTCTGATTTAAGATTTAGAACCCATATGGTTTAACTAATTTATAGTTCTATTTATATATAATGAAAAATAAAAATAATTAATGTATTATAATTAATATAGAATATAAAATAAATTTAATTTAATATTATATTTTAAATTTTTATAATGCATAAATTATTTTGATTTTTTACATAAATAAAATAGTATAAGAACCAAATAAATTAAAAATTATGATTATGTCACCTTTTGGTTGGAGGTCAGATTAGAGTATTAGATATATTCACTTTTAAAAAATAAAATAAAATAAAAATTTATTTTTTATCTTTAATATATAAATTTTAATATAAAAAATTCATTTTATATTAAATTCTATATATCTCTCAATCCATTAATTTTATTTAATATTCTATATAATATTAA
This sequence comes from Apostasia shenzhenica, assembly GCA_002786265.1. Lineage (NCBI taxonomy): Eukaryota > Viridiplantae > Streptophyta > Magnoliopsida > Asparagales > Orchidaceae > Apostasia > Apostasia shenzhenica. The sequence goes on along the minus strand of KZ451909.1, from coordinate 470,469 downwards.
AAAAATTATAGCCAAAATTGTCCAACTAAAGAGATGCATGTATATATAGTAACAATAACATTTTGTTCAACAATAAACTATAAAATTTCTAACTTTATTATTATATATTTATATATTATAACTTTAAATTATTCTTCGCCACACTTGTTCCAATTTAATTTTCTCTTTTTGCAGTTAGATTAAGATAAATAAATAATTAAAGGAATATTTAGCTTGATATTATTTTAGTGTTATATTATGTAATATAGATATTTTAATTAATAGTTTTATAAAATTAAATGGTTAACAACATGCTTATCTCAAAGAGAAAACATGAACCAAAAGGACAATTCCACGTGGAATTATAAAATATTGCATCCATGTATCTACATAAAAACAAATTTAAAAAAAGAAATATATACAAAACAAATGAAAAAGAAACTGGATCGGATCAATGGAAGCAATCCACCGCCGGAATCCAATCACCGATCCTGCCGCCGACTCCGGTCATCTTCTTCATCTCCAAATCATTCTCCATCGGCGTCAAGTTCAAATCCATCCACATCATCCTCCTCCCTCCCTCCCCCCCTCCGGCAGCCGGCGCCGCCACCGCCGGCGCCTGCGGAGCCCGGTGCCGCCGCATATGCCCACCGAGCGCCTGGCCGACGTCGAACTCCAGACCGCAGATGGAGCACTCGTGCGCCCTCGTCTTGATGATCCTCAGATTCCTCACCGGCATCTCCCCCATCAATCTCTGCTTCTTATGGCTCGCCCTGTGCCCGCCGAGCGCCTGGAACGTCGGGAACTGCCGGCTGCACGTCTTGCACTCGAACACCCTTTCCGCCGCCGCCGCCGCTGCTGCTGCCGATGACATGGATTCGTCTCCATCTCCGGCGATGAGGGCGGCGTCGACTGCCGTGCCGCCCTCTTCTCCCCTGCTCTGATCATCTCGCGGCCGCCTGGTGCCCACCATCTGTTTGATTTAATGGCTGTGAGCAGTGAGAGTGAAGGAGAGGGTTCGTGTACTTAAAGAGCGGCGTGGCTGGCGATAGACATCGACCGACGGCCGTGGAGGCCACGTATCTCTTTGCTTATTCCGTTGAAACTTCCAGTATATCACATTACTACTTACTCTTTTTTTTCTTTTTATGGGAAATGTTTTTGGATTTTCTAGAACTAAAAATAGAAAGGTCTTGATCCACGTGTCCCTTCTATATGGGGTGATCTAATAGTGCAATTAGTATTACACCATATTATCTAAAAAAATAATTATTTAATTTAATAATATATATAAATATTTTTTTTAAAATTATTAATTAAAAAATAGCATCTAAATATCATATTATCTAGATTACATGACATAATATCAAAATAATAATAAATCAAATATTCCCTTAATCTTTATTTTTTTAAATATAAATAAATAATTAATTAAGTTATTTATTATTTATATATAAATTTGTACTAGCTAGTTGTAATTAAAATATATGTTAAAAAATCCTATAAATATGATTAATTCAATTTTATATCTAAATAAAGGGTATTTTTTTTAAATATAATTATTGGAGGGCCTCAGCGATTCAATTAAGTTGACGCTAAAATGAGCCGACTTGAATTTAAAATAAATTGAGATAAGCTAAGTTTGTGTCTAATCTGACGCAAATATAGATAGTTCTATAATATAATTTTTTTATGGTTGACTTTGACTTTAGTTGATAATCAGTTTCTATTCAAAATTATTTTTTTTCTAACTTCAAATCAAATTAATTTAAATAACAAAATCAATAATTTTAGAGTTAAATTAACAAGCATCATTTTAAAATTAAAATATTTCGTGTACGCATTATATACATATATTATAATATATAATGTTATAATTTATTTTTATATATTATGTGTACATTTATATTTTCATATTTTTATAAATAATTTCTTTAGAATTCTCAGTTCTGTAAATCCCTCTAAAATTATATATATATAATTTAAAAAAATTTAAATATGTATTTTAATATAACTTCAAAAAAATTTTGTTAATCACCGTCATTTTTTTTACATCTTCATTTGTTACCTACCATATTATTTATAAATTACATATAAATTTTTTTAAATATATAAAAATAATTATAGCCGTCAAAGTCAAACAACCTTTTATCATTCTACATAAATTCTAATATAAAAAAAATATTATTTTACTTCACATACTCAATAATTTTTAATAAAAATATATACTTTATTTCACATTCTAGACCAAAATATTCGAATCGAGTATTTTGATCTAGGATGTAAAATAAAATTAATTTTTTTATTGAAAATTATTGAGTATGTGAAGTAAAATAATATTTTTTTTATATTAAAATTTGTGTAAAATGATTAAAATTTTTTATTTATTATTATTATTGTTGTTTTTTAAATTATAAGTATCATTTTGGTCGTGGTTTGATGCTGATTTAGACCTCGCGCCAAACAGGCAGTTAGAAATCACCCAATTAAAGGTCACAAATACGTTCCCATTGCAAATTATAATTAGTATATTAATTAATTGTGCTTAATTCAAAATTCCTTGCAATTAAAAATTCAACTTCAATCCCTCATTGCAATAAGAATCTATTAGGTAATGTGCACAACAACAAAAAGTCAATATGTACACCTTTGCACTGGAGTTGACATCACAACAACATAAATAACTCGATATCAACGCCTAAATATTGTGTCAATTTCGATCCACCCACCTCAAGCCTGACATCGATTGATCACTCCTACCTAACTTTGACACTTCTAGCTAAGGCTGTTAATATCGCTCGAAAATTAAATCGAATTTTGAATCGAATCGAGCTCGATTCAATCTAAATGAGCCGACTAGTGAGCCATTTTTTTGACTCAAAAACTTTATCAATCCAATCTTGAGCCAGCATAGGATCGAATCGAGATAGCTCGAAATCGAATCGATTAAAAAAATAAAAAAATATTATATTATATATTTATATATATAACTATATTTATTATGTAGTTTTTTTAAGTATTCTACTGGAATGTTTTATTAGACTTTCATTGGAATTTTCTCTATAATTATTCAAATCATATTTATTGTAATATTATTTTTATTTTTAAATAATAGATCAAAATGAATAGCTATAATTTAAGCTGATTGAATGAACAAATATATTTATACATAATATTTCAATAAAAGATTGAAAATTAATCGAAAGTCGGATTGATTTCGGCTCGGATTTTGCTTGAATCGATAACAAATGAGCCAAACTCAGCTCGAATCGAGATTGGATCGAACTCTCCTTGTTTATTCTCTGGATCGAATCAAAATCGAATTGAAAACTTTCAATCCAATCTTGAGCCAAGGTCAAATCGGCTCGAAATTGAATCGTTAACTACTTCTAACACAAATTTGGGAGAAGTTTCCGCCCATTTGATGCCGCCTAAAGGCTTTGAAAGCTTCAATAAGATGAGATAAAACCGAGTTTGCTTATACTATCAGTTTGTTGTAATTTGATAAGAACTTCATAGGTGAAATGGGAATGGAGTTTCTTCCAGCTCAGTGGGGAGGAAGCTTACCAAAACTAAGAGGACTCAGATTCGAATTCACACTACTACAATTTTTAATTGGGATGGAGGGAATTGTCGTGTTTAGGGGTAAAGAATCAAAATAAAAAAATATAGAAAAGTCTATAAGACTTTATTTTGGTAAGCATTTAGTATGCGTATATTTGAATGGAATGGCTATTTCGTTGTTATTTTAGTGGAATAGTTATTCCATAGAAATTTTTATTCCACATTTCTTAGAATAACTGTCTTTTTCCTCACCTAAAGAGTAGCTATTTCTTATAAACGAAAAATATTATTCTAAAGTTACTCTTATTTACATGATTGTATATAAACGTATAAATATATATATATATATATATACATGTATGCATATTTATATATATACTATATACATATATAATTATATAAGTTACATTCATTTAATTATTTGTATAAAATTAAATTTAATAATAATAAATAACATAAAATTTTATTAAATTATATTTACGAGTATTTTAATATTTTTTATTCATATCTTATTTTATATTTTATTTTATTCAAATAAATAAAAAAATTATCATTTTATTTTTTTTTTAAATAACAATTTTATTCTTATTGAAATATAATGGCAAATCTCATGTGCTCTTTAAATTCTTCTTGAATCACCCAATAGAATATCCCTAAAGTTATTTTGTATTTTATTTTAGAGATAATTACATCCAGGTCCCTAAATTTAACGCTTAATAATGCACAGATCCACATTTTTAAAATTATAACATCGGGGTCCCTGAGTTTTAATAAAATATCAAATGAGTTCTTTTTATTTTTTATTATTAAAATTTGTTAAAATTACCATTTTACCCCTTCGATCTCTCTCTCCCCTCTCGATTCTCACACACGCGCGAGGCCGCGTGGTTGCCGTCGACGGATCACGCGTGCGTGGAGATCGGGAGGAGAGAGGGACTCCCGATCGCCGCACACGCGCTAGGCCATGCGGCCGCTGGCGGCGTGCGAGACCTACCGAAGGCGCGCGCGTGCGCCTGCTCTGGGCACGCGCGAGGCCTCGCAGCGCTTGCGCGGAGATCGGGAGGAGAGAGAAAGGGAGAAGGTAAAATAGTAATTTTAAAATTTTTTAATAATAAAAAAATAAAAAGGACTCATTTGATAATTTATTAAAACTCAGGGACCCCGATGTTATAAATTTAAAAATATAAATCTGTGCGTTATTAAGCATTAAACTCGGAGACCTGATTGTAATTATTCCTTTATTTTATTCAAATCTCATGTGCTCTTTAAATTCTACTTCAATTACCCAACAAAATATCCCTATTAAAAAGGTTAATATTTACTATGATTTGTTAACTGTGGGTTGTCTAATTGTCTTAACAATAACCGGCCTTTCGTCAAAGATCAAGATTGTGTGTGCCCTTACAATCAAATGGGCAGAAACAATATAGAAAATTTTACATCTGTCATTTTTCAGACGGCATCCTCAAAATTTATTATTTTCAAGCAGCACCCCTCATTTTTGATAAATATACAGGTAACAACGCTCCGTTTTTAAGTTAGATAGAGGTGTTGCATGAAAATAATAAATTTTGGGGGTGGTGCATGAAAATAATAGATTTAGGGGGTGATAGATATAAATTTCCTAAAAATATATTAGCATAAATTACATATAGGTCTCTAATGTGTTTAAATATTTGAATTCTGATCATAAATTTATGTCTTTGAGGTCTAAAGATTTTTACACATTGATAAATAAATTTCAAAGCACATAGAATAAAGGTCTTTGAGATTGGTGATTTATTATCGTGTCATCCTTCAATCACATATAATATTACATTTAATTTTAACTAAGCAAGCAAATATTATAAGAAAAATTAAATATATAAAATATTAAAATGCAGAGTACCTAAAAGATAATAAATCATTAATTTCAGAAACTTTAGGTGCTGTAATTTAAAATTTATATATTGACATATAAAACTCTAAAATCATTGGAAGGCCTGAGGATTAAATCAGTATCAAATCAGAACTAAAATAATATTAATTTAAATAATAATAATAATAATAATAAATAAATAAAAATTTTAATTATTCTACACAAATTCTAATATAAAAAAAATATTATTTTACTTTATATACTCAATAATTTTTAATAAAAAAATTAATTTTATTTTACATCATAAATCAAAATACTCAATTCGAATATTTTGATCTAAGATGTGAAATAAAGTATATATTTTTACTAAAAATTATTGAGTATATGAAGTAAAATAATATTTTTTTATATTAAAATTTATGTAGAATGATTAAATTTTTTATTTATTATTACTATTATTTTTAAAATTAGTATTATTTTGGTCCTGATTTGATTTTCGTGCCAAACAGAGCCCTACTTTAATTTAAAATCTATAAACTACTATGCAAAATTTCTATAACTTTAATGACTCGTATGTAACTTAGTCAATATAAGTAAATTTATTTCAATATTAATTTTTTATTTATCAAAATATGTATTAAATAAGAAATAAATTTGATATTTTGTATAAAAAAATTGTGTTTGAGTTAAAATAATTATTAAAAAAATTTCATAAATTTGATTGTGAATAAACGAATGACGACAAATGGATTGGCTATATAAATTTTTTATTTCAATTGCACTTTATCAAATATATAAAATTATTTTTTTATAGTATCATGTCTTTTTTTTTTCTTTTTTTTTTCTTTTTATATATGCAATATCCAATAATTTAATTTTACTTACTGAAATATTTATCAGTCTATGAATTATATGTCAAAATTATCTAGATTGATTTTCTTTATCTCTGTTTTTAATTGATATCATTTCAATCTTTTCATGAATATATTTATCTCTGAATTTATTTTTTATTTTATTTTTTCATATATGTCTGGCAATAGGAATGTAGGATTATCTTACAATGAAATAAATAATTAAAAATTTATAAATTAATAATAATAATAATAATAATAATAGTAATAATAATAATAATAATAATAGTAATAGTAATAATAATAATAATAATAATAATAGTAATAATAATAATAAGAAGAAGAAGAAGAAGAAGAAGAAGAAGAAGAAGAAGAAGAAGAAGAAGAAGACTCATTGGTATACGGCCGAGAGACTCATTGGTATACGGCCGTAGTAGGGCTAGCCGGCTTGGCGAGAATCGCGTAGGAGATCGCTCGCAAACATCTGATTTCAGGTAGGGTTTTCTGATCTGTTCCGTCTTCTTCAGTGATTACGGGTAATGCTATACGTATACATGAAGCGTCGGTGTTTGGGTAGCGGCGGCCGTCGACGAGATCTGAACCGGAGAAATAGGTCGGGTATAGGACCTGCCATTGCGCCACCGGTCTCCGGCCGACAGGTGTTACCTTTTAGGTTTGTGAACATAGGGGCTATCTTGCTATAATGATTGTCATAGAGATGCTTTAGTTCTTTGATGCTCACTTATCTATATACAGAGGATAATTTTGAGTAAGGGGAATTAGTACTATTTCAAATAAAGTTCCTTTGCAGCTTTTGGGAATATTCAGAAATATGTATAGGCCTATCGTTGCTAATTCTATTTTGACAAGTTAATGTATGCCATAGATCTATGAGTACATTTGTCCTAATTTCGGGCTTTTTGATCAAGTTTGAACACAAATGTGATAATTTCTATGTTTTTTTTGTAATTTATGCTTTTTGATATTACATGTGGTTCAGTATCATTTGAACTATTAATGCAGCTCTCTTTTAGTAATTGCACATTAATGAATTTATTGAATTTATGATTAGCTTGAAATTTTCTCTGAACTTATTGAAGTTCTTGTTAATATATTTTTCTACAGGTTGAATTAGTTGTAAGGGTCTTCATGTTATCAGCTTGGTGGTTTTAGCAATAGTATAGGCTGGTCTGTGGCCCAGATCACTTTCACGTAATCTAGAATGCAATGGATGGCTTTGGATTTTGTATTCTTTAAATTTGTGCTTTGACCAGTGATCCTGGATGCAGATTGTTGATCTGTTTCTGACTAGGCTCGCATTTCTATGTCTGCTTAAAGCAAAATATGCAGACACCAAAGTGCCCTGCTGTTGAGAATATGCAGAAGTTAAGTCTAGTTGCTGCTTCTCAAGAAGCGAGTCTTTGCAGAACTGTGAAAGATAAGTTACCTTCAAAGCCTTTGAGATTGAGCCTAAATCATTCTAGGGAGCTGTTGTCTTTTACAATCAAAATTGCAGCTTTGGAGACAGTAAGGAGGTTGTCAAAAGCATGGTGTCCGATTTTATGGCGGGTTGTTCAATCATTTCAACTTCTTAGCTATCCACCATTTAAGTGGCTGCAGAGATGGGGACCACTTGGGATAATAATTAGAGGCGCACAGGTGGTTTTAATTAAATAATTTTTGTACTGTTGATAAATAATTTTTATCTTCAAAATGCATCTTCTTGCATTGAATTGTTTCATATAATCAATATCTATCATTACCTTTGTTGCTAATTATGGGATTCTACTCTTGTAATTTCTTGCTCTAAGGTATTCTCTTGCATTGTCTATGTCATGAAATTAGTTAGTTATTTTCCGAAAATTCTGTTGTTCATTGTTATTTTAGTGACCATTATCTTTATTTTCTATGCCCTGAGAATGCTATATAATGTGAAACTAGCTGTTTGTTCATTTCAGTGCTGTTGCCTATGGGTTGTGCTATCTTGACCTTTGGTTTTCTTTGGAAATTGATATTCCTCAAGATGATGACCAATTTATGGTTTTTAAATTAGCTAATCTAGACTTGTAATCTATTTGAATTGATTTTATTCCATGATCTAAATTGTCTAACAATTGTATTTAGAATATAGCGTTGTAAATAGATAATAGCTCAGTTGTCCGGTCGCCGCTACAGATATTATCTACAGAATTAAATTTGGACATCTTGAGAATCATTGTTGGTTGCTCTTACACTAACGCTGAATTTATTAAACCAGTTTGATTTTTATTCTTGTTTTTGAGACGCCTATATCTAGAATTTTTGTTTGAGGTTCAACCATTCCCTTCCCTCCCTCCCCACAATGTATTCTCCACTTTTTCTTTTTAACAATGTCATGTATGATTCATGACTATATTATCCTTTTCCTCTATATAAGAGTATACATGGATTTCAACAATTTTTCTATTTTTAATTCCTTTTTCTATAATTTGTGCATCTCTTTTGATTTTAATGACCTTTTATGCTTTTCACTACTCATAGCACTATATTGCAGAAAATTTCTAGACCGCTGCTGCTTCTTTCAATCATCACAGCCTTCACAGATCATTCAGTAGCCTGTAAAGGAACTGCTGATGGGGTTGATGATTCTCAGCCATTGTCTGATACACTTTGTAATTCATCTTCTGATAGCATGTATGTGGCTTGTCTTATAAAACAAATTTTATTCCCTTGGTAGCTAACATGCCATAGTGAAAGAATTATAAGGAAATGATAAGATAACGAAATTGTATCCTTCATGTGGATAGATAGAGACATGGGCTAAGAGAGAAGCAACTTATCTTACATCTTAATTTGTCTGTCATAAGATTATACACAAAAGTACGCAGATGATGATTAAACGTAAAATGCATTCATGGATGAGAAACATTTGCATTGATTTGCTTGTGTGTGCACATATGAAGAAGGCAACTTTAGTTTTGATATCAAGTCATGAAACATTTTTATGTCGACTCATTGTTTTTGCTTTTCAGGAATACTGATGAGCCATCTAAGGGTGTAGTTCCTGATAATTGGCTACTAAAACTTTTTTCAGAGTTGGAAAAGCAAGGAATTTCTTTACCTGAAAGGTGATTCTTGCCAAATCTTTTCTTTATTAATTATTCCTGAAGTCTGGAAATGAATCATTGACAAAAGTGTATAAAGTGATATCTCTGTTAGTTTTCAAGTACAAACTATAACAAATTCTACTGGATGATTGCGGGGGAATGAGTTCTATTTTGAATTTGAGACAAAATTAACTAAGTTAATGTATCAACTGCTTTGCTTGATGTATAAATTTCTTTTATTGCTAATTAAAGGTTATTATTCAAATCCATAGCAGGTGCCGCATGTCACCTCTCCTTAAAGTCGATGACTATAAAAGTCATATTCACTAAGTACACCATTGTACTAATTTTCTTGAGGTTTCTGGGACCGAATTGCAACAGCATAGTGTTACACCAAATGCAATCTGCACAGCTCTATAAAACAAAGGATAAGGCATGGGAGTTTTTGGTGATGATGATGATTATGGTGATACTAGCCAGAAAACTGTTATTAGCCCTGAGTAAGAAATTAACTGCATCTAAAGAATTTTGTCAAATCAGGCTTGGCTTTGGAATTTAGATGGATTTATGCTAAGTAGAGTCAGTCCATTATGGACATGATGGAAGAATCATATGAGATCAATAATTAGATTTTACAGTAGATTGCTTCTGTGTCCCTAAGCTTGAGATTTTATGGCAGCAGATCTCAAAAATTTGAAGCGCCTCACCTAAATCCTGCAGATTGAATACCCATTGCATATAGGTCTTTTTCTTAATGCCTCCATTAACGTGCATTGTATTAACCTTTTTGTCCTCATTTTGTTTCATCAGATGTTTGGTCCTGTCATGTTGGTCCCAAAAACCTGACTCATCTTAGTCAAATTTGAATGATTAAGAATTAATTCATTTTGAGTTTATTTTTAAGTTGATTCAAGCTAAATTATCGGCTTAATACTTTGAATTAGGAAAATTATTTGCACTTAAATGCACTATATTAGTTATATTTCAAAGTATGTTTTGATATGTATTCCCTTACAAATATTTTTTTATAGATCATATTATACCCACACCGTATGTATATTCATGATTATTTATTGAATATAATATTTACAATTTATGTAAATAATTTATTTGATTATTTTTTAGTAGGGTGGTTCTAACTATTTTTTTGAATTAGAGGGTGGTTCTAACTTGAGCAAACTCAAAATAGGTAAGTTTCTAATTTGAGCCAACTTTGAGAACCTAATAAACTTTAGAGACCAAGTTGAGGGGTTATGCACAAAAGGAAACAATGAATTCAAATTTTAAAGAACATGCATTGGGTTCCCATCCATAGGGATATGGATGCAATAAAATCTAAGATCATTTTTATCTTGTCTGCACTTGTTGATTACGTGATTTGTAATTGATAACGGCGAGCGAAAATAAAGATTTTTGTAGCGAAGAATTCAAATTAATGTTAAGAACCAACATTTGGGAACCCGTGTGCACCAAAAAAGTAGTTGGAACCCAAATGCAACGAATCACATTCTTGAGATTAGCATGTAATGAGGCATATAACTTAGAGACACATACTAGTTACTCTAGGTTTTATTATGATAGTGAAAACTTAAGCGAATTGTGAAATCCAAATTTATGTTGTTCTCATTGCTTAACATCCCTCGGTCAAAGCTTCACATAAAGATTTTAATGCATCATGTTCTACCACATCATCTCAAAGTAAACCATCAAACAACAACTTAATCCCAAACTAGTAGGAGTTATTGATTGCTCTTCTTTATTCAACTCTATTTGAAGGAATGCTCTTTGGGGGTGCAAGTGAGATAAAGGTCTTGTGTAATGGTTATATCTCAACTTATTTTGATCTTGGTCTCCTTCTTTTTAGTGTCATGACATAGATCCCATGACATTTACGACAAGAGATTATATAGGTCAATAATTGATATAGCCAAACCACCATCAATATTACTTGCTCATCTTATTTAATATTGGTGTCATGCCACCCTGTCAATCATAATGTAATTCAAATATAATATACTGTTGTGTAATCATTGATCCATTAAAGCAGTCCAATTTGGCTACACTAATTCTTTGGATATCTTGCTTCTCCGTAACATTGCCAGTAGGCTAGCACCTTTTAAAATTTTTCCTTCAATTTGATGTGCATCTTTGTATCACATCAAACTCTTTCGCAGTTCTCCATTTCAACCATCAATTGATTTGGTGAGAAGCCAAAGCATTACGGGAATTGGATCAGATTCAAATTAGGTCAAATTAGGTGCAATTGTTGGACCTAAGTGTTTTGCACCAGCTCAATATGCTTCAAGTTAGGTCTTTTGGCACTGACCCCATTGAAGCATTTGGATACCAGCTGCAGTGAAAACTTAGCAATTAGGCACATGTTATATATGTGAATCCTTATTTGAATCTTGGAATTCAAATATGAGACTTGAAGTTGAATCTGAATATCCAACAAATTGTCCTTTTGTGTATATAAAATAACTTAAAGTATGAGAAATATTAGAAACCAATAATTGAATTTGAGATGTGAGATTATTTTATAAATTGGCTACCATACTTTGTTGAAATATGGCGGCAAACATTCAGTATAAGTGTAACAATGTAGAATTAAAAATATTCAAGTAGTGGTGAAGTGGAAATCCGAATCCATCTAATTGAAAGATTGGGATCTGTTGGTTCGACAAGCATTAAAGGTTGTTTGATTGACATTGACATGAAATGTTGCCTTCAATGGGCTCGTTTTGTTCAAGGCTCAAAAGATTTCGATCATTATTTTATTAATATTTCAAATTCATCAGAAATTTCAACAAATTTATTTTACGTCTAACACAAATTTTAACATAATCAACTTTATTTGTGAAAGTTGTTTTTAGAGGTAAAATTAACTTTCCCATCCAATTCAATTTTCAACATAAATTAATTTTATTTCACATCTTTACATGCCTCATAATATTAAAATAATTTTATTTTTCATCAAACTTATAAATTGATATGTTTTTTCTCTTACCGAAATATAACCCTCCGATCAAATGAGTACATGAATGAGAAGATTACAACATGATTCATGGTGATGTCAAATATGTATAAGACTAACAATGGCCGTTGATGCTTTTGTTCTGAAAATATCAATGAATTTTAATCTTATCAGGGCTCGGTACAAAATTGGTAAACATTATCTTTGTTGATTTGGTTCAAGCAATAATAATTTTAGTTTTTGTTATTTGCAAGTTGGGGTGCTATGCGAGTTGCAACGAGTGGTTCTTTAAGTTCATACCAATTTATGCTGGTAATATTCAAGAATTGATTAAGAACGATGACGTTCACATTTAAAATTCAGGCGAATCATCTGGTGTGATGCATACACACTTGGTGTGATACCTGCTGGAATTTCGAACCTGCTAATGTAACATAATGACAAATGAGATAAAAGGTGTTTTGATCTTGAGTGTAGAGAGCTATATGGAGGCATGGATTATGAATGCAGGGTCATTATTTCATTCTTAATTCTAATAGACAATGTTTGGAAAATTACATTGCAGCAACTTTGATAGGGTGTATGTTGCTATTAATTAATTCTTAACTGCTACACAATTGGGGGGTGTTCACATAAAAATAAAAGGTAGAATTGTGTGGAAACAACTACAGTATCAGTTATGTTTCAAGCTTGAAAAGAAATTTGATTCATGTTGGATGGCTTGATAGTGAAGCCTATGCCACAACTTCCGTGATCATTTATGGAAGGCCACTAAAGGTTCATGGTCATTACATATGGAGCCAAGATGGGCACTCTTTATACAACAACAATTTGAGAGCACTCTGTAACATTGAAGATTATCTAGGTATATGTTGTAGTCTATATGGTTGTAGAGTATGACACATGAGTGAGATAATGTTGAACATATGTTATCAAAAAGTAAGCAACTTGTGCTCTCTTAATCCAGTAGGAAAGGAGCTTACTTGGGTACTAGGAGGTTTCAGGTTTGAATCACATTTTCACAATTTTTAAGTGGAATGAGAGAAAATGTGGTGCTCAAAGATAAGTTAAAAAAAGTTAATCACTTCTGCTATTGTTCCCTACTCATCGCTCTTCGGTAATCGTCGACTGATTACACCACCCTCCTTCATCATCTACTTGTTAGTTGTCAGCGATCGCCAACTGATTCGATGCTCTTCTTTCTTTATTTCACTAGCTGCCTGTGTCAGCTGGCCCTCATATTCTTTGCGGCCTGCGTTCGACATCCTATTCCACGTCCTCCGCCACCACTGATGCATTGTGACGTCCCACTTTCGAGATACCACGATAACTGACTTAAATCATATGGGAGATTATATATAAAAACATTTAGCTTTAACAAAATAAAACCATTTATCACATACAATGGAAGCAATATAATTGAAATGATAAGCTGAACTACAAACATGTTTAACACACATTTATTTATTCACAGGCCAAAATATACGTCTGATTTTATACAATAAGAAAAGATCAAACTGAACTACAAATCCCCCTGATTTAGTATTTGTAGACCCCTCGTGTGCCTTTTTCTTCACCAGTACCCGTTAATAAAAGCATCAGTCCACCGACCTTAGGACTGAGTAGGCAATAAGACTAATTTGCTAAATAAAAATTTTATAAGCAAACATGTATTATTTTTTCTTATCAGCATCAATAATAAATAGTCAAGGCAATTTAACAGTCATAACATAAATGCTGATGTCACATTATCATACAATATTAATAATACGTTACAATTTTTTTTTATTCTTTATACTTTTATCTTTCTGGCCCCGATTTTTTAGATTATGCCTCAACTGTCTCTTTTCATTATCACATATACATAGGATTCTTGGCAACTTCTATACCCCGCAAATGGAGGAGTGCCACATATACAACCATCCCCGATATTTGGCAGGTTTACACATCTTGGCAACCATCCTCGATATTTGACTGGTTATCATATCATATAATTCGAGCATAGGCAGGGACATAAACGCGACAAGAAACCCTTTTTAATTTGTTGTCGAACTTTAAAATATTTTTATAATTACATTTAGTTGTTCCAAGTCTACAGATCACATTTTGTCTTTAAACTTGGTAAACAACTCAATAATGCTTTAAATACACATCATCATGCTCTTAACATTCTTATAGATTTATTTTAGCATAGAAATCAATGTTCTATTCTACGATTAATTAATCATGTAGCTTGATCAGAAATCATGTATATAACAAATCATTCTGAAAAATAATAATTTCGGTAACATAAATTTAACTATAAAACAAGCATTCATTTGTACATGCCATTTTTAATTCAACATTACTCATAAAATTATGTATATTAAATTAATTGATCAATTTATAGATTTAATTTAATAAACAACTTAGAACTCATGTCTACCTCTTATACGGAATGTTGATAACTCAATGAAGGCTGAGAAATACGTGCAGAAATTCGGACGAGAAAACCCGCTTTAAGTTCTTTTTCCTCCTTTTTTCCTTCTTCTCCTCCTCCTGCTGCGGGTGCTGCAGCTGCTGCTGCTGTCGCGCTGGCTTGGCGGAACTGGCGGAACGGGCGGAACAGAGAGGTGGGCGGAACACCTGGGCGAAGGCAGAACCGAGAAACCGAGAGAGGGAGAAAAAATTCCCTTTTTTTCCAAGAGTCGGACGCCACACGGAAATAGGGCAGAGAAAGGCGGTTCCAGCGCAGTTCCTATCTGATTTGATGGAACAATTGCATTTTGGTCTCTCCATTTTTATTTTCTTATAAATAGGCCCAAAATTATTATTTTTAAGTTCAAAAATATTTCTTTTAGGCCCAAAATAGTTTTAATTTTTAAACTCCAAGGGTCTGTTTGTTTATAAGATTAAATTTAATAAGGTTAAAATTAAACTTGAATGGAGATATTTTTTTATTAAAAGTTGTGAATGATATGAAATAAAGTTAGTTATTATGTTGGGATATGTAAAGGATGTGATATAAAGTTAGTTATTATGTTGGGATATGTGAGGGATGTGATTATAAGTTAATTATTATTTTAGTAATATGTGTAGGATGTGAAATAAAGTTAATATTTATTATTAAATTTTATATGTGATGTGATATGCCAGGTTAAAATTAAATCAGATTAATTTTTAACTTCAAAAGAAACAGGGCCCAAATCATTATTCTTTGGGTGTCACATGCGTGGCCCTTGATCTGTTGCCTCACTTGTGTTTATCTAACGAATCAGTTGCAGTGACTCATCGAGATTCTGGGTTATCTACTCTGGGTAATTTTAAACCTTAAACAATATTTTTGAGTATTTTGCGAGATCTGGTGATGATTTTTATTATCGAGATTGTTTGATTTGCTTACCTGTGCGACCTTAACATTATTGTATAATTAAATTGTTGTTGGGTTATATGTATCTACAAGATTACCTACTTTTTTCGTATCCTGACTTTGACTTGTTAAATTATTGCTGCCTTTGATTTTGTAGTGAATAATTCATATATTAAGTGAACTTATTTCTAAAATATTTAAAATTGATCTTTTGACAAGATAGCAGGTTTGTATTTCTAATGATTTTCACATAGCGGAAACACCAGGAATTTACAATTTGTTCTGTAGGAGAGACCAATATAAGGTATTGAAACCAAGGTTTCGAAAACTGGACCGGCTTTAGAACCGGTAGACTGAAAGGTTCAAGGTTCAATGGCCTAACCGGGGTCGAACCGAGATGAAGTAAAAATTAGAAAAACTAATAAAATATAGTTAAGATTATATTATTCACACATTAATACAATAATTAGACATAAAATGAATGTTTAAAAATTAAATTTAACAAATAATATCTTATGTCAATAACCTAAAAAATAACTCCAACTAAATCGAAATAACAATAACCCCAACAAAATATTCATAAATCACAAATTGAGTATAATATTTAGTACATCATTAAAAGATCTGAACAAATATATGCTTTATCAATATTAAAATACTAAATCATTTCATCATTTCATATCACTAAAATACTAAATCATTCCGAAAGGATGGAGGTTGGAGAGGAGAGTGCGAGGTAAGGGAAATCGCGAGTTCGTGACTGTCGCGTGAGTAGAGACCGCAGAACGGAGGCTGAGTTAGGGACCCAGAGTTTAGGAATTTTTTTTTTAATTTTAAACTCAACCGGTCCAACCATACCGGTTCACCGGTTGACCGGTTGAACCGCAGTTTAGACTGGTTCTGGCCGATTTTAAGCGGATTCGGTTATAAAATTAAACCAGACCAGTTGGCTGACCGGTTCACGGTTCGACCGGTTGAACCGGCCGGTCCGGTCCGATTTTTAAAACCTTGATTGAAACACACAAATGTGATGGGGGAAAAAGAAATAGTAATTTAGGAATAATCTTAAAATAATTTTATTGATTGCTACTCAAAATAAAAGATATAAGCCTGTATATAGGTGACTCGACTACATAATGATAGAATAAATCAAGAAAAGCTACTAAACATATTCTCTCAAATCATAATAGCTTGTTTTTTGAATTTCGTACAAATCAGATACTGGGAGATGCAGAAACAAATTAAGTAGAATTAATAAAATTCAAAAATATACTAAAAATGCTTCAAAGCTGATGAAAATAGCCTTTTTTGTGGTTGAAAATGTTATGAGCAGAACTCATAAACCACAGCGTGGGGGTCGTCGAGAGCTTTCCGGAAAGGTGCTATGCACGTCGTAACTCTTTTTCGATTGGGAGATATCACCATGTAATTTCTTTTGCTCTTAATCGTGGGATTTTCTTTCCTTTTATCGAATTTTTTCAAATAATTTTCAGCAATTTGTTCTACATCATTCTCTCTTACTTGAAAAAAACTTGCCCTCGAGTGTTCTGGATAGTGTAAGGCTTTGTTTGGGTGAAATTTAAATAAATTAGATACATTAAAAATTGGAGAAATTTCGAGACCAGCTAGGAGATCCATTATGTCAGTGTTATTGTTGATCTTTTATAAAATATGACAAGGTCTGATTTTCTTTTTCTTTAGTTTACTATAAGTACCAACTGGAAATTTCTCTTTGAAACAGTTATTTGAGAATAATTTTGTTGATTGCTACTCAAAGTAGAGGATATAAGCTTATATATAGGCAACTCGATTGCATAATGATAGAATAAATTAAGAAAAGATACTAAACATATTCTCTCAGGTCATAAATGCTTACTTTCTAAATTTCGTACAAATTAGAATTTGAGAGATATGGAAACAAATTAAACAAAATTATAAAAAATTTAAAAATATACAAAAAATATTTTCAAATTGATGAAAACAACCATTTTTGAGGCTGAAAATTTGCCTTTGTGAGCAAAGCTCATAAATCATGGTGACGGGCCTGTTGAGAGCTTTCGGGAAAGTTGCTGTGCGCCTGGAACTCTTTCCAGATTGCGAGATATCACCATTTAACTTTTTCTGCTCTTGATCATGCGGTATTCTTTCCTTTTACTAGATTTTTTTAAATATTTTTCAGCAATTTGTTCTACATTAAATTTTATATAAAAAAATCTCACTTGTGTTTATTGCAGATATGTACAAGTATTAAGTGTTTTTGAAACAGTTGATACTATCTTTTTTAGTGATTGCCATAGCAGGATATCCCCTTTAATGCTTTATCCATGCGGCAATAAGTCATGTTAGTTCCCAAGTGATTAGCATCAACAACTTCAAGCGATTGGATGATTTTTAACCTGGCCAAATCACTCTAAAAACTTCAGGGAACTGAACTTCCCGTTGACATTAGCATCCTTATGCATCTCTTCGACATTGCTATGTGTTTAACATTATGCTGTTCATATTTCAGTCAAAATTCTTTTGGAATCTGTTTCATGAGAAATTAGCTATGGACTTTGTTGGTTCTTTTTGCAGGTTCAATGAGAATGAACTTCATAGGTTCTATACTGCAGCCAATGGTGACTTGGCGTGCTTAACGTCATCACTCAAGAAAACCATTCGTTGGAGGGAGTCTTATAACATACTCTCGTCTGAAGAACTAGAAGTTTGGTCGCATTTAGTCTTTTGGCATGGATTTGATGTGATTCTGAGGCCCAGCCTAGTTATTCGCCTGGGACTTGCATGCTCCTCTTTGGCACCTCATGATCGACCACGCTTTGCTCAAGCTGTTGGTACACACTTCTTTTATCGTTAATGATTATCAAATTTTAATTCTACCTGGTTTTCATTGAGGTATTTCATACTTTCTATATCATTAAAAGTCATTACATTAAATAGAAATTCTAGTTCTTTTGTGTAAATGAAGTTGGAGTTTAAAGGCTACATATTTCTATTGCCACCGCAATATAACTGCTTTCTGTAGTCTTTGTGACCAAGTAGCACTTCATCTGCATTTTAAACTTTCAAAAAGCCTCACAAAAAGGTGTTGGAAAGGATAAATTGCAGTTTATATTAAGTGGAGCACAGAAGAGATACATGATTCATATTAGGGGCTTTTAGATATAAATTAATTGATAAATCGTAGTTTGATCCATCTGCTTTGGCGTCCTCATAAGCTCAAACCAATATTTTGAAAACCGAACTGGTAATCGAATCGGAACAAGCATTTAGTTCATGATCGGATCGGTCAAACCGGTTTAACCAGCCGATCCAATTATTGATATTAATATAACAAAATAATATAATTATATACACATTTAATATTAAAAATATGGAATATATCTAATATAAAATATTTGTTACATAAATATAATTAAATAACTAATATCCTATGACCAACAAAATTTAATTAACATATATTTAGTATAAACAATAAAGATTGATGAACATATATATATATATATATATGATTTTTAATATGACAAATGAAATTAAATATTATATATTATATATATTCAACATAAAATTAATTAATATATATTCATATTGAAATAAAAAATGTTTAGTTATCTTTCAAAAAAAAGTTTAATCATAAATATGAATCTAACATAAATTTTTTATCTAAAAAGCTTATTAACTTAACTACAAATATTGCCAACAAAGACAAATAAATGTTTTTGTTGAACCAACATTTAACTTGTTCAATCGGTTCACCCAATTTGATCGGTTCAATTCGTTCTAAATCTGTTCAATTCTTCTTCGGTTTTAACATAGAACCAGACTAGACTAGAGACCGGTTTGCTGTCCGATCAGTTGAACCGGTTGGTCCGGTCTGGTTTTTACAACATTGGTCTAAACTATTTTAATGTGAATTCGATTTGATCCAAATCGTGCCTAACGTGAATTTGACTAATCCAAATTGACCCAATACATTTACAGAATACCAAAGTGGGAATTTCCACTGATATAATATGTGTAATGACTTATAAGTTCGACTCAAAACTGACTCAAATAAAACATACAAAAAATAAGATAACTATATATGTATATATATTTATGGATGTGTAATGTAGGTATGAGACCGTAGACTAAATTGATGTTGGTGTCAAAACTGATTAGTCTCTGAATTACCGTCTTAGTTCTTCATTAGTTATCAACTTGGAGCTTAGTTGGCATAGGAAGGAGGAATATATGCAGTCGTTGATTAGTAAGGATCACTTTGCAAGTCTAAATGCACAGTTTTGGGTGACTAGTGGAAAAGTAGTATTGTGTGGCAAGATGATTCCTCCCTGATCCCTCTCTCAACCTCCCTTCACTGGAATGAAAGTGATTTAGAACATGAAATTGTGAGCTTACAAAATGGGTATTGGGAGGAGCATGTGATCCATTCGTATTATTATGACCTGTCTGTTGAAGAATAAAAAGGGCATTGGGAGGAGCATGTGATCCATCCGTATTATTATTACTTGCCTGTTGAAGAATAAAAAGGGCATTGGAAGGAGCATGCAATCCATTCATAATATTGCCTCCTGCCTGTTGTATAAGTCGATGATTCATTGGTAGTGACTTTGCTATAGGTATCCACTAAAACATTATTGAAAGTGAATCTTCAAAAGGCGATTTTCATTACTTATGGTGTTCTATCCATGCTTGAGATACTTAGCGATGTAGCTAGGGTGAGAACAAGTCAAGGTCCAAACTGACAAATGAAGGTGCAAACTGGACCCGGAAAGGCTAATGGAATACATGTTAGCTTTTGCACTTCTGCCTTCAGGTTTTCGGCTAGGTAAAATTTAATACATATTGATATCAATAAACAGTAAAGGCTGATCTCGATTATTTTTGAACCAAATTGGTCATTTCAGGGTTTCGTATCAGATGTCAGTCTGTGTTTTTTGCACCCCCATGGTTGTGTCTATAAAGCAGTAACTGTATTGTCTTCTCCTCTGTTGGACTACTAAACTAATGGTTTATATTCATTCTAGGGAGGATAGTCAGTAAACATTTCCTCAGGTAATCTCAGCCTTTAGCATCTATCCTTGCTGCATACTTGATTTGATAGATCTTGTGGGCAGTTCGTGGCAGCATAAAGAGACAGAAAAGGTGATAACCACCTGCTTAATAAAGCTATAAAACTGATCTTGGATATTTCTTTGCAATAAATGCATGGATTTTAGGATAATCTCTTACAAAAGGTGTTCAATGCAAAAGCTTTTCATTTGGGAGCTTCATGATGATCAATAATTGTTTTTTTTATGGTGAGGATCAATGTTTACTCAAAAAATAAAAATCAACAAGTGTACATAACATTTGAAGGCAGATTGATATCAGATTTTGCTATAAAGGTGATAATTCTAGGACTTCAAAGTTTTTGGGGATCAACGATTTTCTATAAAGGCAAGTCTCTGTAGTTAATTACACTTATCTCCTTTCAAAGAATGGAACTTTTGATTAAGGGAAGAATTAATATACTAAATTGATGGCACAAAGACAGATAGAGATAAAAGCACCCTGTTAAGATCCCATGATTCTATTTTCCAAGACTCCACCAATGGTCCAAACTCATTTAAACCTTTGGCCAGAAGGTGATAGAATGATTCATCATGAATCATGGGTTCCATCGTCTGGAGATATTCCAGTGAATTAAGACAAAATTTGTCACAAAGTCATTTAAAAATTAAACTCTATGGGGCTTCTACGAATATAATGATTAAGACAACTAGGATTGCTTAATCACTATAGTCATAGATAATTTGGAGTGTTAAGGTATTTGATGAGAATTAACACTGAATTTGTGACGTGAAGGTTGAGGGACTTAGGTGAGCTCAACCATCAGATTGATTTGAGAACCTTTGAGTATTAGGAGGTTTGATGGGCCTAATATTCTAAAGGGATTTAAATTTAGAACCCAAGTGTTAAAATATCAAATCTAATTGAGAAGTCTTGGGTGTTAGGGGATTTGATAGCCTAACATCCCAAAAAGAATTTAGATTGGAAATTTGGATTTGATTTAGATTTGGCATGGGCTTTGATTTGAATTTGAGTTTTGATTTTAGTTTTGGACTTGCTCTGAAGAGTTTGGAACTTGAATCTAGATTTGGATTTGGGGCATTTGAAGATCTAAAAGATTTGGATTCAAAGATTTGGATATTTGAGTTTGAAGATTGGAACTTGAATAATTTTCACTTAAGATCTAGAGTTTTAATTTAAGAATTTGAGAATTTAATTTTAATTACAAGTGTTCACTTCAACATACTTTGAGTGATCTTCAAAGTAGAGGAACCTCCTTGTAAATTGGAGGTAAATGGACTTTAAGTGAAATATTCGTATAACATCGGCCCTTCATTATAATTTTTCATACTTTTGAGTTCAAAATGTGAAGCATGTGGTACATGAACTCTATGTTTAATACTCATGTGAAATTCTCGTGTTTTAGGACCTAGATGAAAGTTTAGTATCTAAATAAGATATTTAAAAAATATGAGTGTTTGATTGTAAATGTACCATCAATTGACGAATATCATAAGTTTGAATTTGGAACATCATAAAATGGATAATTTTTATGTGTAACATCAAATTTCATGATTTAGGACTTAGGTGAAATATTTATAGATTTTGGGTACTTGAATATAGTTGCACTATTATCGTCCTTGACTGTGGATTTACAGTCACAAGCCTTTCTAGAATTTAGTTTTGGGAGGAAAAGGACTAGTATTAGTCAACTTGTCCAAAAATTCATGTTTAAGCTTCGCATGGGACTTAAATGAAATATTAGAGAATTTCGGGATCTTTTATGCAATAACATAATACTCACTCATAATTCTAGCCTTAAAGAAGATTTATTCTTGAAGATAGTTGACATTTTTCTCATTGTGTTTCAAGGCATATTTAAATTTAGGGTAAATTACACCCAGGTCCCTGAGTTTAAGATTTAATAATGCACAGGTCCACGTTCTAATATCGGGGTCCCTGAGTTTTAATAAATTATCAAATGGGTCATTTTTTATTTATTTTTTATTATTATTTTTTTAAATTATCATTATACCCCTACCCTTCTGTGTCCTCTAGATCCCCGCTCACGCGGCCTCGCGCGCGGCCGCCGGCGAAATCCAATGTTATAATTTTAAAAACGTGGACCTGTGCGTTATTAAGCGTTAAACTAAGGGATCTGGGTGTAATTTACCCTTAAATTTATTTTATATTTGGACTTAAATGAAATAATCATTCTCTATAGGTTCTGGATTACAATTCGAGCAAACTTCTATCTTATTATAGTTAAGCTCTTCCTACTTTCCTATCCAAAGGTTGGATGGAGTTCTTTATCTTTGTTAAATCCTAAGTTCACAAGATTGATGACTTAAAATGAAATATCTAGAGAATTAGAGACCTTTTTTGTAAATGTACACAATGTTCTCCCTTAATTCTCTCCTTCTGTAGTTCAATTGTGAGAGAAATGTCTCTTTAAAGTATGAAACTTTTCGAGTTGGATTTTATATTAGAGTTTTCTTACATTTGGATCTAAATGAAATATCTGATATTTTTAGGTTTTTATTTACAATTGTCCAGAAACTTTCTTTTATTTTGCACTTATTCTTGAGAGCTGAGATATCTCTTCATTTAAAGTGTCAATCATATGAATTTTTTTTATTTCGCCTCATTAAGAACTTAGATGAAAGATTTCATAATTAGAGGATTTCCTATATAATTTTACAATATTCAATTCTAATTCATATATCTTTATATCATTTTGGATGGTCATTTTTTAAGATAATTTTCGATGGAATGGATTTTTAATAGAAGGGATTTTCGATATAAGATATTTTTGATAGAAGATTTTTGACTAAAGAAATTTTCATTTAATATTTTAATATTTGATTTTTTTAGAAGAGTATATCGAAGGATTCTCTAAAGCATTGAAAGAGGCAGTTAGAGCTATTTTAGAGAGAGAAAATCAATCATTTATCTTTTAACTTAACCGATTCTAATCTGAAAGCTTTTTCTATGAAAACTATATTGATAAACTCTTTATGATTGGGAGAATTGCATAGGTTGTCTCCAATCAATTTTAGGAGTCTCTGTTTAGTGGATTTTGCTTAGAGTGTCAAAAATAAAATTATTTCATTTTGACGAGGTTCGCTAATCGATTTATGAAATTAATACATCAGTTAGCTCCATCTCGATTTCAGGATCGTGTAGGTAGTCTCGGTTTGTTGAGACGAGCTCTAGATTGCTCAATCGAGCTCAAATTTCATTTTAATATTTTAATTTGATTTTTCTTGAGCTGTTGTGGAAGGCAGGTGTTGAAAGAGATAGCTTTTGTTGTTGGAGATTGGAGAGAGAAACAGAAAGTTTAGAGAGAGAAAATTAATTAGTTAACTTCTAACTCAGCTGATTCACAATCTGAAGACCAATTTCGATGAGAAATATATTAGTGAGCTTTGCATGATCGTGAAAGTCACATGTAGTCTCTGATAAGTAGATTTTGCTTAAAGAGAAATAAAATTATTTCATTTCGGCGACGATCACTTGCTGATTTGTGAAATTGACGTATCAGTTAGCTTTGTCTTGATCTAAGGATCGCGGTGGCCTTGGTTTGTGAAGACGAGCTTCGGATTGCTCGATCGAGCTCAATTTTCATTTCAGCCATTTTAATATATATATTTTTTTATTTTTTTTGATATCTGATTTTCAAAGCAGCTTTTTTGAAGGCATTTTTGAAGCTTCTATTTTTTTAGAGAGAGAAAGTTATTTGTTAACTTCTAACTTTGCGATTTATCATTTGGAGGCTGATTTGAGGAATTAATGAGTCAATTAACTACATAAGATTGAGGGGATTGTAATGGTGGCATCCGTTCTATGCGAATCTCTTTTGATAAGTAGATTCTTTTTAGAGAGACAGAATTACATATTTTCATTTTGCGATGATCGCTCACTGTTTTATGAAATTGATGCTATAGAGGGCTCCGTAGGGTTGAGAGGATCGCAATGGTAGCTTTCGTTCGATGAGAATCACCTCTGATAAGTAGATTTTTTTGAGGGAGAAAATGAAATTATTTGCTTCCGTCGACGAGCCTCAGATTTGCGAAATTGATACTATAGGGAGCTTCACCTCGCTGTGAGGATTGCATAGATGATCTCAATTCATGAATTAGAGCTTTGAATTGCTCTAATTGAATTACTTTCTCAATCAACCATTTGTTTTTTAATGAAATATTCTTCTGCCTATCAGAAGAAAAAAAGGAAGAAGCGGCTGAAGGAGAATAAGGAGCTGATGTCAATTGAATCTTCAAATTTGTTATTTCTTCTTCTCACCCATAGGCCTCTGTCAATTTTCTTCTTCTCTCCGCGCCTTCTCTCTTACCTCTCCAGGTCTTTTTTTTTTCTTTGCACTTTCTCTCTGTTCTCTCCCCTCGCCCCTTTCTGTTAGAGCAACAGTGCACTATTTATAGTCTTTTGAGAGCTCAGATAATCTCTTGGTGAGTTTAATTAAGTCTCAGTCACTTTCTTTGGAGCTCAAGTGTACTCATTTGCATGTTATTTCGGTTTCTTAAACTCGCCTATGGTGTTTACACCAAATTATAACTGTTTACAGCAGGCTGTTTTAAAAAATTATTTATTTTAATTATTAATTTTTTTTTGTGACTGGCGACCATTTTGAAAGCTTGGGCTTTGAAGGTTGCTGGGCTTATTCAACGTAAAGCTTCAAAGGGCTATTTTGAAGGAACAGAACTTCACAGCAACCATATGTTCGTTGAGCTTCGAAGAGCTTTTTTTTTTTTTTTTAATTTTGCAAAAGCTCATGAAGACCATAAGATGATGGATGGCAGAAATCAACTTTCATTGTTGAGGCGTTAAAGAAGAAAGCAACTTTCTTCTTCAACTTTTCACGTGTCATTTATCAAGTCCCCCTATTTTTTCTATATATATATATATATATATTGGCATTTAGATCAAGGACTACTTCAGTTATCTTCATATGGATTATCTGCAATCTGTGGTGTAAATCTTTAAGAATTTGTTGAAGGATTGTGGCAGTAATGATTACAGTATTGTACTTTTAATGCAGTCTCTCAAATTGATCATGGAATTCTGGGTTTGACTGAAGAAAAAGATTCAAGTATCACAGTTTTAATGGACTGCGAAGGCTTATCACCTAGCATATTTCCTATGAGTATGATGAGATCATTTTGTACTCTCGTACAAGATCATTACCCAAATCGGTTAGGTACTTTATTGATACTGAGACTCCCTCCAGCAGTTCTTGTTATCGCACAAACTTTTATTCAGGTGAGCCGTTTTTTTTTTTTTTTTCTGAACTATGCCTGCTTTGTTTCGTAAACATGCATCTTGCTTGCTGTTTATTTCACAATATTTTGCCAAGTATTATTGTATGATAATTTTTTTTTATTGCCTACTGTGGAATAAATTTATTGGTAAAGAATCACTTATGATCATGTTGGTTTCACACATTGGTAGATCTAAAGACCCACTTGGTTTATTGATGCTACTACTTAACCCAAGAAATAGTCAGGTTGATAGGAGATTCCAAACTGTCGACAATATACGGCACGAGTAATTTGGTTGACATAACAAAACTCCTACCGAAAATTGGCTTCAAGTGGAAAGTTGATTGTCCCGATATTGGATCACATCTAGTTTGAGCTTTAGATTGTAAGATTTTAACCTAATTTGAAATAATCTGTAAAACATCATATCCCTACACCTTAACACCATGAAGGCATTGGCATTGATTACTTTTCCAGAATTATGCTATCTATTATTCATTATCCACACGAGTTCTTTTTGTTTTATCTAGTTCATCGGTCACAAAAATAAGTACGTAGTTAATTTGATTGTTGTCTGCAAAATGTAGGCTTACGTCAAAATAATAGGATGATTTTTGGCTGTTTTATTGCAACTTTTACCGATCCGATCCCGGCTCAAGAGTCGTGTCTCCCTCTTTAACCTTCATGACTCAAAACCCACACATATTTATGAACATGGCTTAACCTCGGTTCCACCCTCACCCTGTTATCAATCATCATACTTTATATGGCTCTGTTTGGCAATGGACTAAAAATCATGGCTAAAATTAGCCATGGCCAAAATCTTAAATTTATTTTAAAAAAAAAACTTAAAAAATTATTTTATATCTCATCTCACACAAATTCTAACATTAAACAATCATTTTATTTCACATCTAACACAATTCTCAATAAATCAATCAACTTTATTTCACATCCAACACAATTCTCAATAAATCAATTAACTTTATTTCACATCCTACACAATTTTTAATATAACCAACTTACTTTATTTCACATCATACACATTTTTCAAAAATGGCTAAAAATTCCAACCAAACTTTCTTTTTTTCTTATTACCAAACAGAGCCTATGTTTTCGTCTACTATTACTACCCATCAGAAAATCGTTTTTTTCGTTACCGGTCCCGTCCATCAATGCCCTTCCCTAACTTTAGATGCTGCGTTGCGGCGATGTGTATCTAATGTCATTTTATGCTCGATTCCTTCTCTTGCTAGGTTCTGAAGCCCGTAACACAAGAAAAACTACGAATCATGAGAGACGACGACCACAGGCTTCTTTTCGAGTTTCTTAGAACAGTACCCGCGGTCCTTGGAGGAGACTGCAGGTGCTCAAGGTGCATCATGCTATCAGCAAATGGGAATTCTGATCTCATTCGAGAGATCTCCGATGATGAACGCACAGCAAGTGAAACAAGTGATGTCTTTCCTCTGAGCGAGCGCTCGGCCGCAGATCTACCCTACGGAGGGAACTGCGATCATCTCCTGAGGTATGCCGTCATCTCGATCCTCATGGTGTGGGTTCTCATCGCCATTTTAGCCGCAACGCATGACTCGTTTGCTCTTTCTTGATTCTTGTTTTTGAGGATATTAGCTCTTGTGCTTATGTTATTTTTGTTGCATGCACCAAAAATGTTTTTTTTTTTTGGGATAATTACCTACATGCCACACCATTTCGTTTTATTTATACGTTACCCATCCATTCTTAGTTTATTACGCTATGCACACTCAAAACATTATAAAATCTTACATACACACACTTTCACTTATTTTCATTATAATGAGCAATTATAATTTTTCAATAACCTAACTGTAATTAGGTTACAAAAAATCTGAACTGTTCATCATATTATTTTAAGGATATTTAAATATATTTTGAGTGAAAATTTTAAAACTTTGATGTTTAGATTGTGGTAAGGGAAGGAAATATCCGCAGCGTGAATTGATTTTAGGACAGATCAACGCTTTAGTGTGACATCAAGGAAGAAAAAAAATATATACTATTAAGGGTAAAATTATGATTTTAATAATTTACTAACGAATTTTTTTTTTCAAGTAGATTTTGACTAAATTTTAATTTAAGTCTGTGTATGTAAGATTTTATAATGTTTTGAGTGTGTATAGCGTAATTAATTAAGAATGAATGAGTAATGCATAAATAAAGTGAAATAGTGTGATATGCAGGTAATTATCCTTTTCTTTTTTCATCTGCGTCTAGCAATTAGGTTTTAAATTAACGAAATAGGTCCTCTAATTTGAGGTAATATACAAATTAATCATTTAACATTAATAAAGTGGCAATGAGAGAGATTTTTTTCTAATTAATGAATTTATTTGATTCATTTAAAGCTAAGTTAATATTTTAGATGAAGATTGTATTCAAATTAGTTCATCAATTAGAGAAAATCTCTTATTAAGTATTTTAATTAATATTAGAATAACTTACCTTTGGGTCCTTGAGGTCACTTGAGTGTTTCAATTAGTTCCTTGAGTTCAACATTCGTTTATATTCTTTTATAAATGAAAAGACAATATTATCCTTCCCTTTTTCCGCCTCCGGCAGTGCTGGTGCGTGGGCTGTGAGCGTGGCGGCTCGTGGATGCGTGCTCGCTCGGCCTGTGCCGGTGCAGGTGAGCCTCACGCGCATGGCCGTGTGGCTGGTGGAGCGAACAGCAGTGATGGCAGCCTGGCCCGCGCGCATTGAGGTCACAGCTGTTGGCACATGTTCGCCCGGCCTGCGCTCGTGCAGATGACCATAAGTTGCTGGACTCATGGCCTGTGTGCTCGTGTTGCTGTTGGAGGTGGGAGAAGGGAGAGGCATTTTTATCTTATAATTTCTAAAAAATTTTTATTAAAATCTGTTAAAATTAAGAACGAAGATTTTCTATGTAATACTAAGATAAAATACACGACTTTTACAGTAATTAATGCTTAAATTAAACTTCTAAATGTAAAATTACAAAATTACCCCTCTTTCCTCTTATCACCTCTCGTCATAAACTGAATTTCATAACCTTCACCCTCTCTCTCTCTCTCTCTCTCTCTCTCTCTCTCTCTCTCACCAGTAGTCCCCACAGGAGCAAACCCCACCCTTGAAATGATGAAACCGCCTCCGATCCCTCAGCACGATCTCCCTCCCGTACTCCTCCGACACCTTCTTCATCACCTCGTGGCAGTCCCCGCAGACCCTAAGGTTCTTCACCACCCTCACCGCCGCCCCCGCCGCCGTCCCAATCAGCCCCATCGCCACCGCCGCCCTCTCGCTGTGCCCCGCCGCCGCCGCCCCCTCCCCTCCCACCCGCCGCGCCACCTCCGCCATCATCTTCTTCACCGCCGCCGGATATCGCCGCTCCTCCCCGTCCTCCACAACGAACGAATGGATCCTCCCGTCCACCTCCACGACGCTGCACCCGGGCTCCTTCCCCATCTTCTCCCTCTTCATCTCCCTCCTCACCCTCGCCGCCGCCTCCCCCTTTCCAGCCCTCGCGTACGCGTTCGCCATGAGCACTCTGTCCCAGTGGTGGTGCCCCCGCCGTCCCTCCAGCCTCGCGATCTCCTCCATCGCCATCTCCGCCATCTCCACCTCGCCGCGCGCGCTGCAAGCGCCCAGCAGCGTCCGCCACAGCTCCGCCGCGCCGCTTGCTGCCTCCGGCGAGCTCCGGATCACCCCTACCGCCTCCTCCAGCCGCCCCGCCCTGCCCAGGAGGTCGACGATGCAACCGTGATGCTCCGGCCCGGCTACCAGTCCGAACCGGCCCTTCATCTCCTCGAACAATCTCTGGCCATCGTCCACCAGACCGGCGTGGCTGCACGCCGAGAGCACGCTGACGAACACCACCCCGTCTGGCCGGACGCCAGAGCGGACCATACGCTCGAAGAGCTCGACCGCCTCGCGCCCCCGCCCGTTCACGGCGAGGCCGGCGATCATCGCCGTCCAGGAGATCAGATTCCGGCGAGGGGTTCGCTCGAAGATTTCGAGGGCCCTGTCGACGGCGCCGCACCGGGAGTACATGTCGATCAGCGCGGTGCGGACGCTGATCCCGCCGTCGATCTCGTGCTTCTCGGCGTAGGCGTGGACCCACTCGCCCAGCTCGAGAGCTCCGGCGTGGGCGCAGGCGGAGAGGACGATGGAGGTGGTGATTCCGTCCGGCCGCGGCATGCCGGTGAGTTGGAGAGCGCGGAAGAGGTCGATGGCTTCTTGGGAGAGGCCGTGCTTTGCGTACCCGGCGATCATCGTGTTCCATGTGATGATGTCTCGGTCGGGCATTTCGTCGAACAGGCGGCGGGCGTCGGGCATGGGCCCGCAGGTCGAGTAGAGGTGCACGAGGGCATTGCGGACGAGGAGAGCTTGCTCGAGGCCGGATTTGAGGGAGTGGGCGTGGATCTGCCGGCCTGCCTGGAGGGCGAGGAGGCGGGAGCAGGCGCCGAGGAGGGCGGGGAAGGTGTGGTGGTTCGGCCGGACGCCGGCGAGGTGGGCGGCTGCGTAGAACCGAAGCGCGGCGTCGGGGGAGGGGGAGGCGGCGAGGGACTGTGCGATGGTGTTGCGCATGAAAGGGGTTGGTTTGGGTGAGTTGGAGAAGAGAAGGAGCGCGTAGTCCATGGCAGTGGAGTCATGGCCGCTGCCGCCGTCGGCGGCGGCGGCGGCGGCGGAGCAAAGGGCGGCGAGATGGTTTTGAGAGGAAGGGGCATGAGCAAGGCCGGATTTGATGAGGGCGGCGTGGAGCTGCTTGATTTCTGGGAGGGTGAAGCGACCGTCGGCGGTGGTCGTGAAGGGGAACAGCGGGTTCTGGAGATTGAAATGAGAGGAAGGAGAGGAAGATGGAGAGGTTAGCGATGTCATCGTGGCATTGCTTTCTGAGTCTCTGACCTCTGCACATCGGTTGATATTTTCATTATATTTTTGTTATATATTTTGGCCGTATTTAATGCTGAATAACGTACAAATTTTTTTTTTTTTAAATTATAACATCGAAATTTTTTAATTTTAATAAATTATCAAATATTTTTTTATTATTAATTTTTTTTATAAAATTACTATTATATTTCTCGACCTCACCTCTCTCTCCTCTCTATCCCTCGCATGCGCGGGGTGTGCAACCCATCGTGCGGTCGCTAAGGAGGACACAACAGGTTCGACGGTCGCTCGGCTTATACGACCCACCAGCTGCCACGTGGCTTGTGCGTCCCACCGGCGGCCACGCGGTGTATGCGACCCATCGGGAGCCGCGCGGTGTATGCGACCCACCGGCAGCCGCGCGGTGTATGCGACCCACCGGCAGCCGCCCGGCATCAGCGCGACTGTCGGTGGGTGGCATTGCTCATGCGCGGGGATCAAGAGGAGGAGAGAGAGAGGTGGGAAAGAGAAAGAAAGGCTGAGGAGTATAATAATAATTTTTAAAAAAATTTAATAATAAAAAAATTAAAAAAATTCATTTGATAATTTATTAAAACACAGAAAATTCGATGTTATAATTTTAAAAATTTAAATCTGTGCATTATTAAATGTTAAACTCAGAGAACTGAATATAATTATTCTTGAAAAATATTTAAAACATTAATATTATACTGTGAATGCTTAGTTATATAAATATTACATCCAATTAAATAATAAAATAAAATAGATATGTAGCGTGTAATATTTATAATTTGTTAAAATAAAGAGTTTATGATAAATATCCATATTAAAATTGTTAAAATTAAAATTAGCCACTAATTAAACTAGAAGTTAAATATTTACCTCTAATATAAATAAACTTTGAGCATCAAAATATCAATTGCCACATATAAGAAATGTTTTATGGCAGTCTAAATGGTCTCAAACTTAAAATCCAATTTTTCTATCAAGAACTAATCAACAAAATTTTTTTCATAAAAAAAATTTAACTTCAACTAAAATTTCTATATAGTAATTGCCACGTAGATATAAAAATTAATTTTGTAATTTTGCATTTGTGATGCTGTATAATATAAGAAATTTTAATTAGCTTCAATATTTGATGTCACTTACGAGAGAGATAACATTAGTTACACTACTCTATGTTTTGCTGATTTTAGATGACGCTATGTTCAAGTTATATGATAAATTTGTACTCTTTTGTTATGATTATGAACATACTTTGAAAAAAAATAAACATTGAAAAATAATGCCATCGACAAAATATGGATGAAGTTAGACAAGTTGATTCATAAATCAATTAAAATATAATTAAAAAAAGAAATAATTACTTACATACCACATTATTTAATTTTATTTATACTTTATTTATTCATTCTTAGTTAATTACGTTATGCACACTTAAAATATTATAAAATCTTACATACACACATTTGAGTTAAAATTTAATCAAAATTTATTTGAAAAAAATATTCTGTTAGTAAATCATTAAAATTATATTTTTACTCTTAATAATACATATTTTTCTCTTCTTCAATACTACACTAAAACGCTGATTTGTCTTAAAATTAATTCACGTCGCAGATATCTCCTACCTTTACTGCCACCTAAACATTAAGATTTTAGAATTTTCACTCAAAATATATTTAAATATCCTTAAAATAATAGGATGAACGGCTCAGATTTTTTGTAATCTAATTATAATTAGGTTATTGAAAAATTATGATTACACATTATAATAAAAATAAGTTAAAATGTGTGTATGTAAGATTTTATAATATTTTGAGTGTGCATAGCGTAATTAACTAAGAATGGATGAGTAAGACATAAATAAAACTAAATTGTGTGGCATGTAGGTAATTATCCCTTAAAAAAAATAATAGTGAAATGCTTCAATATCACTACCACACAAAATATAAGAGCCAAAATAGTACTTCTAGATAGCTCAAAGCAATTCAAGAAGATAACATCTATCAAGTCATAGTTAAAAAATTCTAATTGCAAAGGTATTCTCACATAGGAGTTTGACAGCCAGTACTTACATTGAACAAGAAAACAGCAGAAGTTGCTATAGATATAAAATCTTCCAGCATCTTATTTGGATGTAGAGAAGATAGCTGGCTCAGCAGCATCCTAGCCAACAAAATCAAATGCTCAGTTTACTTCTTTTGCTTCATCCTGCAATGGAACAATGCTTTAAAATCACAAAATATTATTTACTTCACCTTGAAACAAGTTTTTCTACATAAATTATCAAGCAAGTTACTGATAGATCTCTGCAATTAAACTCATACTTACACTAAGTTCATATGTTTTGAAGTCGTTCACTTAAATCTCTGATTAGTATTTTGCTTTATTTTTAGCTTCTCATTTTAAATTCTAGGAACCTTTATGGACCAACTGTAGGGAACTATCAGTAATTTGCCACTTTTATCTTTGATGAAAAGAATACCGAGCAAATGGATTAGATTTCTATGTGCTGCTTCCGCATGCTAAAAGCATAACACTTTATATTGAAAATTAACAATATTCCTGTTTGTTTGCCCGTATAAAATTAACCTGGTTTAATTTTAACCAGGCATATCACATCACATATAAAATTTAATATTAAAAATTAACTTTATTTCACATCTTACACATATTACTAAAATAATAACTAACTTATATCACATCCCTCACATATTCCAACATAATAACTAACTTTATATCACATCCCTCACACACCCCAACATAATAACTAACTTTACTTCACATCATTCACAACTTTCAATACAAAAATATCTCTATCCAAGTTTAATTTTAACCTTGTTAAAATTTAACTTACAAACAAACAGACTTAATGTTTGACAGAAACCAAAAGGTTGGACTTCTTTTCTTCTCAAGGGCAGCCATTCCTCTGCTTCTCACCAAAAATTGAAAAGAAAATAGCGAATAGCTATATGCTAACGCCAATAATATTTGAAAGGATTGCACAGCATTTTGATCTGGTTTGGTTCGTCGATTTTCCAAATTCAACATTAAGCTGAAATTAAAGAGCACGCACTGAAATTAAATCATATCTCAAATTGGATTTGGATTTGGGCTGGTGAAGCTTAAGAAACTTATATATTGGGCTGGTTTCAGGTTGACTGATTTTAGGGTAGGTCAATTTCTAGCCCAACCCGGTTCCAAAACATGAACCCAAACAGACACCACTAAGGCGTACCATCTAGGCTCTGACGAGATATTTCTTTATAGGGACATTGGGTTATCATAGCTCAAATAACAAATAATGCATTATGCCTAGGATGGTAACAGTGAGCGTAGGTTGAAGCAAAATACACACGTATTGAATGCGTATTCTTTGATTTTCTTACTCAATAACAAGTAGAGAGCATTCTTCACATGAGCATATATCTTAACCACTCCACTAACACAAAGACGCATGCATTTTGATTTAGTTCCTAGCACAACCGCAATCCAATTCAAACGACTACCAATTCTGATTTTGTATAACAATCTGC
Organism: Apostasia shenzhenica; assembly: GCA_002786265.1. NCBI lineage: Eukaryota > Viridiplantae > Streptophyta > Magnoliopsida > Asparagales > Orchidaceae > Apostasia > Apostasia shenzhenica. The sequence continues at coordinate 436,048 of KZ451909.1, read as the reverse complement.
ATAACAGACATAATGTTAGCAGATCATTTCCAGATCTAACAATGTCATGGCGCGCATGATAATTTCAGGAAAAAACTAAATCAATACATTGAAGACTTACATATTTGCCACTTAAATCCACAGATTTACAGCATAATAAAATTTTACAAGCCTGAAGGATTAGCAGGACAACCTAGTTTGACCAAAAGGCAACTGGGGAAGCACCAAGGCTTTATACATATCATGCACTTGAAACAAGGGTTCACCAATATGCAAGAAAACTTTTTGTTGGATGCATGAATAAAATTTGGTGATGCCCTCTCTCTGAGGCCATTTGCTACCAGTTAAAGATAACAGATCACTTTGAACAAACCGAGAGAATTAAGGGATTGTGAAAAGCACATCTGTCCCTTCCGTCAACACTACATGAACCCAAAAATTCAGGCAGTCCATAAAAGCACATAACAAATCGCAACAACGGAAAATCAATAATCCCCTCACTATTTTTACCGACGAGGAGACTAACCTATCAACAATATTAAACCAAAAATCCTCCTCCATGTTATTGGTACAACAAAGTTTCACCTTTACCCTCTCTTTTTTATTTACCATCTTCTTTCCTATAGCAATACATGACGTTGCAGAGCAATTACTAAAAATAGTCCATTATACAAAGCATAACTCATTTGGGCGGCAGCTAGTTGTCAGGTTTTAGGTTTATGAAGCCAAATTTATAGATCACTGTTACGTGCAAGTAAAGGTTTACTTTGATACAGCCATAAAAATGACTTCGTAACTTCATAATAGATCTTAAGCTACCTGCTAAAAGTAATGTCCAAAATGGCAAAACCTCACAATGTTCTACTCATCTATAATCTTTGCAATTCCAGAACGCCAATCTATCCATTAAATGACGAAACCTTCAAATAATCAAATTGCAGAACATACACCATAAACCAGAAAAAAAAGGCCACAGAATTGTATCAAATATTTGAACAAAAACCATAAGTTCTCCAAGAAAGTCCTGATTCTGTTACCCAACCACAAATCAAGATAAAAAAGATGGCAGAATCCACAAAGACGAATTTCCTACGAGCAAATGATCTAAACCATAATCTTATGAAAAGAACTTCTTCTGCGATCTATATTAAGTTCAAATTCGAGGAAGGCCAACTTATACTGCTCACTTCCACTCAGTCTACTTTGTACATCTCGACATCCTGTTGACTTGAGGCTCAAACTACCAGAGCCCACTGAAACGATCGCCCCCATTAAATTAAGGGGCTTATATTAAGCCCAAAAATGATGCCTCCACTCAAACCAACATTAATTACCGCCTCTTCACATACATTGTTTCTCACTCCTCGAAGAACCAGGAGACTCCAGTAGGCTGATTGTGCAGCTTCTTAGCAAGGAACAGAGGGAATCTCTTGCCACAAGGTAATTTGGTAGGAGAGATCTCTAGAATAGAGAAATGAGAATATGCGTTTATTACTTCTTTGGCTAATCATGGCCACCCTCAATTGGTGCCATCAATTTTATTTTCCATTAGGATTTTCCACAAAAAGTCGCTTGCATTCCATTCTTTCCCAGTTTCTATCTCCTTCCCACATACATCTGGTTCGTGCATGTTAATGTTGACGGTCTTCATCGCATGAGATCTCATATGTTCGTCCACAAGAACAGAAACCAAATAAATAAACAAATAAAGTACTAGGGTTCGATCCACACACCTCGCAAGCTCTTGCGCGTAGGGCGATTTCTTCATATCCTCCTCTGCAAACAAAGAGGACATCCAAAATCAAATCAACCAACGAAGCAATCAGGAGTGAGATTCTATAAGCAAGGTAGAGAGGTAGATTAATTTCACCAGTGAGGCCGAGGGTCATTTTGGTGATGACCGCGCCGGTAATGGCAAAGCCAACGAGGAAAGGCCAGTTCCTGTTCCACTCCCTGCGGAAGAATACTGGCCATGGATCGAACTTCCTCATCTTTCTCTCTCTTTCCACCTCTCCCCTCCCCTTCGATGGCGATCCGATAACCCTAGCAGCCGCAGGCTAAAAAATTTCCAGTTTTTTTTTTTATTGGAAAAAAAAAGTTTCGACGACTAATGTGTTCTGTTGGGTGAGAGAACAACATAAACTATACTTCTCCATCACTCATCCGCTTGATTTATAATTATTGGTCTCCCTCTATTTTTTATTTTTATTTTTTTTATGAAAACTTCGCCATGAATTATTACGTCAAAGTTGTAGGAAGACTTTCAACACAAAATAAAACAAAACAACTCAATAAAATATATTTTATCACACAAAATTAAATTTAAATTATATTACATTATTGCTAATAAATAAAAACTAAAACTTTAATTTTTTCTTTTTATAAAAGAATTTTTAGTTCTTAGAATTCACATTTTATGGCTTAAAATTTAATGTTAAATTTTTAGCTAATTTAGAATATAAAGTTTAGAGTTTTGAGATTTAGACTTATAATTTTCGAATTTAAAATTTAAAATATAATAAAATTTTCATTTTAATTTTAAACATTTACAATTTTTTAAAGTCCTGTATTCTAGATGTAAATATCAAGTTGTTAATAAAATTAGGAAAATTACTGAATTAAAAGTACAAAGTTTGATTTTTTTGGTAAATATTATCGAGTTTTGTATTGCTACATGCTTAATTTCATATTCATCTATTAATTAGAATTTTTTATAATAAGTCTTTTTTATTTGGTAAAAGGATAAAAAGAATAATTTGGTTGAATGTTTTGGTCATTTTTAAAAAATATGTATGATATAAAATAAATTAAATTAGTTATATTAAAAATTATATTGGATGTGAAATAAAATTAATTAATTTATTGAAAATTATATTGAATATAAAATAAAGTGATTATTTAATATTAAAATTTGCGTGGCGTGACATAAAAAATAATTCAAAGTTTTTTAAATAAATTTTAAATTTTAATCATGACTCAAATTAATCTTGAATTTAAGTTTATTACCAAACATAGATTAATATTCATAAATTTGAACTCTTTTTGAATGAATATTTAAAGGTATTAATATTTTTATGCGTATTTATGAGATTAGACCTCAATTTTATATATGAGTCTATGAATTTAGCTGGAACTTTAATTATTAGAGAGATCTAGAAAATTAAAATATTATATATTTTAGGGATTTACTTGAAATGAATATATTTAAATTTATGAATTTACATAAAATAAGTGTCCTACTTTAAAATTTCATTAAAAAGAAATTCAAATAATTAAATTTGTATGAAATAAAAATCTGATTTCAGACAATCAAGTCCCATTTGGCAATGGACTAAAAATCATGGCTAAAATTAGTCATGACCAAAATCTTAAATTTATTTTAAAAAAATTTTAAAAATTGTTTTATATTTTATCACACAAAAATTCCAACATTAAACAATCACTTTATTTCACATCTAACACAATTCTAAATAAATCAATCAACTTTATTTTATATTCTATATAATTTTTAATATAATAAACTCACTTTATTTTATATCATACATATTTTTCAAAAATGACTAAAAATTTCAATTAATTTTTTTTCTTATTACCAAACTGAGCCTCAAATAATATTATTATTTTTCTTTTTTTATACCTTTTTTGATTTTTTGGCCAAGATCAACTGTAATATTTATTTTTTTTGAGATTTTTATCCGTATGACACAAAAAACTTTAATATTTACTTATTAGACACCCTAAAGTTAAATATTATATGACACAATTATTTATTTTAATTTTACAACCAACACACTCTGGTTAAAAACTCGTACATCTTATTTGAGTAAATCATACCTAAATTATGTTTTAACTAAACAAGGTTCATCAGAATAAAATTTAATCTTGGGTGCATCTTAAATTAAATCTGATCATTTATCTAATTTTTTATTATTAAAATGAGCATCTAATAAAATATTCTATATAGTTAACAGATTTAAATAATTTTTAATATGTTAGATTTGATGTAAGATACATCGAAGATTAGATTTTATTCTGACGTACTTTATCTAAGTTAAAACATAATTTATATATGATCTACTTAAATAAGATGTAAGAAATTTTAACTAGAATGTATTAATTATAAAATTAAAATAAATGAATGTGATTATATAATATTTAATTTTAGAATATCTAATAAGTAAATATTAAGTTTTTTATACGGTAAAAACTCTTTTTTTGTGGAGCTTATAAGGGCTGTTTGGTCTGCAGAATGAAGGGTGAATAAACCGAATAGATTTTCTCCTTCGATAAAAGTAAATTCAAAAAATGAATTAAGTGAGCGTTTAATTCAAAGTTATCTTGATGTTATGTTATGTTATTTAGAGAAAGTAATTATTTAGTTTAATGATATCTATAAAAAATTTTCTATTAGATTATAAAATTATTAGTCAAAAGATGAAATCTCGATGTCATGACATCTAAATTATATAATACAACACCACCTAAGATTAATTGTCCGTGAAGTTAGTTAATATGTTAGAAGTTATGGGGGATGCAGATTATTTTAGTATATAAATAAGATTTAAAATAGAATAAAAATATATTTTAAAATATACTTATGATATATATATATAGTAAAATTTTATATAAAAAATTAATTATATCAAAAAATAAATAATTAAATTTTAATATTAAATTTAATATAATAGAATATATCAAGTTAAAATTAATATAATTAATTTTAATTTAGCTAAATAAATATTTATATAATATTTAAATTAATTAAAAGTGATCAAATTTTATATTTTTTATGTGAGATTAAATTTTAAATTTTTAAATAATAGTGAAGATAAGATATATAATAGTTTTTTGAAATGTGAAAATTATTTAAATTAGCAAAAAAAATCAAATTTTATGATTTTTATTAATAAAAGTAAATGAAAAAGTGTGATACTGAAACAGAGACCAAAATTATTTCATTTTTACAATTTTAGGGGCTAAAATATTTATGTTTTAAAAGTTAGAACTATTTTGTAATTTCCTCAAGCTCCCAAGTAATATTTAATAAGCAAATAAAATAAAACAAAAAGATATTATTCTAAAGAATTAATTAATTTTTCGCCTTGGTACGGACGTGAAACTGAAACGAGAATGTCTTTCATATTTGCTAAGAAATAATTGGAATCGGCGAATCGGCGAGTCGGCGAATCGGCGAGTCGGCGACGCTCGGAATCGGCCTCGTCATCATCGCCGCCGCTCTATTTCCGGCGTCTTACTCCTCCTTCCAGCAAGATTTCCTGTTTTTTGCACGAATTTTTACTTCTCCTTCTCTTTCTAGATGGCTGTCTAGCTTACGAGGGCTCCTTACTTCCTGTCACTGGTGAGGGAGGGGGAGATCGGTGTCAGGGCCTTTGGCTCGATGCAATTTCGGCCGAGGGAATGCACAAGGAAACAGCCGCGTCGCAGAGGTCGGCGTACCTCACCGCGCTCTCGCAGGAAATTGAGCGGAAGCTCCAGAAGGTGGGAGATCGTCTTTTGATTGTAATCTTTGTGAAATATATTCGTTTTTTCTCTGGAGGCGACAACTGAGCGCGTGCTTAGTTGTGGAAGTTCTGAGTGAAGGTTGCTCTGATCTTTGGATATGTCCGTTTTACATGCAAGCAAATGACTGTAGCTGGTTGAGAAGTGCGGAGAGTTGTGGGGTACTCACAGTTGGCTATTCCTATTTCTGCAGGCATTGAACTCTCCGTCCCACAAACTTGAACTGTTACAGCAGCTGTTTGCTGACATAGCGCTAGAGATTGACGATCGGGCTAGAGGTATGCCTATTTTCCATTATTGGGGTTTTGGATCCCTTTTACTGGATAAAGTTGCCAAATTTTAATCAATGATATTTACATATAATAGGAAAGGTTTTTTCTGCTTGGCTTGTGCAATGGTTTTCATCCTGAGCAGTATCATCTTTTTGCCTGATAGATTATGTTGGTGACGTTTTATTATGCTACAATGAATTACATGCCATTACATTTGAGGGACTGGATATCATTCTTGTAATTTTTGTATTGTATTGTCTACTAAATTCTCCTTGAGCTGAAATTACAAGTTATAGTCTTCAGTTTCATTTGGTATGTGGTAATTTAAAATTTTTTGCATCCTAAACTTGGTTTTGCTTAATGGTCTTACGCTCAAATTTAATTAGTAACTACAAGTAATTATAAATTGTTGATACTATAATCGATGCTCTCATCCCAGCTGTCCAAGTGGTGACGCCAAGTCAACAGTCTAGCCTAGATTTGTAAATTCCCCTTAACTTCCTCCACACTTTTTTTTTGTTTCGTGTTCTATTGGAGTCTCAGTGGCACAACTATTACTTGAATGACCTCAATGTTCAAGCCAACAAGTGACGACCACGTGGCAACACATAATCACTCTTCTCTTCATCTATAAACGAACAAAGGGCCTCCAAACTAATGAAGGAGCTCTCTCTTATTCTTTCTCGATTAAGAAAATGGAAGGGACTTCTTCCCCCGTTGGGCTTACCCATCAACTAGCATCATCCTTGGCAAAGTTCTTCCCTCAACTCATGATTGTTCGCGCCTATCACATTTATTCCTACCATGACTAAGGTGAAGAGCCTTAAGAAGTCAAGGACTCAAGGGGCACCAGAGCTCTTACCAACCGGAGTCTATTTCTTTCTTTTTTTTGACAAAGGTCTCTCTTTCTTTCCTAGAACCTTTATATCTCTAATTTAAGGTCACTAACCATCGTTTGAACCTATGCTTATTGGGGTCCAAGATTTTCCACCATTAGATAGCTTATGCCACCTCGACAATTTCTCTCCCTTTGACAAGTTCCAATAGAACCGTGGTGTTGGCTTTCTCCTTTGTCGATGAGGACAAAGGAAGTTTCATCCAAGTCCTCAGGGAGTAGCACGACCACTCTCGGCGAAGTACTGTATTTTTCCAATGAGATTCAACAAAAATCGCTCTATTTTTACTCTCTTTGATAACACATGCTGATGGGTTACCAAATCATGGTTATTGAACTCTATTCGAGGCCACCGTTAGCTCGCCGGAGCTCTATGAAGGTTTCTCAATAATCCTCGAGGCTTCCCGTTTGTTGGAGTTGATGACAAATCCTGGACGTGTTTTCTTTTTCATTTGCATATCTCAACTTTGCTCTACTTGATTCTCTACTAACTTACTAGAAACCGCCAAAAGGGATTCATGACTCGTAAGGCTTTGCTTGCGCCTCTCCGGCTATCCTTGACGAAGCATCGACAAGCTTTAGGCAATTCCGACTACTTGGCTCTGATTTGCTCCCATTTTTTCTCTCTATTTCATGGCTAGAGAAGAATATGATTGAGATTTGCTTTATTTAGGCCTTGTTTGGGTCATGCCTATTTTGAGGCAAAAGATTATTTTATTGATATTTTAAATTTGTCACTAATTTCACATCAAACATAGATTTCAATCTTAAGGCCCCATTTGGTTCGGGGACGTCATTAATATTTTCCTTAACTAAAAACCTTATTTGATTTTTAAAAAAATAAAATAATATTTTATATCTCATCCTACACAAACTTCAATATTAAACAATCATTTTATTTCACATCTAACACAATTTTTAATATAACTAATGCACTTTATTTCACATCATACATATTTTTTAAAAATTTTTCACAAAAGTTTTCCAAATCATCTTTTTTCCTCCAACCAGACAGAGCCTAAAAATCAACTTTATTTCACTTCCAACACAAATTCTAATATTAAAATTAATTTTATTTAATATCCTACACATTTTTCAATATTAAAATATATTTCTTTCCCATCGAACCTATAAAAGAATATTATCTCTATTGCCCAGAGACAACCTTACAACTAAATGAGACCTTAGGCCTATATTTTTTGTTCTATCTCATCCAAGCCTATATTTCCAATATATTTATTTATTCTTGCTTTCTAAATTCCAATTAATTTGTATTTTTCATATTGTCTCCCTACAAGAACTCAGATTTCGTAGTGCAACCTTTTTGTTGCTTGACTTGACTTGTGGATGTAGGCAAACCTCTTTGAACCACATTTTAGTTTTCCTGTGGTATTTTTGTAGGCTTCCTTTATTTTTTTACAAATTTGAATACTAGCCCGATGGATGCTACCTTTGTGTATGCAAATTTTTCTGTCAATATTTCGGGGCCCTCATATGTAGGAACGAATTTCCTTTCTTGTTGATGGTGGAATGATGCGACTGGTGGCATATTACTCATCCCTTTGATACCTCCACCCAATGTCCTGGAGCTCCCATCACTTTTGAGAATAAGAATAGCCAAAGAAGCAATAAGTTTCTCTTAAATTATGTTTAAGAAGGATACTCACTTTTGCCCCTTTTATTTTAGTCATATTATTTTTTTTCTAACCCATTATTCATCTTGTTTTTGTGGTCACCTCTTGGGCTGTAAATGACCCAAACTGAGTCAAGTAGTGTTTTGTTCAAGTTTATGTTTGTTTACTAGCACTAAATTTGAGCTCATTTCGAGCTTGTTTGACCTCGATTCAAGAATGTAATGACATATTTGGTTTGCGAATGAGCTTTTTAATTTGTTCACAAATGAGTTTATATACCTGACCTATGAACACAAAAATTATAAACACATCAATGTGTTCATGAACTAGTTCATCATCATCTAATCCATTATTTATGATTTTGTTTTTGCAGGAGAAGGAGAATTTTTGATGTCTGTACAATTTTAACGAGAATGAAGTTGAATTGTGCCATAAAAGAAGTAGAAAATGAGAGTTATTTTTATAGAAGATGGGTTATGCTTACTACAAATTAATTACTGAACTCTGGAAAATCATAATACAATGCATCAAGAGATCATTGTGTTGTGAGATTTTTAATTTGTCATACCTCAATGTCAAAAACATCATGGAAGTTTTTAGAAATGTTGGAGAGGTTGGGTCAACATGTGGATACACAAGTCCACAGCTCCTCCCATCCCTAACTCCCTCAGGCAATGTGAGGACTAGAAAAAGCTCCCCCAAACTTTTGAGACTAGGGCTGTAAATGAACTAAGTGTTCAATGAACAACTTGATGCTTCATTTGATAAGAGTTTATTCAAGTTCAGTTCATCAAATTTAACAAATAAGCTTGAATATAGTTTTAAAATTCAAGTAATAAATGAACAAGTCTGAACATACTAATGTTTGATTCTTTAATATTTGTGAATTTTTCATATAAAACTCATGAACATGCTTGATTAGAAAGCTTGATATCAGGCCCTTTTGAATTACAATTAGTGGGTCATCTAATTCTATCTAGGTGTTTCTCCATAAGGTATCATGGTGTTCTAGATGATATTAATCCGATGATTCCCACGAGGATCCCTTACCAAGATAATCTCCACCTCACGCAGGCTTTTGTTTTCGATATGCATTGAGGATATCGATCTTCCCAATGGAGTTCCTCATCTGTCACTCTTACTTGCTTTATTTTCATTGATCATCTTTGTAGATATTTTTGTTGTATTGTAGGCAAGAACCACGTTTTCTACTAGGGACCAATTTAATTTAGCTTGAGATAAGGCGTAACTTAAGACTCGGTTTGATCGTCCAAGATCACATGAAATGATTGTCTTTGGTTAATTGTAGGGCTTATATGACGGACAAATAAAATATTATGCAGGTTTGAATTCAATAAATAGAATTGTCTAGATTTGTAAATTTTCTTCACCTTAGTTGCCGCTCTCTTTGTTTAATCTTTCACGAGTGGCTCAGTGGCACAACCATCATTTGAACAGCCTCAAAGGCATGACCAACAAGTGACAACAATGTGGCAACGTATAACCACTCTTCTATTCATCTATAGAAAGCCAAAGGGCTTCCAAACCAAGGGACAGACTCCCTTTCATTCTCTCCATCTAGAAACAAGTATTAATCTCTCCTTCTAACTGGGCTCACCTATCCGCCAGTATCATCCTACTACACTATAGAATTTTTTAAGTCTTTTTGTTAGTAATTTTGTTTGATTAACTTAAACTGATAGTTTTGCAAACCCAAATGAACCTTTCATATTGCTCTGACCGACTAACCTATTTTTTTAAAGCATAAAACTCAAATAGAGCAACAAAAATATTTAACATAAAAAATAGAATGTCCGTGATTAGTTTCCCATGGTTTGACTGTTTTTAGTAATGGCTTATGTTTTACTTTGACAACCATACCCTGTCGGTAATTACTTTATGATATCTATTTTGTACAAAACTTCGGCCTTGGTAAAGCTTTGATCCTAATCCATTTTTTTTTGTTTTTTCTTTCATTTTGTTGGGTATGGTGTGGTGGGTTTTCAAATTGTCCAAATATAGGAGCTTAGTTTCCTAAGGATCTATATGGGATTTGATCACTAACCAAACAATTGCTGAGGGCTCCATTGTGTAACACAGTTAGGCGTGTCATTTTGTGGCTTCCATTCATGTGTTATTCAGCATGGAGTTACATTTGAACAATACTGTGTACACAGCCTGCTTTCTGTTGCGAAAGTTGTTTCAAAATTGAGTTTGCATTCAAACCACCTCTAAGTTATTGACATTAAACTTTTCTTTGGGCTTATTTTTCTTGGAATTGCTATTTAGTGAACAAACTGTTTTTGTTGGAGATTAATGTCATTGACACTAGTGTCTTTTGTTTTGTGTACATAAAGACATAATTCTCAGCAGTGACAGCGGTGGAGCCAGCAAAACAGTTGAAATTACTGAAAGCTGCCTGTGCTTTTATGATGTTCTTGCAAACCATTTTGTCATTATGCCTGAAAATGGGAGGCGTATTCTTGATTTGATAGTCCTTTTGTGGAGCCAATCTTTTGCTTCCCATATATATTCGCTGCTTTTTCACAAATGGGTATGTATGTCTTTCCCTTTATAGATACATGCATTCTCTTGCATTTTATCTATTTGATATGCCAACCCAAATCATTGGTATTAGGATGCTACGGCTAAATGGTGATGAACTTGTTTAGTCTGTTGGTAATCATACCATCTCTTCTGATTAGAAATTTCGTCATGTAGAAATCATCACCTTGATTTTGTTCTCAGTTCCGAAGTTCTTTTGGACGGTGCTTAATTCTTGGAGTTCAGAATTTTTTCAAGGCATTTTGTTTGTTATGGTATTGTTTTTTCTAATAATGCACTGTCTTTGAAATGAACTCTTAAGTGACACTTGGTGACATGCCATGGGAGTCAAAAAACTAATTGAGATGTGAATGGCTTTGTCACATTGATGTAATTGGATATCAAGTATCCTTTGTTAACTAACAGATGGTCACTTAAAACCCCATTTAGGTATAAACTATGCCTTAAAGGTAAAAAGTGGACTTAGGTAAATCTGGAGTCAACCTTAAAGCTCAGTTTAATAATCAGGATCAGATTGGACTATGTGACCATGTTATTTGTTGTCATGTGAAGTCATTTTTCTATGTGACTTGAAGATTGAAAAAGTTTAAGTTATTTAAAAGCATTGTTTTTAATAACAATTTATTTTTTCAGTTCATGTTTTCTTTATGTAGTGAATTGGTACATAAAAAATGGCAACTCAAATTGAAATCATTTTAGTTCCATCACTCATGAATCGATTATTTTTTACATGTTCTAAATTTTTTATCTCACTATTATTGTGTTTTAGTTCAACTGGTATGATAATGATGTTATTAGCAGGATCCAAACAAGATAAGTAAAAATGAAAAAATGCTTCTGGTGTGTCGTGCAATAGAAAAATTTCATCCAGACTTAAGGGTAAATTTTATAAAACTGTAATGAGACCAGCGATAATATATGGTGTTGAATGCTGGCCTATAAAGAGGAAACATACTAAAATAAGTGTTGCAGAAATGGGCATGTTAAGGTAAATATGTGAATATACAGGAAAGGATAGAATGAGAAATGAGTATATCCACGAGGAAATTAGAGTTGCACTAATTGAGGATAAATTTAGGAAAATCGAGTTATTAGATTTTTTCCATGTACAAAGAGAAAGAGGGAGACCAAAGAAGACATGACAATAAACTATAAGGAGTGATCTTACTCACTTAGACTTAGATAAAGATTTGTTAATTGATAGAGTACAATAGAAACAAATGATTCATGTAGCCGACCCTACCTAGTGGGATTAAGGCTTGATTGTTGTTGTTGTTGTTGGTATTTTTGAAATTTTATGGTTTTATGAATATGTACATTTGGTTGTTTTATTTTTTTGTAATGCTCTTGATTTACTGTGCTCTAATATTATGAAACATCGATTAAAATGAATCAATAATGTCATTATGAAATTGGCTAAACATTGATGAAAAATTGCTAAAATGAATTTTCATCTCATGAGAATGGATAAGGCTTGATGAAACATTCATGACATGAAAATGGCTAAACCTTGTTGAAAAATTGCATGTTCTCTAAGTTGCGCTTGGTTTTTTTTATCTTTTTTTTGTAGTTATTCGAAGTTCCTGTTGAAAATCCTGAGGCTCTCTTACGATATGGTTCTGCTCTTGTTCAAGGTGCTACTAATGTCTTCTGGTATGTAATTTTATGTTCGAAGATTTTGTTTGATATGGTGGTAATTTTTTTCATATTCTTGGACTTTGGCATATCTGGTAGCAATTATGTTATATAGTTACTAGTCCTAGGTTTCTTATTCTTGTCTACTTTGATGCTAGAATGAGTACACATGTCTTGTTAACCTTTATTAGTTGTTTTGTAGTTTGGCAAATGCATAAACTTTTTATATGTATAATATTTTGTTTTTATTCTCTTTTACTTTTTGAAATCAATTTTTTTGGTTAAGCATGGTTTCAGGTGGTATTTTAGATTGGTATGTCTAACTCATGTCAACCTGAATCAAACCCTACTCACTTGGTTCATACACAAACCAGGCTCATTTAATAAATTTGTCATTCAGTTGACCCTATAACTAGCCCTTTACTAGTCATGTTGTGCAATCCAACCTAGTAATTCGATTTGCGACGGCTTGTATCATAGGAGTAGCAGTGTAAGGGCCAATAAAGGCAATGAATGGTGAAGGCAGCGATGGTGATGAACTGTGTGTGGTGGGAAGGATGATGTTGTGTTCAAGAGTGGCATTAAGCACTCCATCGCGTTGAGGAATAACTAGAGAATCTTATCATAGTCAACAAAGTCAATTGAAATGAGTGACAAGTACTTAGGACATTAGAGATTAGGAATGACACTATGATGTCAACTACGACAAGCAACGAAAAAAAAAAGAAATGCTACTGTGGATAAGGCTTTTGTGCCAAATAGGGCCTTTGTGTCATGTTGTTGGCAGCCATGAAAAGGGGCGGGAGGGGGCGGGTAGGGAATTGATGTCGGTGGATGGTGTGAACAATTTTGAAGGTTAGTGGTGGCTTCATGATGTGGTTTGTTGAGAAGGAGAAGACAGTTTACTTGGTGTTGGTTGGTGAAAAGTTATTGTTATGAGCAGCTAGTTGGTGGGCTCAAAGTTAAGGAGGATTGAAAAGAATTATTTTACATATTAAAAAGAGATTTTGTGAAATTTAGCCTTGGCCTATAATTAGCAAAGTCAAGCACTAAAAGTGATATCCTATGAGAAAACTCAATTGGGAGAGACATTCACCCTACTCAATCGACATCTTTGGTATATGCAAAAGTAGCGACATAATCGGTCGCCAATAAGGCGTTTCTATACGTGTGTCACTTTACAATATGAAGAATATAATAGTGCATATACAACATGTGAGTATTTGTCATAGGATCCACCCTTACTGAGTTCCCGATGGATACCGACCCATTGTCTTGCCATCTTCAAGCCCTCTTATGCGTTTGTACTTTCCACCACCACCACAACTCATGTGAAGCTTCAAGTCCATTGCTGCAATGAGTTGCCATGATGGTCTCTCAAGACAGCTTTAGCTCTCGATTCTTCATTGGCTTCGACTCCACCATAAAAAATTACCTTTAATCCAACTTGAGAGTGGGGGATCCAAATGGAAAAAAAAGGTTTTACCAGAGCCACATTGGCTAGTTGATTCCTAGTTCCCCAAGTTCGAGTGAAGTAAAGGTCAGTCGAGGAGTGCACGTGAGCAGCTATTGCCACAAGGGATGAATAAGGATTTGCACGAACCTTTGCATTCTGTGCTCTCCAAATGTGGTACAATGCAGTGAAAATTATAGTTTTCCTGCAGCTTGGCTTTTTTGACACCCTGGACGTTGACCTGGAAAAGAGATTCAGATAAGATGTTAGCATGCAGCCCCCTGCTTGTGCTCTGCCATACCCATATAAGATAAACCAACTTGAACCCATATTATGTGTGTCAGATTTGGGTTAACCAACATTGATCCATACCCATATAAGGTAAACCAATACCTGGTTAAACTCAGATTTGGGTTAATCCAGATAACCGCCCCTATTTATGACTGGATTACCAATATGAAATTTAAGGGACAGTTCATACATTCAAGTGAGTTTTGGCATTCTCAATATTTTTTCATTTAGTTTCTGCTTGATTTTGTCAATGCATCTCTTCTGGTTTTTGTTTTTTGGGCAGGATTGACATTCAAACAAACACGAGACGCTTTTTATCCCTATTTCACGTAAGCTTTGTGCTCCTTAGTCTCTTCCAGCCAGCCCATCCATTCCCCATTTCTTCTTTCAAGCGTGATTCACAATTTTTAACCCGTCTTATCTTACCTGACAAGTTTGTTTGCTTTCTCAAAAGTATCTTCTGGAGGATGTTGCACTTGTAGCTGCTCGCATAGAAAGAATATCATTGCAGGTATAATTCTTGTTCACTTCTTTTATAGAGTTTCACTGAACAGTAATTGTTATTCATAAATATTGCAGGCCCGTCGTGACCTATTTTATCTTCTTTCCAGATTCTTGTTCTTTTACAACTTCGGTATGTCTGTTGAATATGTTAAGCTCTTGTTATGAGGCACCTTTTACTTAATAATACTATTTACCTTGCTGCCAGATCACAAGCTTGAAAGTTTCTTGAAGCATTTTCCTGTTTCTGCCAATGCTTTTTTGGTTGGTGGCCCGGCAGATGTATTTGTGATTGAACTGACTGATCAGGTATTTTTTTTTGCATTGGATGCAATAGTGGATCTTTACTCTGTCATAATAGAAGTGGGCATAATTCATTTGACATTTAATTACCAGATTCAGAAGCTTAAAGTGGAGCCAGTACTTTTGCATTACCTTTCCAGGCTCAGATCTCTTCGAGGTATTTTTTTTTTATGGACCTCAAGGTAGGTATGTTTATATAGGATTTTAACTAGTTATGGGAAAGGTAACTACGGATAAAGGGTCTGGTCCATACTATAAAATTTGGAACTGCATTTTTTTATATACAACAACAACAACAACAACAACCAAGCCTTAATCCCACTAGGTGGGGTCGGCTACATGAAAATCCTTTGTTTCCATTGCGCTCTAACAGTTACCAAATTCTTATCTAAGTTTAAGTAACTAAGATCACTCCTTATAGTTTCTTGCCATGTCTTCTTTGGTCTCCCTCTTCCTCTTTGTACATGGGCAAAATCCAGTAACTCAATTTTTCTAACTGGAGCTTCAATTGGCCTGCGATTTAGATGTCCAAACCATCGAAGCCGACTTTCTCTAAGTTTATCCTCAATTGGTGCAACATCAATTTTCTTTCGGATATACTCATTTCCCATTCTATCCTTTCGTGTATATCCACACATCCACCTTAACATCCTCATTTCTGCAACATTTATTTTATTTGTATGTTTCTTCTTTGCAGGCCAGCATTCAGCACCATATATCATCGCTGGTCTTACTACAGTTTTATAAAATTTACCTTTAATTTTGGATGGAATTTTTCTATCGCATAACACTCCAGAAGCATTTCTCCATTTTACCCAGCCTGCTTGAATCTTGCTAATAACGTCATTATCTATTTCACCATCATTTTGTATAATTGATCCAAGGTATCTAAAGCGCTCACTCTTCTAAAATCGAAACCAATTGTAATATGATAGTTAACCCAGTAAGTGCTTAATCGAAATTTTGTTTTGATTAACTTTTTGTTTTTTATGATTTTATGATAATGTGAAGTTATGAAAAATGTATGATACGATAAATTTACAAAATGAGGCTGTTAAAGTCTGGTATATAATCTTACAAAAGTTTTTGAAGTCTGAATGGTAATATAAATATGTACATATCAGTCGTGATGCGGAACAATATGCGTGATGTAATCCTAATTAGAGATCAGTAAATAATTTAACAGATGAACATAAAATTTATCTACGAATATTGTTGATAATAGTTATGTAATAATTAAAAAATCATAGGTTCGAGAAGTAAATCGGTTTCAAATATTTAGAAACAAGCCCAAATGATATCTAGTAAATTTACCAACTGATTTAGGGCAACTATATCTCAACAAGTCAAAGCCAGGGTACGCAGTAATATAGGAATCCTCACAATGTAACATTACCCGATAGCAATTTAATCATATAGTAATGTTTAGGTCACACAGGTGAGCAAATCAAATAGTCCCAATTGCAGACACCACTACAAGATCTCGCAAGATATTCAAAAAAATATTCAGTTGATGTTCAGATTTACCTCAAGTCGAGATTCCATTACCACAAGGACGAATCAAAACAACCAAAGCTGATAGTGCCGAGGCGAACGAGCGGCGAGGCAGAATCGCCTAAGCTGAGCGGACGGCGAGTAGGTGACAACACAGAGGAGGGTAGCGACGAGCCGACGACGGTGGTGGCAAACAGGGCGGGTGCGGGTGCGACGAGGTCGAACCGAGCGAGAGCGCGGAACCGCAGGGCACTGGGGCGGAGGCGGCGAAGCTGCGCGGCTGGGGCAGTAGCGGCGAGATCGCCGACATTCGTCGGTAGCTGGCGGGCAGCCGGGAGTCGAAGGCGAGGCGGATGGAGCGACACGTAGCGCTCGGGCGAGTGAAGCCTTCGAGCGGCGGAGAGGAGGCGGCAGAGCGGAACGATCAGAGTAGCGGCGTCGAGGTCGCCAGCGTTCGCCAGTGACCAGCGGATTGACTGAATCGGGGCGACCGGAGGGTGCGAGCACATGCAGGCTCGCGTGCGGAAAGGGCCGGGCGGGCGTTGCGGGCTGGGCGCTCGGGCGCTAGTGCAGGCGGGTTGGCGCTCGGGCGCGAGCGCAGGCAGGCGGGCGCGGGCGTTGGGCGGTCGCGGCTTAGTGCGCGCTATAGCAGGGCCCGCATGAGGGCGGGGCGCGCTCGGGCCCAGAGCGTGCCCTAGTGCCGGCGCTCAGCGTGGGGCATGCGCGCACTCGGGGCATAGGCGTGTCCGAAGAGTCTGGCGGAGCTGCACGACGCTGTCGAGCAGAGTAAGCGAAGTCGAAACACGGTAAAGGCTTAGAGGTGCAAGGCGTACAGAATCGAACCCGGAGGTGAAGAGTTGGAGCGGGTGAAGTTTAGGGATTCTCACCCAAGGCCCAAGCCCTTCCCTATCCGGGATATCGATTCATTCCAGAATCAGATAATCCCAAGGGAAACACAAGTTAAATTCATTCAATATTGGAAAAATAAGAATACCAGGAAGGCGTTTATATAGACCTCCATACAAACCGACTCAATAAAGAAAAAATACACAATGTACTAAATTTTTCACACAAATGAGGAAATACCAGATAGCATGCCTAAAATGACAATAACAGAAATAAAAATTACTAATACAAAATAAATTCGAGAAATAAAATCATCGCAAAATGGAATTTCCAATCAATCAGAATGAATGAGAGATTTTCAATCCACCAAGTCAGCGATCCGCAGCATCCATCTTTCCAAATCTGTCCTAATAGTCAATCGATCCAGATCGAAGCAGCGTAACTAGATCTCAGCCGTCGATGGTAAACTCTGCCAGGAATGAATCGACGGTCGATCGTGGTGTCCCCACCAGTTAACCAAACCAAATTGCATTTTGCTACATCATTGGTTCTGTTCTATAACCAATGGGTTTTAAGCCATAACGCTGAAACTGAAAATGAAATATTAGAATCGAACTTGAAACTGCCAGTTTAGTAAAACTGCTTTAATTTCTGTTTTTCTATTCTCAGTTACTTTCTCATTAGTGGATTAGTATGCAGTATATAATTAACGTTTGTTCACTTTTGTAATATATTTAATGTCTGCCCTTTAGGTTTAGAGCTGAGGATGACTACAAGTACTAGACTGAAGGCTTGTCTCTACAGTTTTACTTCCCCTGGAGGTCCGATGTATCCTACCCGAGCTGTTCGCCATGCAGCCTGGGATGCATTGGATCTGCTCTTCCCTGTGAGTGACTTTTTCTTCTACTTTCATTCTTCCAGCCCGAACATCATGTACTAAATTCAGATTTGTTTAGTGTCATGCTTGGACAAATGATCCCCAATTAGAATAAAATTGAGATTAATTTAGTATGGAACTATTTGTTTCGTTATACTAATAGTCATTTGACCCCAAATTTTTTTTTTCTTGTTTTTTGATCTTATTCTTGAGTGCTTGAAAAGATTTGTCTTTGATACCATGTTACTTCTTTTAGATGAAAAAATTCACTATTTTGAACTGGAGAGATACTTGTAATAAATGATTGTATCAGAGGACAGGAGAAAATAATGTGGTTGGGCTGGAAAAATAAAAAGGAGCTTTTCGTCATAGCTAATATCTAACTATTAAAATATTACTTTCTGCTTTTACTCAGTTGTAGGATAGGATTCTGGCTATTAAAATGTCTAATATAAAGTTTTCTTGTGTCTTCTTTTAGAGAGAGACAAAGGAAATGCATCATTGTTATTTATCTTGTTTTGTCCCGGGAAGAAACACACTCATTTCCCGATTGAAAGAAAGAAGTGTAGCAAGTTAGCATGTGATGACGATGTTAAACTAAAATTTGGATATGTTTAACTATAATTTTTATGAGTCTCTATTCTATTTGAAAACATTTGACGATTTGTCCTCTTTGGAATAAAGTTGCCAAAGTTAGGTGCATTTGGCAATCATCTCTAAGAACCCTAAACTTAAGTTTAAGCTGCTAAGATTTAAAGCATATCCAAACATTCCCAAGGCTTTTAAGTAGTTTTAAATTTATAACGACCTTAAACCACTTTTAGCTCTTGAGGATGACTTAAAATATAAGCCGACTTAAATCTTTGAAGAAACTTTAGATTGTGTGGAAATTCGAATTTTTTACATACAACTAAAAATTATACCAAATTTCTTGGGTCACCAAACAGGCTACTCATGAGCACTGCACCTTTTGTTCAAATTATAGACGGATCTCCTGAACGATTATTTGTCATTCGTTTGATTTATCTTCAATCGTTGTCATCATCATTATCAATGTTCAAATCTTTTTAATATGTTTGATCACATTCATTTGAGCATCCTTTTTACTTGTAATTCCCTTAACTTGCAATTTATTTACATCGATTTTTCATTTTTTTTTTATTGTAACATCAATATGAATACAGGTTGGGCGATATCCAAGGCATGTGATAAGCCTCTTCTTCAGACTGCTTTATCCATGGTGTTGGCCCTCATCATGCTGGAACTTCATCAAAACTTGTATAACCACTGTTTTATACTCTCTGATTACGTTGATTTATTCGAGTTGGGAAAAGATGACAAAATCGAGAAACGATTAAAACCCAGAACACCGCTTAATGCTCACGTGTATTTCGTCATTCATATTTTGTATAGTGCTGTGCGAAATGAGTTTTAAATTTCGTGCTGTTTGAAACTGCAAAAATTAGTGCTACTGAAATTATTTGCAAGTTTTTTTTTTGCAGTGATCACGATTTATTAAGAATTTCAGCATTTACCGAAGATCTTATACAGTTAGTTGGTCACCGGCTGCTTCAAATAAGTTGTGTTCTTCGTTAAACATACAAAAAGTTGTGTTTTTCGTAGTTTTTTTTCGTGTTACACTTTTCTTATTTGCTTATAATTTGGTGAACTCTGGGATAACTAGATTCGAATTTTTATGAATATCAGATTTTTAGTTGTTTTTTTACTTTAACATTAGGAATTTGTTTTGAATATTTATGTATATATATGATAAATTTTTTTTGTTTTCGTTTTCAAAGTGTGCTTTTTAATTTAAAGATTAAAATTTTTTATGTTCATTCTCATATTATAATTTTCTTGAGTGTTGTGAATTTTGATGGTATGAAATTTAAATAAAATTCTAAACCTATAATTAGTCTTATTTAATTCAGGTGATATCTTTCTGTTCTATTACGATTTTTGAAAAAATATCAGTGTATAGTGAATTTAGATTCTAATTTATTTAATGGGTTAAAGTTTTAAATTTTGAATTATATTAAAAAGCATATTGCATGTTTAATAAAATGATTATTTAATATTAAAATTTATGAAAGATGAAATATAAAATATTATTTTATTTTTTAAAAAATAAAGCAATATTTTTAAAATAAATTTTTTTAACTATAGCTATTTTTTTTTCAATTAGGCAGGGCCTAGGCTCGGAAGCTATCTGGCCTTTTTTATGAAAACAAATTTTTATTTTTTATTTTAAAAATATAAAAAATATTCTATATTTACCTGTGTATTTTTCACTATATAATTTTTTGAAATTAAATTTTTTTGATAGTCTTTTTGAAATTAATTATAGATTTTATTTCCAGTCACTAAACAGATTCCTTAGCCTCTCAATATAAATTTTGGTTTATTTTTGCATCTTTCTTATTTACTTAATTTGCATTTTGGGTTCATGCCGGAATGATAATGCTCGAGGTTTTAAAACTTAATTTCGATTTCAGTTTCAGTCACAGGATGAAAGTATAAATTTTGGGACTGCTTAACATAATCTTTTTCTTTCTCGTTCTATACTTGAGACCTAACAACGACGCATTAAATTAGAATGCAAAGGATGAATCAATAATCCACTAACCTTCATTCAAAGAGTTGGTACATCAAAGTGAAGCAGACAAAGTCCTAGTAGGTAAAGGTAAAGCCGGACGGTCTAACATAATAATTTATAGCTTTTGTGAAAGATTTGGCCACAACAAGAAGGCATGCCCAGGACTACCGATTGGTTCCTTTATTGTAATTATTATATATTTATATGTTTTGATATTTGTTATTATATTTAAGTTAGTTGGTGATTAATTGTTTATTGAGTTTAATGCGTGTAGATTTTGAATTGTATTGCTAACTTAATGCTTCACATTATGGTTAAAGTGTAGAAGCTTAGGAGTAGAATCATGCTTAGTTTATAGAGTGTTAGTGTGATCAAGAATAATAAGCAATCCTTGGAGATCAAGAAAAGTTTATTTAAAAATGAAAGTTCATATATCAGGTTGTTTTGATCAGATGATCAATCAAATATTTTTGATTGATCAACGAAAACTGCACTTTGTCAATGATCAATCGATCATGAATCATCTTTTGATTGATCAAAAGTCTATGATCGATTAATCAATCAATCAATCAATATGAGTTTAATCCATCAAAAGAGAGCTACTTGATTGATCAAAGATAGTCTAATAGCAGTTTTAGTTAGTCATTGGAGATCTTTCTATATTAGATGAGATGTTTTTGGGTATGATGATTTTTTAAGTTATTTTTTGAATTCCATCAGGTGAGATTTAATACCCCTTGGTGTGAAAAATTAAAATTTAGTTAAAGGGTCATATAAAAAAATAATTAAAGGGCAATTAGTCAATGATTAGTAAAGATCACGCTCTCTAATGCGCTCATCATTGTGATTCACTATCTTCAAGCTCTTCAAGGTACAATCCTAGGAAGGTGGGAGATTCAGTTTTTATTATTCTAATAACAAGCACATTTATATATATTTATATTTATAACAAGCACATTTATACTTATAATTCTAATAACAAGCATATTTATATATATTTATATTTATAACAAGTATATTTATACTTATAACAAGCACTTTTATGCCTATTATAAACACTTTTATCTCCATAACAAGCACCTTTATGTCTATAACAAGCACATTGATCATAGCGCCTAGCTGTAGTTGGCATGCCCTCTGTCAATGGTTGTTATTTAATTAGTGTACGAAAAATTGACTTGACGAGCTCTCCGAACCCAATATTTTCTCGTGGCAGTGACATTCAAATCTCTAAAGAGGGTACTTTAGTGGATAGCACTAAGAGTGGGGTAAAATAGTCATTTAAGGTTTTATTTTTATTATTATTTTTTATTTAGTTGTAAATGCGGCGCCCCAAAGGCTTTTGGCCTATCGTTGGATTTGGGCGCCTGGCAGCGAATAACCGCCAACAAGCTTGGCCGGAGCCTGCCATGAGCGAGATCGAGGAGCTGAGGGCCAAGGCTATAGCGTCCATGGCATCTTCCGCGAGCCCTAATCCTTCGTCTTCCGCGACTGCCGCCGCCGGAACTAAAGAGAAGTCCCCCGTAGCTAGAGAGGAAGGAGAGGTCTCCTCCGGAGAAGACACGGTAGGGTTTCTCGGAAGCTTAGGCGCCTTTCTTGGCTTTAGCTGATTTGTTCAGTGGATGATTTTGATTCGTCTTCTATCTAACCGCGACGAGTTTCTTTGTTTTACTGCGCCGATGTATGGCTGAACCGTGTACTTGTGCCTACTTCTGTTTAGAAGTTAGTGAGAGCAGAATGGTTTATCCAATTATGCTGAGAACTGGGAAGCATGGTTGCGTACTAACAATTTTTTTGCGATTAAGTTTGTATCCCATGACTGTCTGTTCTCTCGGTAGGAAATGTCTAGGTTATGCTTCGTCTAGCACCTTTTGTTTCATTCTCATTACAGGAAAACGTGACATTACAGGCTGATATAGTTGATGGTAATGTCTTGAGATGTATTAGAACTGTCCTTTACTACACCAATAGATCCATTTTACTTCATAGATTTTTTTTCACTCAAAATCAATTTTCACTCAAAGTGGGAGTTCAGCTTTGTGTTACTGTAGTGCTTTTCAGTATACTCCATTGTTGTCACTTTTAGAGCTTCGAACTAAGCAAAGATTTGAAAACTTAAAAGGGCTAAGATAACATGGAGAAAGCATTCTTGTTGTGACGGAAGCATTTTTTCTTCGTTTTCCAAGATGAAGAAAGTATAACATAGGAAAACAAAGCACAAATTGATAAAATAAAAACCATAAACGGAAGAAACCAAACATGAAGTTTGCATGGAAAACCCTTGTGGGAAAAACCATGGGAGAGCAAATGAGTTCATCAATAACTTCAAACAGAAAATTACATAGGAATATAATATGTGGAGATTGTTGCTCTACAAGAAGCATCATATTACTAGCCTAAGTGTCCCTTATATATAGTGAGGGAATTAGGGCTACATAATAATAGATTTATATGTGGCTTCCCAGCAATATCCCTTAATTGACTTTCTCTATCGCACTTTATGTTAACTTAAATAGATTTATATGTGACTTCCCAGCAATATCCCTTAATTGACTTTCTCTATCACACTTTATGTTAACTTGGACCTTTTATTTTGAAGTAAAACGATGAAGACGAACAAACTAAGTCAAAAAGCCGTAATAGAACTTTTTCAAGAAGCCACCACAAAAATCATCGTTTTTGATTGTAATCAAACCTTTTTGAAAAAGAATATCTTGTCGGCTACATTTTCAATTTGCTTTATTAACTCATTTGTGTTAGTCTAATCAAGCCTGTATTTCTGATATCTAATCACTTGCCTTTGAGAAACCTTCTCAAAGTGCTTGTACGAAGCCAAATAAGTCAAACTGATGGTTACACCTTTGTCAACATTTGTTGTCGAACAATCTAGCCTTTATGTTTTTCATCTTGAGCAAAGCTTCTTGAAGAAGTTGGTATTGTTGAATGATTGCAATCATGTATAATAATCTTTACTTTATCTTAAATTCTTTCCCGATAACATTTTCTTGCTCAGGAGATGCAAATCAAATTTGGAAGCCATAAGACTTGGTTTACATATCAGCTGGATTTTCTTAAATACAATTATACAAATATTTTGACTTGAATATGACCATGAGTTAAAGTGACTCTTCATCTTTTATATGTTTCACCCTTTCATAAAACATTTGATCTTTCATCAAGTATATAGTACTTTGACTTTTCACAATGAACTATAATCTCAAAATACTAGTGAGCTCTCCGAATAAGCATTCAAGGTAGATTGTCTACTTCAATTCCCCAGGGATTGTCATATACTATGCCTCTTGGTGGATAATGCATTATAATGTTGTAATGAGGATCTCCATCTTTCACCTGAGATTATGGATACAAATGAAATGGAAGATTTCGATAACAAACTTTGTTCATAAAAAATCATGTCATGACCACAGATGAATTTAGACTCTTTTGGGTTCCATAGTTAACTCCATTTTGTCTTTCTTATCCAAAAAATGTGCACTTCTTTAACTTTGTATCCATCTTTCCTTCCCTCGAGCAATCATACATCAAATAGTTGAAATCTTCAGCTTTGCATAATCTAGTGAATTACTAGACCAAACTCCTTTGGTGTCCTTACATCTAGAGTTGAGTGATGTGAGTGGTTGATCAAATAGCAAGTAGTTGAGGCTGCCGTTTCCCAAAATTAAGGCTTTTTCTTGAACTTTCTTTTTATATTGCTAGACTACGTCATTCTCTTGTGGCCTATAGACGCAAGTCTTATGTCAAACAATATCTTCATCTTTGTAATGTACATTAAATTCTCCTGAACAAAACTCCAACCACTTTGATTTGAGCCACAATTGCCATCTCCTTGAGCGTACTTACACACACCTTTGTTGCTTTTTAAGAGACATCCATCCGGATAAATTACCCACCACAAACCTGTTCTTCACTCAGCTCAAGAGCGCATTCATCCTGAAGCAAATGTGATGATTTAGATGAAACCTTTTTAAAAATGCACAAAGCAATAACCCCTTTATGGGTGAGAAAAAGAAAAAAACAAAACCTTTTATGAGTGAGCTGATTGTATCCAGCTTAACAGTCATTCAAACCATGCATCTTACTTGTCATTCATACATTCATCATTCATGCTAACCTGAGTAATATCCCCTTTTCTCTTGGTTTGCTCGGTATCTTTTTTTTTGGATAGAAGTTTATTCAGTAACTTTAAACTATGCAAAGAATGCTCGACTCAGCCATCCTCGATAGAGTTGAGAAAGACTACTTTTAGCTTGGAAGCCAAGTCGCTTGTAGCATATGTAAGAATGAGTGAAGCTCTTGTTTGAAGAGTAATGCCTATCGTTAAAAAAGGCACTATAAGATCGAAGTAAAGTAGAAAATTCACTCTTCTATTTGAATGAATCCTTTTTTCATATCCTCGAAAGTGCTAGTAATACTTTGAAAGACCATATTTTCACTTTTATTAACTAGTGAACTGCCGGCTTACTAGCTTTTGTTAGTGTTTACTAGGTTCTATTTTTTTGCCTATTCATTGTACTTTGACTCTTATGATGCCTAAACTGCTTAAGATGACTTTCACAGGTAGGTCTTTGGGAGTGCCTTTGTTCAAGGCTAACTATTAGATAATTAGATTCTGAAATTTGGAACTCTTGTTTTACGGGAATATAAAAGGATTTGAGCAAGATAATGAGAAAGTTTGGAGGAGTATGTTTTTCATATGGATTTTTTTAGGATTTTCGTGAATAGCAAGAACTTGATTGAGTTGTATGATGGAATATTTAGATTAGTTGCTAGCTTGTTTGCAGTGAGATTGCTCTCTAATCCTTTATTTTTCACTTTTGTTGTTATAGGTGTGGACTTCTTCTCCTTGCCTATCATGGCATCATTAAGTCCAATTGGATACAGATAGCTTTTATCTTGACTTGCCAGAGTGCGAACCTTGGTGTTCTATCCATCTTCTTGATGTTGCACAACTTTGGAGTCACGATTAAAAATCTCTAATTTATTTTCATTGATACAAGTTTGTTGTAGTAGAAGTGTGTTTTCTCGACTTCTAAGATGAAGTGATAACAACTGAAAAATTACAGAGAACTAAATGCAAATTTTTGTAGAAAATAATTATAGGAAAAACCACAACAGGGCAGAGCTGTTCTTTATTAAATGCAAACAAAAAAGGAGTAGGATATGTGGAGATGATTGCTCAACAAGCAACATTGTATTAACTTAATATTTTCTTTTATAATAAGGGAATTAGGTCTACACAATAACAAAATTACATGTAACGTCCCAACAATTCTTTGAAATTGATCGTCATTTGTCGCACTTTATGCATGATCTCTATACTTGTTTCTTGATTTTTGAGATAAAGTCAATGGTGGGGACACCTTGAGCAATGTGTTTAGATTAGGCTAGTGATGCAGTCAATGACTGAGATGAGATCATCCCCACTCTGATTGGATTGATGGAAGATCATGTACTCATTTATTGGTGGTCGAAGATTGATTAACTAATTGATGCTGATTAACGTGTCACTGTCGAGTTTCAAGTTTCGGATGGGAAACGTGAAGAGTTGCGTTAGGTAATTGATAGCCAGCGTAAAATTTGTAAAACAAATATAACATGAATCTTTTGAGAAATTACGCTAATGCTAGGCATTCCTTTGAAATGATGCATTATTTTGCTTGAATGCAGTGAAAAGTGAGTAAGGACCGTTGTATTGGTGCTCTAGTGTAGTGATGAGAGCAAAGAGTTTCCACATTATAGATGAATGCGAGCAAAGAAGCTAGTCCAAGGCACAAGAATAAAATTAAGGACTCTGAATATAGGTACCCTAACAGGCAAGTTGATAGTGTTAGTGGATATTATGGTTCATAGAGGATTAATATTTTGTGTTTTCAAGAAATGAAATAGGTTGGTGAGAAAGTTGAAGAAATTGATAAGTTTATGCTTCAAATTTGGGTACTTTGATAAAGAATAGAAATAGGAATGAAGTGAGTATAATTCTCGACAAGAGTTTGAATAATCATATAGTAAAACTCAAGAGAAATAGTGATAAAATTATAGCTTTAAAAATTATCTGTGGGATAACTACTAACATTGTGTGTATGCCCCTAAGAAAGTTTGAATGCGAGTATAAAAAAAAATTTAGAATTACTTGGAACAATTGGTATAGGGGATACCTTCCGGGAAGAGAATATTTATCGGAGGTGACCTAAACGGTCATGTTGAAAGTATTATTAAGGAATTTAACAGCATTCCTGGTGGGTGTGATTTTAGAGAGATTAATGAGGGTAAAATTATTTTAGAGTTTTTCTTGGCTTATAATTTTTTAATTATTAATATTTTATTCAAAAAAAGGGATGTGCATAATATTACTTATAAAAATAAGTTTTCAAAAACTTAGATTAATTATTTTCTTATAAGAAAACACGATCACTTAGACTGTAAAGATTATAATGTTATTGCAAGTAAATGCTTGATTACCTAACATCGATTTTAAGATGAGATGAAGATGAAATAGTAAGCCACTTCGATGATAGAATCTGAATAATAAGAATATAAATATTTTTAAAAAAAGAGTTTTAATACTTAGGCAGTGGGATATTGAAAGAGAAGTTAATTTTATGTGGTTGAGGGTTGCTAATTGTATTTGTAAGATTACAAAGAATATGATAGAAAAGTTTAAAATAAATGCTCCAAATAATAAAGATGCTTAGTGATTAAAAGAAAGCTTATTAGAAATATTGATATAAATGCAAGAATAAAGAGAAGTTAGAAAAGTATAAAGTTACTCAACAAGAATTCAAGAAAGCAATGTGTAATGCAATAAATATCTTTTGAGGATCTATATAGAAAGTTGGATGAAGAAGGAAAAAGACACATATACAAACTTGTCAAAGTAAGAGATAAAAAAATTAAATATTTAACTAAAGTAAAATACATTAAATATGATAACGAAAAAGTATTTTTTAGGAAAAAGTATTCAGTATAGATGAATTACTTTGAAAAATTGTTCAATGATAGTTATGATAATAAGATTGATCTTACTGAATTTAAAATTTTAAAAAAAGAAAAAAATTGCCCTTACATTCAACGTATTTATAAAGTTGAAATTTGAAAAATTTTAAAAAAGATGCAGTGTAGAAAAGCAGAAAGTCCGATGACTTTCTAATAGATATTTGAAAATATATAAGAGATGAAAGAGTTTTTTAGTTCACTTGAATGTTTAAAATGATTTTGAAGACTAAAAGATTCCAAATAAATGAAGAAATAGTATATTGATATCTATTTATACAAATAAAAATGATGTGTGAGGTTGCGCTAACTATAGAGGAATTGAATTAATGAACAATACTTTAAAACTTTTAGAGATGACGATTGAGCATAGAGTATATCGTGATATTAAGGTGTCGTAGAATCAGTTTTGTTTTATGTCAAACAGATTTACTATGAAAGCTATCATTTATTGAAATGCTTAATAAAGGAGTTTAGGAAGAGAAAAGAATATCTGCATTTAGTTTTCATTAATTTAGAAAAAAATTATGATCAAGTCTCAAAAAAATTACTCTGGAGAGCTTTAGAAAAGAGATTTACATTGCTTATATTCAAGTTATTCATAATATGTATAAAGAGATTTTTACATGTGTACGGACATAAGAGCTTTTGACTAAGAATTTTTTTATTTCAGTTGGATTACATCAATATTCAGTTTTAAGTCCATATCTTTTTGTATTGATTATGAAGGTTTTAATTGGATACATTCAAGAAATTGTACATTGGTATATGCTTTTTGTAAATGATATTCTCTTATTGATAAAACCAAAGATAGGGCTAAGAAGAAACTTGAGTTATTGGAAATACCTTAGAATATAAAAATTTTCATTTTAGTAGATCAAAAATCGAATATATAAAGTGTAAATTTAATCAAGATAGAAGTACTTGTATTGAAAAAATTATAATTGATGATTAAGTCATTATGAAGAGCAAGTGGTTTAGATATCTTGATTAGTTATATAAAATAACGGTAAAATAAATGATGTTATTAGTAAGATTTAGGTAACATGGATAAAGTGGAGGAACACATTTGATATATTGTATGATAAATTTTTATTCAAATTTGAGGGTTAATTTTATAGAACTGTTGTAAGACCAACAATGTTATATGATGCTGAATACTAGCCTACAAAAAGAATATATAAATAAAATAAGTATTATAAAGATAAAAATATTAAAATAATTGAGTAGATATTCATAAAAGGATATAATGAGAAATAAGTCTATTCGCGAGAATGTTAGAGTAATCTCAATTGGGGATAAGCTCAAGTGGTTTGGATATATAAATCGTAGGCCGATTGGAGTTCCAGTAAGGAAATTGGATTATTGGATTTCGCCCATATAAAACGAGGAAGGGCAAAGTAAAAAAAAGCAATAATAAGAAATTATAGAAAATGATCTTACATACTTAAAGGTAAATAAGAATTTGTTATTTCATAGAGTGCAATAGAAATAAAGAATTTATGTAGTTGACCCCATTTAGTGGGATAAAATCCTGGTTATTATCATTATTTAGTCATTTTGCTCTAATTGAGACATCTAATTATATTGATAAATGGCAATTGTTGTTGGATTATCTATGTGATAAGATCAAATTATTACATGGAACCTTTGATCTTATCTTTTAAATTTAATTTGACAAGCTTTATTCTATTTATTAAATTTTTATTTGTGATTCAATTTAACTATAATTTTAAAATAATTTAACTTATAGGATTTAAAAATCTTCTTTATCATATAAACTATATTTAAGAAAATTATTTGTGCTTAACTGTGATAAATTTATTAATTTAAATTTTCATATTGCAATGCATTCTCATCCTACATCATAAAGAAACTAAGTCAAAAAATCTTGATAGAACATTTTTGAGAATCATTCTCGAACATCATGTTTTTTGGCTTTTGTCAAACTTTACGAAAAAAACATCTTTTCAATTGCATTCTCGATTTCTTTTTGCTCCTCCCTCGAGCTAGTTGATAGAGCCTAGATGGCTAGACTTCCATCATCTAATCACTTGCTCTTATGAAACCTTCTCAAAGTGGGTTTATGAATTCAAAGAAGACCAACTAATGGTCACTACTTCTTTTTACTCCTCCCTTGAGCTAGTTGATAGAGCCTAGACAGCTAGACTTCCATCATCTAATCACTTGCTTTTATGAAACCTTCTCAAAGTGGGTTTATGAATTCAAAGAGGACCAACTAATGGTCACAACATTGTCAATAATTGAACAAATTGACTGTCATGTTTCTGATGTGGAGTAAATCTTCTCAAAGAAGTTGGTCTTGTCAAAAAATTCGAGTCACATGTAGTGCTTCTCTTTTATTTCAACAATACAACATTTACTGGATTTAAGATAGAGCAGATAAAAGATATTAGATGATGATTGTTTGATAGGCATGAGGGTGTGGTCAATTACAGAAGCTCACTCAGTGTCTTGTACCAAAATTTAGGTCAAGAACACATGGGCCAGCTACAGCTCATACATTGTATTATGGCTGGCAGGATTTTTGCATATCCTTTCATTGAAGTGTCCATGTCATTCTACCACTAGTTTCAATGCTGTCAATGTCGTGTACGTGATCTCATTTAGAGCAGTGAGTTTTCTGCGTGAATTGCTTGTCAATAAAGATGTATGCATAATGTAGAGTCAAGCCAAAATGTCTAGGCTGCACTTAGTTCCTTTCTTCCATGAATTTTATTCTTGGCAGTGGATGCAGTTTGAACTCCATAACATCTTATTCATTAAAGCCAAGCTATGAGTAGTGTATTATGAACTATTTGCAATGAAGTGATACAAGAGAGTGATGACATGGTTGGATAAATGTGTTAGTGGTGAAATATTGAAGATCACATGACAATTTGAGCTTAGCAATCAGGTGAGTGAGCTTTACGTTGCATAGTGGCAGGTAGCAAAACCATTCGTCGTTTTTGCTTTGGTGTAAGGCTTGTCAGTTTTCATTTTGCCTTACCATAAGAGTCTAGTTGTCCTTGTATGGCACTAATGTTTCAAGTCAGAGTGTTAGTTTTTAACTTCATTTACAGTCTGCTGAGGAAAACATGGTTAATTATAATAATTGTACTTTTTGGTCCATCCAACCTTTAATACGTTAAGATTTCAGGAAAATAGTCTGGTGTCATCTTTTGCCTCTTAGAAATTAGTCAAAATAATTTCAAAACTTCTGACGTTTTTCCACTTTAATTTAAGCATGGTGATAACCTGCTTCAATTGCCATAACTATATATTTCCATTAGTTCCATTACTGTGTATTCTGCAGGAACTGGCTACTTGTACTGTTGCTCCACCAAAAAGCATGAAATTGGGAGAGCCCTTGCCAAACACTTCGAGTAATTCTATTCAAAATATAAGAACAGGTAACTTCTTAGCTTATTGTTTCTATGGTCCATATCCTGAGTCCGGACTACACGTGCAATGAGTGTGCTTCATGCTCATAACACGACAAAGTTGTTGTCTTGGTAAGTGTATTATCTGTGTAAGATCAAAAGTACTATCTGTTTTTTTCAATTTTTATTTGGTTAATAGTTTATGATTAAGAAATATAAATAACTTGTCAGAATTTTAATCGAAATGGGAATGATGGGTTCAGCAGCAGTTTTTGTTTACTTTTCTCCGCATTTTTTTCAAAGCCACTTTGGTTGTTATAGTCAGATATGGCTATTGTCGAATGGTATTTAGCCTTTTGACTTGGGAGATTACATAGCTAATTTTATTGCATCAATGGTTTTTAACAGTTATTAGACCTTTATTCTCAGCAGTACTCATGCAGAGAACACCAAGCAAGCTTGGTTTTTTAAAAGATAAATTATGTCTAGGCCCCTGGAGTAGACCTTTACTCACATGTCACGATCGACCATTGTAATCCTTATTAGAAAACTAGCTATATGTGAATTACGCCTGATTATGTCGTGACTTGATTAATTTTGAGATAACACTATACAAATTTTTACACGACTCTTTTTTTACATAATAAAGATAAACATATGTAATACATATACAATTACATCATCCACATCAACAACTGAAAATCACCATTTTTTCTATCAACTAATGAGTATTATATCACACATATGTGTAATATTTGCACAATCACTATATCTATTAGTTCCTGTTCGTCATCTCTACCTTGTTCGTGTTTATATATTGCATCTATAAGATAATAAAGTGTGAGCCATAAACAGATCCAGTAGATAAATCTAGCCTAACATGTTAAATAAAATTATTTTCATGCATAGCAACAATATTAAATATATCATTAAATTACATTAACTTTAATCTTGTTTTGGGTCTTAGCCAACCACAACTAGACCACCACTGGTAACACGTAGTCACCCAAGAGGTTGTCATCTCAACCGGGATTGCCTTTTGTAGGCTATCACTGGATGCCTTGCATTAAGATCTATAGCTACCTCATCACAATGGAGATGATTCACACACAGTCGCCACAGTTGGTTATCACCACAACTGGATGTTGTTGCATCGAAGTTAGCATCATCAAGCATGAACTATGGTGGTTATTATTGTGAAACGAAACAATTTCTTTTAAATTTTATAAGCGTACATTTACATATTAGGTTCCTTCTTTATTTGGAATACTTAGCTCATGTAACTTTTACAAAGGATCAACACATCAGAAGGCCTGTGTAGCATGATCATGTTTGACAGGGTTACAAAAGACAGCTGCTATTGTGAATCTAATATTTGAATATGCAGTTTTCCAAAGTTTAAATGAATAACTTGCCTAACACTATTAAGTAGACAAATAAGCTTGAAGATCACAATTTGAGGAACTGAAACAATGCTAGTAAAGGTGATCTTACACTGTTGTAGTAACTTGTGAATCCTGCGGTCACCTTAGCACATGTGAATAGCTTATGTAAAGAACGATCAATTAAATTGATGTGTATAGTTCCTTAGGCAACCGTAAGAATGTGGGTAGTGACTTGTAAACTGTGAAGATAGTAGAACTCGGTACTGGCATATCTTTAGAACATTATTCTATGTTTATCTAATTATTAACGTGTTCTTTAATAACTATAATGGTTCTCGAGGCTGGAAACATTGTCCCTTCTTTTTTTTAATAGATTTATATTGTTTTTCCATTATCGTGTTTGCATGATTTTCATATCTAATGTATGTTGCACATGAGTAGTTGTACACATGTTGTACTATGCCCACAGCTGAGGTTTTAGAAATAGTTGGGGTGATGAGTTTTATCATAGGTTAAAAATGAGACTTTAAAGTTGGGGAGAATGGTGATGAAGGCTGTTAAAGTTATATGTGGTGATGAAGGCTATTGACAAGATTTGTGGCACACATACTAAAATATGACTTCCTCACTCCATGCACTCGATTGACACTCTTTGACATGGCTTTTTTTTATCTTGATATGTGTTGGGACAAGCGCTTTTGATATATTATGCTAGTATATCATTAGTATATGTGTATAAATATTTAAGTATTAACTTGATATGTCACTATTTATCTATGCTGGTAAACTATAGCTTCCCTCTCTTGAATTACACCTTCGTTATGTTTATATAACTTTCAATTTATGCAGGAATATTGTTTCCATTATTCAAATTTCTCATTTGCAACACACACACATATAGCTAAATTTTTATGCATAACAGTATTAATTAAGTAATGTTAGTGCTTTAAGCTGATATGGTTCTATGGAATTACTATTCAATCTGATGAATTGTTTAGATGATTTAGCCCTGTTTGGCGTGAAGACTAAAATCAGGACCAAAATGGTACTAGTTTAAAAGATAATAATAATAATAATAATAATAATAATAAATTAATTTTTTTTAATCATTCTAAACAAATGTTAATATAAAAAAATATTATTTTACTTCACATACTCAATAATTTTCAATAAAAATATCTACTTATTTCACATCCTATACCAAAATATTCAAATCGAGTATTATTATTATTGTTATTTTTTAAACTAGAATTATTTTAGTCCTTGAGCCAAACAGAGCCTAAGTTATAGCTATCTGGGTATCTTCTTTTCCTTGGTATAGTAAGCCAACATATTTGTTGGATCACATTATATGCTATGATTATCTGAAATTACTGTTCAATTTGATGAACTTTTTTAGATGATTAATTTATGGTTATTTGGGCATTTCCTTGATGTAGTAAGTTAACTAGTCATATTTATTGGATACACATATGCCCCTGTCTGGCCTTCCTTTAAAGAACTTGTTTGAAGTTAAGAGGAAGCTTTTTGTCTTAAGAGTTTGTTTATGGTTTGAAATAAAGTTAGAAAATTTTCTTTTTAGGAGAAAATATTTGTTTTAAAGTGTTCGAATTTAAATCTTGGCAAAGATGTAGTTATTTAAGCAACCTTTAAATGTCTGTTTTCTTCTACTAGACCTATTATTATGACTTCGTTAAGAACATGTTTTTCGCTCAAACTTGGAGGTTATTTCAGCATCTTACAGTTTTGGTGCTCCCCAGGGTTTGTGTGGCATGCATTATTGAGATAAATGCTAAATGTTGGATATCCCCTCTCTAAGCGTCAGTGATTGCGGGATTTTAACTTTGATGGTTCTATGTACAATATTTTAGTTGACAGCAACAAGTAATTTGTGATTAAGGCTTACAACAACCTTCAATTGCTACTATAGAAGAGCAATATGATTTTTTATTATTAAGAAGAGTTCCCCAACTATTGTTTGATTAACTGTAAGCTTTTATGTGCTACTGTGTTTTTGATTTCCTAGAATAGCTTCTTTAACTTGTTCTCGTCAATTGGCAAATTTGATTTCTTCATTTTGGCATAAAAACATTATCAGAATGTTGTGAGTGGTTGTAAGTCTAGTCGCATGACAAACTGATGGAGCTATGAGCTTGTCATTTGCTCTGTAGACATGATGGAAAAGCTAGGGTTGTTTAGTATTAGTTTGAAATTTAAATCTTTAAGACCTCATTTACTTGCCTTGTGGTAGTTCAATAGGTGGGCTGCTGAGACATTCCGTGGATGACATGGGACATTATAAATACTCATTATAGTCTGTTTGTTTTGCATATATAGTTTTTTTCTTTTTTCACTTCTATTTTCCAGGATTGGCTTTGGGGAGGTTTGGATTAGTTTCTTTGCCTGTGGCTAAAATGTTTTATTGCAATCTTGGTTCTGCTTAGTTAAAATTTATGAAGAAAAATGCATGTAATTTGGTACCATATTCAATTTGGCTGCTTTTGTGAACAATTAATGCTGGTGAACAGCTCCGTACAAAAAATTAGACAGTCTTGGTAGTCAAAACCATGAATGACTGGATGAGTGGATATGTTGGTCGGTCCAGAATCTAAATCCTGAATTTGACTGTTTTTCAAAATGGAAACCAAACTCAAAACTGATCTAATGTTAATAAATTTGATTTGGTTGCCTGAAAAATTTCATTTTTAACCAATGACATTTACTTATGAAAAATAATTTTTAATGAGTTCTTGTTAAAATTTTAACAAAATAGTATTACATAGAAATTATATAATAAGTACTCTATAACTTAAGATTTTTGACAAATACTCTAACAGACTCTTAATTTTGTTTGTAACAATTACACGCATCATATTATTTTATTTAAATCTATAAATAGATGTCACAATGGAAATCAGAGTATGAAGAACTCCAAAAGGTTTTACATTAGTTGGTTCATCGGTTATTGGGTGCTATTAATTATTAACCAATCCAAACCATATGCTAATTGGGTTCAGTTAGCAAACTGATAACTGATTTATAAATTTGGACTAGAAACCTGATATTATAGAAAATTGAGACCGAATCTGTTGTTTTAGTTGACTAAGGTTCAATTTACTTTTTTAGTTTTTGGTTATTTACGATTGTCGCTAGTCAAAACTAGTTTCATTGTGGTGCATTCTAAAATTGATGGTTTCAAAAGAAGAATTTTCAGGGTTAGGAACGTATCACTTGCTTCAAATTAATGATTGAAGCTAGAAGCTCTTGCTTCATTTTTTTACTAGTTCTTTCTCCAGTGCCAGTGTGTTTGTTAATTATTTTAATACTCTGAAGGTTGAAGTAACCTTCTTATCAGAAAAGTTAACGGAGGAGAAATGGAGTCATGCTTCATGTTGTCTATCAATCAATTTAGATCTCTAAAATGAAAATACTCTAACCTTTAGTGTGATTCTTTTGAAGGTTGAAGTAACCTAGTGATGAGAAGTTAATCAATGAAAGAGAAGTGGAGATCATGCTTCATACTATTATCAATCATGTTAGGTCTCCAAAACAGAAATGCTATAACTACAATTGTTTTTCTTAATTATTATTTTTTTATTCTTTCGATGTGTCGATGTTGATTTAAATGAGCTTGTTCTGGATGACCCTGTTTTGTTTTTTTAGTTATTTATAGTCATCACAGATGTCCCTGTATTACTTTTACATTCAACATGTGGATTTGTTAGAAGGTCTGGTAATTTCTAAGGACAGGCATTTGTGGTCTTCCCAGTTGCAATGCCAATCTTAACTTGGAGTTTATCTTATTCGAATTTGTAAAACATTCTATTGATCATGTGATGACAAGCAAGCTTTGTCAACCAATCCATAAATCCTATTATCAGGAGCGTCATTCAGTCAAGCTATGCCTTTTATTTTTAGCAATAGTAGGTTGTCTTTTTCTTGAATGGGACTTTTGTTTCTTTTTATTTTCTAACTGTAAAAAATTGATATATATTTGTGATCTTTAGTCAATTCTATCTGAAGTAACTTTGTTTAGTGCAAGCGTAACAAGTTCATGTCTAATGATGATATCAAAAGACTTTTTTGGTCCTTCACTATCTTTAATTATCGTCATGACTTGGACTCAGACTCCTGGACATTTGCATGCATGGGACTATAGAGATTGATGATGACAATCAACCGTTGTCACTCATTTAGCTTATCGTTTATAAGTATCACTCTCTATTAAAATCATTTTTAATGCATTCTATATAATCATTTTCCCTAGTGACTTATCTGTATCTCAGCTAAACTAATTTTCTTGTTATATTACCACCGGATGATCTAACACTCAGTCCTATGTAACATGGTTGGATAACTCTATAAAATCTTCCCAATTTTTGCATAGTACTCTTATTGTGCATCTTCATTTCAATTTTCTTGCCTTGAGCTGTGATTAGCGTCCTCATCTATACTTGTGTTACTGTGGATAATGGACCAATGGTAGTTGAATTTCCTGTGTGAGAATTATATCCCATCTAACCTCTCAAGGTTGTCACCTCTATTTTTTAGAATCAGTAAACTTATGTTTAGGATCATTATACTTACTATGATGGTGCTCCATCTTAATTCTTCTAAAATTAAATCCATTTGTTTGTGAAGTGCTCTTTCAAAATTCCAACTTCTTTTCAACTTTGTCACTTATTAGAATATTTTTTTCTGCTAAAAATATGTACCATTGATGCTCACCTTCAATATATATGGTAGACTGTTCTATCACAAAGTGAGGAGATAAGGACTTAAAACTGAACCTCGGCATCTTTCAATCATTATGGAGAAATATGGAGTACTCATTGAATTGTTTCCAGCTGCGTCACTTGTCTCTGCTTCATTATAGATGCCATTAATATACTGGATGGACATACCTTTCTTTTCTATTGTCCATCTAAGAACCCATATCTATACTTTGTCATATTTCTTTCTGTGGTCAATAAAGTTATTATGATGGTTCTTTCTTTCATCTTTATACCTTATCAATCCTATCTCCTAAAAATGATAAGTTTTACAATGGTGTCAACCTACTGTCACCTTATTTTATCTCGGCTTGGGATGGATGTGCTTAAAAATAATCATAAGGCTTGACTTAAGCTTTTTAGCTCATTTAGACCACATAATACATGTATACATATATAATATTACATGTATACCTTACAATATGCAAGTCAAATTCGTATGGAAGGAATGGTAAAGCTCGTCATGCATTATGAAAATATTTTTGTAAATGTCTTTTTCCTTCTTTTATAATTCTACAGTCAAAAGTACAGCTCGTTTAAACCCAGCTGGCAAGCAATTTCGGCCATCAGTTACAAATCACTATCAGAAGATTAACTCTAAGCATTTTAAGCGAAAGCATATCCCATTCAGATCTGGAAGCAGTCAAGCTCTTCACTGGCGTGCAAATGAATCAAACAATAACCTAGTTATAAGTTTTTCAGATGATGACAGTGGAAGTGAGTTTGAAGAATCCAATCCAGGAAAGAGAGGACACAAGAAAATGAATGCCTCTGTTTCAGATATGTCAAAAAATGCAACAGCTTCTGGTCATAAACGATTGAATAGGATAGAGCAAGATCCTGGAGTGATAAAACCATTATCACAGAAGGGGTTTGCTACTCGGGCGATTATTTCACCTGCCTGCAATGATCATGAAGCCAGTTGTAGGCCTCAGGGAACATCAGCGGAAAACATTTCTTTTCTTCAAAAGCTTGGCTCTGTAGTGGAGGCTTCAAGAAGCCAGGAAAGTGGGGATGCCCAGGATTCAAGTGTGGCTGGTAAAAAATTGGAGTTATTACGTAGTCAAATAGCCTTACGTGAAAATGATTTACAGGAACAGCACAAATCAGCAATGCCAAAGGGTGCAGCTGGTGGTTCTAATTTTGATCTAAATGCTCCTAATTCTGGCAAGCCAGAAGGCCAGTCAAATGGCATTAGAAAACATTATGATCACGCCATTGTGGAAACCGGTGTTGGTGAACAATCTAAGAAAAGAATGAAGCTTGATGAATTTTCCAGTGATGGAGCATTCCTTGTTGACAATTCTGTTGATCATCAGCAATATAAGAAGGGTGTTCTTATGAATTCTTTTGTTACTAAAAATAAAATGAGAACTATGGTACAGTCTGCAGCCCATTTGCGTGATGGAGCTCTTTCTGAGAATGATACTATTGTCGCAAGAAATATGGTATGTCTTATCTTTTTTTGAGAAATTTTAGCCTGGGATAATTTACTAAATCATCAATATTGTTGCAAAGAGTTTTTTTTTTACAATTTTAAAATGCAAGTAATGTTTAGGGCAATGTATTAAAATTTTGGAATTATCATAATGATGCGGGATAAAAAAAATGCAAATAATATTTATATTTATATTCAACAAAATTAATTAGCTAATTATTTTTTTAATTAAGCGTAAAATATTTTCTAAATAAATTATATGATAAATAAGATTCTAAATCTCATAAATTAAAAATATTTTAAAATTAAAATTAAACTGGATCGTTTGATAAATAAGAATTTATCAATTTAAATTCAATAAATCAGATTCGACGTTTAGGAATTTAGGACAGATGTCTCACACTTAAATCCAACGATAATTGTCACTCAAATAAATATCAGGTCACATAATTAGAGTCAAATAAATAATCTAAGTCAAGCAAATAATTCGTATTAAAATCAAATAATTCGTATTGAAATCAAATAATCAGATTAATTGGGTCCAGAAAAGAATTTATACTTTAACCAAAGAAATTTAAGTAGTAGATGATAAGTTCAAGTAATCGTGATGTAGGTGAGGCAAGTGGCTCAAGTCGACGTGCTGGAATGACACGTTCCTCTGGCGAAATAACGAGCTGAGCGACAAAGAAAATGGCGAGTCGCCTCGCGCTGGTCGGCGAGACAGTGGGTAGCGAAGGTGGACACGTGTTAGGGGAGAGGAATGAGGAGGCAGCGGGCATCGGAGGCGGGCGAGCTTTAGAGGTAAGCGAGTGCGCAAAGTATTAGAGGCGCTCGAAGATGATCCGGAGAGAGAGAGAGCAATGGATAGAGGATTTTTTTTTTTTTTGAAAAGTGGATAAGTAGGCTAATTTGAGGATTTTCACCAAAGGCTAACCCTACCCTTTCCTTCATTGGAATATCGATCCCTTAACCCGGATCTAGGCTTTGAGAAAACTCAAATATAATTTTATTCACCAAATGTTATCTTCTGTTACAATGCAAGGCGACCTTTTTATATAGAGAAATCCCATGAAGAAATTTGAAAATATAATATTAAATGCAAGAAATAAAATATCAAATAAATAAAAACAAATATGGAACTAATTCTATTACAATAAAATAAAGAGAGAATTACATACATACCCTTTAAATCATCTTGAATTACATATTAAATCCCTTATTTTTTTAATTTTACAACTTAACCCCCTAAATCATCCAAAAATAACATATTTAGGTCTTTCTCAAGATTTTCAAAGTATGTTTTTTGCTGATTTATAATTATTTAGATGTTTATTACCAATAATATATATACACAAATATTATAAATATATTTGTAAATACATGTATTCTACTAGTTTTTATTTTTGGATGATTTAGGGGGTTAAGTTGTAAAATTAAAAAATGAGGGGTTTAATATGTAATTCAAGATGATTTAAGGGGTATGTATGTAAATGCCCATAAAATAAAATCAGCTCCAAATATGGTGAGTTTTCAAATATCTCAAATATGCTCTGAACCAAATCAAATCAAATCTAAATAAAGCTAATATCGAAATATCTAATAGCTCGAATTAATTTGAATTTGAATTTTGATTCAGCACATGATGTCATCTTAGCCTGTGTCCCCATCACATTTTTTTTGTCATTCCATTTCTTCTTATGAAATTTTAAAAAAGAAAAAATTTGTGCCCTTCGCTGCTTGGTGGTAATAGTTTTCGACCCAGTGATCTAATTTCTCAAAGGGACTACTTTGTGGCATTCTATCAACACCAAAGTTCACGTGGATATTAATTGATAGAAATTTTTCTGAAGGCTACCTGTAAAAGAAATTCATTTTTGCCTTCCAAATGAAGGGGGTGTGGTTTGGAGTGATGATCTGGATGCAGTAATGTTTTGGGAAATGAGGAAGGGAAGTAGTTGGCATGACATTTCACAGTAAATGTGAACACCGAAAGACATAGGGTTTTGGTGATCACGACAAGCAACCACCATTTACAATTTTTCCATCTGTCCTTTGCCTCAACATTGTTGTCAACCTTCCGTGTACTATGTTTTGACAGATATATCAAAGGTCGCCAAAGACGAATGAACTGGGCAACCTTCCTTCAAAAGCATTAGGTTCTAAGCATGCTGCTGCCACAATCCAGAAACCTATCACTACAATTGATGTTGGATTGCCTTCAGAAATATTCTCTGTTTTAGCAAAGCCTTCCACGTCTGGGTTAGACAACAAACAGGTATGAAGTTTTCATTCATGAGATGTTTTCCCTAAGATTTACATTTTATTTATGAGTGAATTATTTCTGTCAGGCAAACTTACCAGGACAAAGGAGTGTGCATTTCCACTCTCTGGCGAAGATGGAGGAGTTACATAACAAAGAATTGGAAGAGGCACAGGAGCATAGGCGCAAGTGTGAGCTTGAGGAAAGGTGTGCACTGAAAGCTTATCGAGAAGCTCAGACAGCTTTGATCGAAGCTAGCGAGAGGTGCAGTTTTTTGTATAGAAAACGTGAATTATTTTCCTCAAAACTTAGAGATCTTTTCATGGAGGCCTCCATTCCTATGTGGCCAGCAAATTGGCATAGCAAACAAATCCACCATGAAGGTCAACTTTTAGAATAGAACACTGGAGATGTTTGTTGATGGATTTCAAATTGTTGACTTCTATGAGCTCATGTATCAACCCTTCTTTTTGTCAGATCATTTTTGTGAACCTGTTGCAAGCACATCAGTACGTAGGGAAGATAATACTTCAAATGGAGGTGTTCATCCTATAGAAAGTCCCAATGTTTCCACAGACAATGAGGGCAATGATTATTTCTCCAATGATAGATG
Source organism: Apostasia shenzhenica (assembly GCA_002786265.1). Taxonomy (NCBI): domain Eukaryota; kingdom Viridiplantae; phylum Streptophyta; class Magnoliopsida; order Asparagales; family Orchidaceae; genus Apostasia; species Apostasia shenzhenica. The sequence continues at coordinate 394,325 of KZ451909.1, read as the reverse complement.
TATTGAATCAAGATGTAGAGATGTGAACATGAAAATAGGGAAGGAGCATCACCTGGATACTTACCAAGACTATGAACTTCTTGAAGCTTCCTTAAGGTCAAAACTGGTTGAAAGACTTGGTGTCAGGGCATCACGCAAGGTGAAAGACACAAATAAATCAGAGCTTTGTACTGACAAAAGAGCTGTTAGTGCAGGAGATGATGCTGAACCATCTGGCAATCAACAAATGGTAGACAAAAAACAAAGTACTAATTTAGAAGGTGATCCATCTAAACCTTTTCAATGAGAACATTTGTTTTTTGTACTTCCTGAGCTACAATTTAAGTTCTTTGTGAATTTATTGCCTTGTTTTGGTGAGAATGTTGGGTATGAACTGCTATTTAGATACTGATTTATCACAAGTTGGTTGATCCGTCCATGTGTATTTTATTAGTGCTGTAGGATATGCAAATTTGGAAACGTTACGTACATCGTCTGAAACTTTACAAAGCTTATACATATTTTTGTGAGCATTCATGAATTCATTGTGTTAAAACTATGATGACAGTCAATGTGATGTGAATGATGAAGGAGAGGAACGGAAGGGGATATAAAAAACTAAAAGAAAGGAAGTGTAGAAGAAGAAGAAGATCGGGTAGAACGAGAAAGAGGAGTGAGAGAAGGGAAAAAAGTGAGAAAGAAAGGAGGTAGACAAAGAGAACTATCGGAGGAGAAAGAAGGGTTGGAGGGTGGTTGAAGGGAAAGAGAGATGGAGGGAGAAACCAAAGCAGAAATGGAGCTACATAAATCCCCTTTACTTTCAAATTTAAATTACTTCATTTGCGTCCTTTTTACACTTTGAAATCACGGTGATCGGCGAATGAATCTCCATCATTTTCCTCTGGTTTAAAAGAACTTGACTTCAAATAGACATTCAAATATGACTCGAGGAGATTTAAACTCAAGATTTTGACGACTATGGTAGATAATAATTATGATCGAACTGGATGATGTTGTCAATTTTCATGGAAAGAATAATTTCTAGGGAATTGGATGATGTTGTCATTATATCCAATGCTTAAGATTATTGACAAATGGAGTGTGGAAAATTAATGTCAAGTTGATAAGAGGTGATGTTTAATGAAGATGGATATAGATGAATGCAATAGTTTTGAATTGAGTAAAGGGACACTTCAAAGGGATCGATTTGGTTGGTCAAATGAATTCAATAAGGTTTTATTCATACCGAAGCTTTTATGCTGATCAATGTAGAACAAGGAGAGAAAGGGAAGAGGATATAGAAGAAAAGAAGGAAAAAGAAGCAATAGAGAAGAGGAAGGAGTTCTGATAGAAAGAGAGAGAGCTAAACTGGGAGGGCCGGAAGAGTGAAATAAATGGGTACAATTAAACAAAGCCTTCGAGTCACAAGAAATAGAATAAAGCTATAAAAACATTGAGACACACAAAGATATGTGGTTCAAAGAAATCATCCTACATCCATAGGCCTAATTAATCGAGCAAAACATTTGTTATAAAATCTGGGTTTTCCAAGGGGATTACTAAACAAAGCTAATCATTAAAATTGAAAATGAAATAAAAAAATTCATAAACAAAGTCATAAAATAAGATAAAAAGAAGGGATTGTTTAGTAATTTTCCTCATTTCTTCTTTTTTCTTCATGCCAGCGAAATGAGAGTAGCTTATTGAATTTTTACGGGTTTCCTGGAAACCTCAGATTGCACCTATCCTCGTAAATGGAGACAAGGCCATGATTAGTTGTCTGGAGATAACCTGCAAAAGGTCATCTCCAATTGAAAGGAAGGCCAAGGAGCACTTGCCACGATTCAAGATGCTTATTAGCTTAGACTAAACTGAATCTGGTTCAATTTGGCTAGAATTGGGGCTGATTGGACCTAAATTGGTTCAAGTGGGAATGAGTTCGGAATTGAATTATTCCCTTTGGAACCGTTCTAAACAAGAACCAATTCCCTGGAACAGTCGGTTCCAGACCAGTTTGGTTCGAACCAGCCCATTGTTTAATATTTTAATATAATAGTAATATTATTAAAATTAATCCCTACTATGATTATTACTTTTCAAAAAAATTGTTCAAGAAAATATGTGTAAGGTGTGTGTAACATCAAAAATAGGTTTTAAATAAAATCAGAAATTAGAAAGTTTCATAACATTTAAAAGAGTGCAAAATTTATTTAAAGAAAGAAGTATACATTAAGATTGCAATCACTAAATTTACATAAAAATTTTTAGCTATTTCATAGTCTTCCTCCAAGTTATTGTCTTTGAATTTGTTCACAAAATTGTACTATTCTTTTCTTGAATTTGTTGCGAACTAGTCTCTCAAACAAGTAAGTATGCACAAGATGAAGGTGAAGGAGCTCTGACAATCCCCAACTATTTCATATATCTTGTCCAATATTTTTGCATCTTCCATTGGTTGTCAATTCAATGATAGCTGACAACAAGATAACTTTTATCATTAATATTAATCTAAATATCAAATGTTAAGCTTACTATACATATCATATTTTTTAATGCTCTATTAAAGTGTTCTTGTATTCTTCATATAGAGACATGCATTTTTTCTTCATTCTATGCCTTGTAATGCATTGGTACATTAGCCGATGCTACACAAGCTTGTACTTTAAACACCCTTCATCATCACATAAATTAAAGAATTGTTCCATTTTCACCATAAAATAGACTAGTCTCATTCGCACTCAGTCATTTAAAATGTCAAGGCTGTAAAATTGGTTTTGGGATTAAGTTGGGCCTGCAAAGCCTCAACTGTAGTGGGTTGACACATGTTTTTGTTAAATTTGTAGTAACAAACTAAATGTTTCATAAACATACCGATTACAGTGTCGGTTCTTCCTGGTTTATGAGAATATTGTTTGTTATAGATTTTGTATCCAACATAGTATTCCACTTTATTTTTATTACTATTCAACTTAGATAGTCAATTTCTAGTGATGACCTATGCAACAGGCTATATGATCAATGAGTTTATCCCCATATATGTGCTCCAATGCATAGCCATCCTGCTATCTATCTAACTTCAATAGGTCCAGCACCTCTAGCGACAGTTCAACATCAATGTTGTGGTGCGAACCATCTATTGATTGGAGTGGATTCCATCCAGGCATGCTTCATTATTGAGCTGTCTACCGCCCGTCCTAATTTACCAAATGGTGTCATCATTGTCAAGCCTCCCAGGATAAGAGTCTTCTAATCCATGAGTTGCCTTGTCAGATAAGACAACTCCTAATGGCAGCAGTACATATTCATTAAGCTGTGAACCTATAAGCAGTCCTTACTTGCAATATTGCATAGACTAATGTTCCCACTTCAAAGGACTGACTGAATCATTTTCTTGGCACCAAGAATAGAGACGATCACATAAGTTTGAGAGAGGTTATAGACGGGATGTCAAAACATTGTTGATGGCACAACCTACTAGCTAATGACAGAGATCAGGCTCCTTCATAGAAATTCTCTCCTCCTAGAGGATATTCGAGAAGTCGACAACAATCAATCATCTCCACCTTAAGGGCACTCCCCAAGTTTTTGCCTATACTTTAGATGTCCTGCAATCATTCTCCTCTTCCACATAGGCATTTTCCTTTTAAAATAACTGAAGATTTACACTGGTTTATTCTGGCCAGAAGTAGTAGTCGCGATAAGTCTCAACTATCTTCTTGGCAGACTGGACAGTGGCAGGAACAAACAAGATGATGTCATCAACAAAAAGCATACGGGAGATGAGCGGACATGTGATAGAAGTTACTAGTAAGCTAAAAATCGCTCTAAATTAAACGTATTGATTGATCTGTAAGTACTATATTCTTTTGTTGTTATTGCTGAAGTTTCATGTATTATAAATTGAACATAGTGGTGATTAAAAATAGTATCCCATATAGTTATTTTTTAAGGGCTTGCCTATTTATTTTCATTAGAATGATTAACATATAGCCATGCAGTGTCAATATTGATGGCATGAGGTGTTACATCATATGGATGTTATTATTAGTCATTGATGGCATGTGGCCTTACATCTTATGAATTAGAGTTGATTATGAACGGTTAACCATTCCATAATGCATACCGCGAACCCGAAATCACAGATTTTTTTAGAAGCTAAAAACTGAATCGAACCCATAAACTGATTACCTTGATTAATTGTTAACCGAGATTTCAGTTCGATTAACGATTACTTTTTATTTTTTAACCTATATCAAATTTTTGATAAAAATAACCTTAAAATTTTAATTTTATAAAGTGTCTAATATTAAATAATTACATCAAATTTTATGAAAAATTTAAATTCTAAAAAACAATAAATAAATATAATAACTAAAATTTAATAATTATAGTAAATGTATAAATAAATTTTCATATAATTTTAGTAAAAGTTAAATCATAACTCTAATTAACAATGAGACGTGCTTAAGTTTTTATTGATAGATAATTTTATTTACTTTAGTAATAAGTTTCTTATTAAGTTTTATAAATTATGTTAATGAATTCGGTTCGATTAACCGTTGGTTTTAAACCTCGAAAACCAAAATCAAAACCAAAAACCAACAATTATTCAAAGTAAAAACCGAACCAGAAACCGTCAACTTAGTCAACCAAATTTTTCAGTTTGATTTCTTCGGTTTAAGTTCAGTTTTTTGTTTTTCGATTATTTATGGTTAGGCCTACTATGAAGTTTACTTGATCTTTTTGTAGTTTTCCTACGTATCCATCTCAATAATAAAATAATGTGAAAATTAATGATAATTTGAGATAATAATGGTCCACTAATATAAAAATAATTTTGTCCCAAAATAACTAAGAAAAGAAAGAAAAGTGCCAACTAAGAGCAAAAAGAGAAAATATGAAAAAAATGTGAAGAAAGAAGAGAAAAATGAATAAGATAGATAATAGACTCAGACCATACACTCGCTCCCTACGATCGTGCCTCAAACTCGATGGAATGACGAATCCAATCCGCTTTTTATCGTCATGTGCTAGGTAGGATCCACTCCAAAAGCTAACAAAGTCTCCATGTCTTGGTAATTGAACTTTTTTGTGAAAATCTAGACCAAAAATCTCCAAAATTGCCAAATTTTTGCTCATAAATGTTTGAGCTTTAGGAAAAATCTAGGCCGTTAGATCATTTAAATAGAGGTGAATAGCTCAGATTCAACTAGATCCAAGGAGAAACAGCCGAATGCAATAAATTCTCTTCAAGTGGCACGCATCAAGCCCTTGATGGCATAATCAAACGACCCATAATAGCCCCGCCATTTGAATTATATGGGCCAACTAGGGAACCTAGTTGGTGCCGGAATACAAGGTTAAGTAGTGCAACCATGGTTTTTCTATAGAATGATATAATTGCCCTTAGAAAACAACCCTTTTGCTCACTACATTTTTTAAAAATTGCCCTCCATATCCAGTGCTAGTTGCCATGGTGCACCAATCAAAATATTAATGCAAATTATAGTATAGTCACTATAGTTGTACTTTGTTTAAATAAGATCCAAAGAAAACTTTATTTTAGCTCCATCATCATAAATCTTGAGTCCAAAACAACTCCAAATTAGTTTAAAATTTTTCAGATTTGGGCACTATTTGACTTGGCAACATTAGCATCACATAATGTTATTTATTTTATATTTCATGGATCTGCCAATATAATGAGCACTAATATAATTACGATGAAATCTACAAGGAATAAATAATTTGAAAAGTCCAACTCCGTCGAACAAATCAACATAATCGTTTATGAAAATGATATCACAGATGTACCTCTATCATTATGTAACATTGTTCTTTATAGTTTTTGTTATGTTTTTTTTTATTTCCACCTCTCATGTTTTACATGTGCAAAATCTAATAACCCAATTATAATTACTACAGCTTTTATCAGTTTATGATTTATGTGTCTAAGTCATCTAAGTTGACTCTCTTTCAGCAAAATTTTTATATAATAAAAAATTAAGTTTCAGTTCATCCTACACAAATTTCAATACAAAAAATTCTCTTTATAACATCTTACGTTAGTTTCAAAATATTAATCAACTTTATTTCACACTTTACATGATTTTTAATGTAACTAATTTTATTTCTTATCATGCACTATTTCAAAAAAAACATTTTTTCTAAAATAATATTTTCTTTCAAATGCTAAATAGGCCTTTAGTATGTACTTGGATCTAAAAGCATAACACTTTATTAATCCCTCTTTTTTTTTAAGTTCAAAAACAACCTCTTGTTAATCTTTTTTTATTGGTGTGTATGTCCATCTCAAGTAGAACATATGATTTACTCACTCATTGCACTATTTGTCATAAGTCTTTTTCTTTCCCTCCCCCTTTTTTTATTTATTTAAAATAAGATATAGATTAAAATTGTCATCCAAAATAATTTTATGAATTTAACTTGTAGTTTTAAGCATTCGACTAATGTAATTGCATATTTACTTGATGTTGATCTATAGTGAATATTTCTCTAGTCAATACACTTATTCTCTTGGCAAGCAACATTCTCTTCAAAGCCCACAAATCACTTTTATGATAATCATTAGCCTTTTAAAAATATATAAGTAGAACTTTGTTTTTAATTTATTTTCATAAGCCTTAATATATAAGAGAGTTAGTTAATTATTTTCATAGGATAATATAAAATTAATTATCTATTAGAGATTTTCTTTCTTTATTTCCTTTTCTTAACTCTCTTTAACTTCCTAGTATTTTACTTATACTGTCATAGTTTAATGACCTTTCTCCTATAATACCTGGACCAAAATATATGTTGTTATGAAGCTTCTCCTAGTCCGATGGGGTGGGAGTTTGCTTGGAATCAAGGGGTACTAGGTTTGAATCCATACTGCTACAATTTCTAATTAAGATAGGGGAAATTGTGGTGTTTGGGGCAAAAAAATAGAAAAAAACTTCTACACCTTATATATATATATATATGTATGTATGTATATATATATATGTATGTATATATATATATATATATACATGTTGTCCAGTCTTTTAGTAAAATTTGCTTTTTGAATACATTAAAAAATTGTCTTTAAGATTATACCTGGTCTTCCATAACTTTCCAAACCTAATCAGGTATGTTTTTGTTCCTAGTACTTTATTTTAGTTCATATTTTTTACTCTAGTGTATAAATTTTGGATTAATGTTGTGTGCATTTGAATATGTGCTATTGTTTTGTTCTTCTAGAATAATTTCATTTGAAAGGTCTCATTTGTGAATCTTGAAAATAAGTTTTTTTTTCTTTTTTTTGAATTTCTTTTCTTTTTGAATAAGTTCCTATATTTCCACTTATTATAAGCTTCTAACCCAACACAAGCCTTCTTATTTCCTCCCATTACTTGGACTATTTTGTATCTTTTCTTTTTATAGGCATATTTTTCTGCTACTGTGTTGGCTTCTTTATACTTGTTATTTGCTTCACTATGTTTTATTTATCACTATCTAAATTTTCTATATTAAATATTTTTTAAAATCCTTAGTCCATTACCTCTTCTTTTGTATTACTTGTACTCATTTAGGAACTCCTTAGTGACGTGAAATTTTATAATGCGGATATTGTTGTTAAGAAGACAAAACACTTATTCATTGCTATTTTTAAAATTTTGTTGATTGCAGCAATTGCCGACCACCTAGTGGGATAATGACTTGGTTGTTGTTGTTTGTTGATTACAGCTATTTTGGGATTAAAGTTTTGTTGTTGTTCTTTGTGCAATCTTTCTGTATTACATTCATGAATAACCATGTATGTCATGTAATCTTGAATTGGATGAAACACATAATTTGACTTTGTTAATCTTTTTTTTTTTGAGCTCTTTGTTAATCAAATTCAACTAAATGGAAATTAGCAAAATTGAGCACCTGTTTTGTTGGTTCCATTTTCACACCGGTACCCTGCTTCATTACCAACAAGGAATTCCAAGCCTACACCCCTTTTTGTTTTCTACTGCACTATTAGTTATTCTTCTTAACTAAGCTGACTCTGTAAGTCCATCGTTTGGCTTAGGACCTGAGGCTAATTTGAATTGGAAGGCACTTTCGCTGGCAGTTTTTGCTACCTTTGGGCTTTTACATACCACTGAAGCCATTGTGGAAATTTCAAGACCTATTAATTAGTTTATCTTGATGCAACTTTTGGCATTATTTAGAAAAACATATTTAATTTCAAAAAAAAAAAAAAAAAAGCATATTTACTGAAGCCATTTTGGAGATTTCAAGACAATTACTTAGTTAAATCTGGATGCAACATTTGGCATTATTCGAAAAAGCGTATTTACGTACTCATTATTTGATGGTTTTAAGATAGCCTCATGGCTTATGCTGTTTCTGTTGTCTACTAGGCATAATGGAGGTGCTGTTGGCTAAAAGGAAGGACATAGCCCCTTTGGTAGTGGTTTGGTTCCTTCTCTCATCAGTTGTTGTTGTGTTCCACTGTTTACTGCACATCTTGTTCTTGTTATCTCTGTCTTGTAATGTAGAAATTTGAGTTTCGGAAATTGTGGTTTTTTAAGTTTTTGTTATATTTTGCTTAAAGCTGTATTTCTTCGCAAACTGAAGACTTGTACAATACTTTTTCTTGTTTATACAATGTCATTAGGTGTTGGAAGGCCAAAACAAAGCATCCATGAGCTAAGTTCGCATTTTGATCGTCAATTGCTTGTCAATGATTTTTCGTTAATTGAAGCCCTACATAGGTCTGACAAAACGGATAACAATTGGTTCCATAAAGTCTCTGGCAGCCCAATCTCCAGTGAAGTTTTGTCAGTCTTATCTTCTGATGTGCACATTGTGTTTAAACACGCAAATCTGTTGTTTTGTGGATGTCCGACTGTGCTCTTTAATGTGGAAGAGAGTGCATATGTGATGTCAAAACATAAGTTCATTGCAGACAGGGAGTCTGATACTGAAGGAGTTATGGATATTATGAGATCCATTCCAACTGGGTACAACGTACTTTGTGGCAGTTCAATGGAAATACAACCCTTTTGGCCGTTATGCATGTATGAGCTTCGTGGAAGATGCAATGATGATGAATGCCCATGGCAACACATTAAGAGAGGCATGTTTTGAACTACAGCGCAATGAGCAATTAACTATGCTCCTTTTTATTAACTCTCATCATTTCCAGGTTTAATCTGATAGCTAGTTGTTCTACTGTCTTATTCTTAAACAGGTAGTCGTGTAGGTCATTTTCCAAAGGAGAAATCTCACAATACACCTAGTTTTACTCTCAGCATTTTTCGTCATTCTCTGGCCATTCCGATCTATCATATTGGTTCATATCTTATAAAAGCTGATTCCCATTTATCTCATTCTGTCTTGGCTCGGAGCATCTGCCAATACAGACAAAGGGGGTTTTGTGCTTCCTTTTCTTTACCTTTTTCTGTTCAAAGAATTCTTCCACCTGATGCACCATGCTTACAACCTGGTAATGGTCCCGTTGCAGATTGTCACAGTTCGAACAGGCTCTATCTTTACAACAAGAGTCAAAATGGAAAGATGTCTTGCAAGGCAAGAGCCTTTGTTTGTTGCATTTCTTTTGACACTACAAGCCGACTATCCTGTTAAATTTTTTTTTTCTGACATTCTATTATGTCTTACAGTCACTATATGCACTATCGTCAATTGCTTGTTGAAAATATTGCTGATCGAGTGGTCTTATAAATCTGCTCTTTCTTTTTGTTCAGCATCTTTTAGCTATCCATGAAATCATATATGGTAAAGAATTTTCCCCTTACCTTATGAGGGACATGCGCAAGGTGGAATTGACAGAAAGGGGGAGAGTGGGTTGTAAATCTGCTTGTCCAACATGTTTGAACATGCATGATAATAGCTTAAACTTTGATTGATTCAAATTCTACTTGAAGGAAACTCACTTAAAACATGATTGATTTGTCTCTTTTGATTCAATTTGTTTGTGCATGACCTTCATCAGGTGCAGGGCTTCATGCATATGAGGAGGATTCATCTTTCTGCAGCCTTTCTGATCTTATTTGACTTCTTATTCCATGCTTTTTATTGCAACTCCCAAGCCTTTGAAACGTTCCTTTTTTGGTGGTACGTAGGGTTTATAACTAGGAAATTTCAAATCACTGAATAAATCCAATTTTAATAGGTTTTGGATAATAAAGCTAGGATAAATGGAAAGGACTGTTCCGATCTACCAATTAAGTGTCCTTTAGTCATTTATCTAATACGTTGCTAGCCTTTTAGTTTGACCATTTTTTAATTTAAATTAACTGCTATGATCTTTTATTTCCCTGCCAGGCCAGTATTTGCTTGACAAATCAGTTTAAAGTAGGTCCCATGACTTGATTTTCAATTGGCTTAACTTTGGTTTCTACCCAATGCTAGTGTTGCTCCTGATTAAGCCTGGAATTTGTCCTGCAGCTTTAGTTTTGATTGTGCAATATTCTGGGATTTGTCCTTAAAATATATCTTGTAGTTTAAACATGTTTTTGACTGGAAGTTGGAACAAATTGTTTGGCAAGGCATTATCAAAAACAAGCCTAGTTTGATGGTATTATCAGTTCAGTCATGGGATTGGTGTGAGAAATAATAATCTCTCAAACTCTTTGGAACAGCACTAATCTGTGTATGCCTTATGCCGCCATGGAGCATTTAAAATAGCATTTTACAAGCATAATGTTTCGAGTGGTGTGTATTTCAGTTTTAGCAAGCATTAGTATTTTGTGGACATTTCATGGACCATTGAGTCTTCGTTTTAGAATCGAGCATTGTTATTCCACGGACATATCATGGACAGTTGATATCACTCTTTTTTTGGTGTCAAGAACCTTCACAAAAGGGTCTGTCATATTTTTAGTTTGCCATAGGGTTCATTTTTATCTTGTCTACGCATATTTATCATATGAAAATATTGAACAGGGGCCAGTTGATATTGAACAGTTCCTAGAGATGGCACTTGACTACTTTGAGGGAAAGTTTTGTGAACCAGACAGGAAGAAGGTTGTCTGCAGAAGATAGGAAATTATTGACTTCTTTGATTCAGTTTCTCCTTTTTTTGCATTGAAACTGTTTGCTTTATGGAACTTCTTAGCACGTTATTTAAATTTGTGCAGGCTTTGTCACTGTTAGCACGTGCTATTGAGGCATACCCGTCTGCAGTGGTCCTTTGGGTTGTATATCTTCACATTTATTATAGAAAGGAGAGGGTTATTGGGAAGGATGATATGTTCCTACTTGCAGTAAGTTGCTGCCAATTTTATTTATTTGTTGTTACTTCTTTCAGTAACCAAGGGGGGAAAGCCTGTTTCCTGTCGTAATTGTTGCACTATAAACTGCCAAATTTGAGTTTTTTCTCATCCTTTGCATTTTATTTTATCTTGCTTTGGAATTTTTCAGATGTAGGATTGCACAGTGTCTGGTATCTTAGTTGGTTACTTATTTTCGGTGTTGCTGGGGTACATCTTCATGTATGTATGTGGGATAATGCCATCCCAATATTGCTTCATCTTATTGTTGCTTGTGTATGAATATTGATTGCAATAATGCTGGTAGTACAAAACCTAGGGATATGCGTATTAAGAAATTATGCATCCCACATAGTTTTCTTTAATTGGTAGCTCCTGATTTTGTTTGTGCGTTTATGTGCTTTTTAATAGTTTACATATTTGTATTTTATATTGAATATACATCAGTAGTGGATTAAAGGGGCTTGGTTGGATCATGTGTTTTTATAAGAATAGATTTATCTTCTAAATTGGGAATTAGCTACTCTTCTTTTATTAAATTTACTGTAATAATCATCAAATCTATGACCAATAACATTTTCTTTACATTGTCAAGTTTATTAGTATGTTTTCCTGCATATTTTAGGTCTCTTGAGCATATAGATCAGCCGCATGGAGGCTTTTAGTATGGCCTTTATTTTTTTTATGATTTATGGTCTCATGGCTTTGAATTATCAAAATTTAATGGAACTGTAGATGTTTATGATTTTTAAATAGACTTTGATACATGAGGAAGATGTTAGATATTAGATGTGCTTCTAAATCCATGTAAGCTCTATTATTTTAATCCATGCCTAATCACCGAACAATCAATTTATAAAGGAAAATGAATGAATACATAGATATCTCGAGTTTCAATGTCATATATAAAAATATATGATTCGGTTTTACATTTAGTTGTCGCACTAGCTGAGAGTTAAAGTAAAAATGAGAACTATAAACTTAACAGGAGAATTGTCCATCATGGTTACTATTCAAATACAATTGTATGTTAGGTCATATATGGTTAGGGATGGTATTAATTTAGAAAAGGTCAAGTCACTGAATTGGTTTGAAGCGTGGTGTAGATTTCCTAGGAGCTTGTTGTGGACAGGTTTGTTAGAAACATGTTAGAGCAATCTATGGATTGATTTAGCTAGCACAGTGTTGGTTTATTTGATCAAATCTTGTTCGATCATCTATTTTAGCTTGGTTTAGATTTGGTTTGAGTTCAGTCCAGTTATGACTAATCGAGATTGATTGATTAAGTCAACTGTGCATAGTTTGGGTTAGTTTATATTTTTATTTGTTTATTTATTTATTATTTATTTGTTAGATTTTTTTGTTTAGTCTCATATTATCTGTTTAGAGCAGTGATGTTGGAGACGTCCTCATTTATAGAATATATAAACTACAAATATTAGATAGTGCGATGAATAAAATAAAAGTGAAATGTAAGGAATATGATATGCTTCTTATTGTATTTAAGTTCTCTAGCCATTATGTAGCCTAGGAGATGTAGCTTTGTATGTAGCCAAACTCTCTTCTATATGAGCCAGTGTGTGTAACCTAGGAGGGATGAGTGAATGCAATTGGTTCCCCTATCTCTTCTTGATGTGAAACCCTAGTTTAGATCCTCTACGTTTCTTTCCATCTTCACAACACAAGCATGGATTATCCTTTGATTTTGATCATTAAGTATGAATCCTGGAAGATCCAAAATCGGTATCAGAGCTCTTGATCTAGCAAGAAGAAGGGCTCATATTTCTCATGCTTAAGAAAATCTTGATGGTACCTCAGATTTGTTATGAGCTTCTTCTACTGACTCAAGCAACTAGAGGCTAGGTATCTCAAAGTTCCTTGAAGGCAAGGAACCCTAAATTGCATCTCCTTTGATTTGGTTAGTTCTTTTGTTTTCCTCTAATATTCTTCATCTTCTTATGTTAGCTTTGGCTTTCTTCTTTGTTTGTTCACTTTTTTCTATTCTTCTTCTTTATTTCTTTCTATGTTTTCCTTTCACATTTTTTCCTGCAATCTCTATGCTTTTGAACCTTCTTCATCTCTGCCCTTTCTTGTTTTGCATGCTTTACTGGCAACATCCTTTTTCAAATCTTTCTTAACCATTGATAGAAATTCCTTGCTACAAGAATCTCGAGTCTTCGAATATGCAATGTTGCTTTCGAGGACTTTGGCAACAACAGAGACGCTAGGAGTATTGCCAGAGGAAATGGTTCTCCTTTAAAATGTCTTTGTTGACTCAAACAAGGAGAACTGGAGCCCAATTTGCAAAATAACCCCCTTAATCATGAAGCCTCTACTAAAATATTCAATGAAGCCCAGCAAGCAAGTTGTTCGAGTAATTGCACTGATGACAACATAGAAGTCAAGATCATGAAGGTCAAGAAGGAAACCTGACTTCTCACAGCTAGCCTAGAGATGCTTTGCATCAATAAAGTAGAGAAAGATCTCATAACAGTCTCCTATGATGTGGGAAGTTCATCCAACAAATTTCAAAATCCATCACTGACACCCAATAAGATGAAAAAATCTCCAGCAAGAGTGCGGACCATGGGCTTGTTGCGAAATCTTGTTTTAGCAAGCTTAATTTAAAGAAAAGAATTTGATGGCATCTCCACCAAGCAAGAGAAAAGATACAAATTAAGCTAAAAATTCTTGAATGATTGTGGGGAGTGGGCAGATCCTTGGCATCGAAGATTGTTGCCTAAGCTGTCGCCATGTACAATTACATGCACATTCATGGACTTTGTATACTTTGTGAACTCATAAACCTCTTCTGCTCCCTATAACTGGCTGTTTTTGTTTTTGTGTTCATTGGTGATGGCCTCTTTCGTCTAATATAGCATCATCTATTATTGTTTGGCAAATGTTGCTCAAGCTGCACTAGCGATGGGCATTTGATTACATGGCATCCCAATGTACACAGTGTCCTTGTTGGGTACCCACTAGCTCTTAGGAGATACTAGGTGCTTTCATGTCTTTTATTTTCCATATCTTTCCGGATCATTCCTACCTCATCAAATGCTTCCAAGTTGAGCACTCAACTAGAGTTGACTAGATGTTTTTCGTTGGCTCTTTCAAAACAATAGGCTGAGATGATTGTGTTTCTGCAAATTTAAAGACTGATGAACCATTAATAGCTAGTTCATCCTTCCATCACCCAGCTAGATTCCAATTGTAGTATTTCAACCAAACCTTTGAGGACAAAGGTCCTCAAAAGGAGAGCGCATTGATATGATCCTTTTTCTTAAATTATGTGGCTATTTATGTAGCCTAAAGACTGTACTTTGTATGTGGCCAAACTCTCTTCTATATAAGGCAGTTGTATGTAATCTAGAAGGGATTAATGATAACATGAATCAATGAATGGAATTGTTAACACCTCCTTGGGATCATCCTCCGATTTTGGCCATTAAGGAGGAGTCCATGAAGATCCTCAAAGGAGTGAGAATATTTGTGCGATCTCTAGATATTCTTGTTTGTTTTATCTTTAATATTGAAGGTTTTAAGACAACCTATCTGTTAGGTAAATTTCGATTTATTGGATTTGAATAATTCTATTTTGTTTCCTTGCAGATTAGAGCTTCTTGATTATTACATAATTTCATTCATTTATTCCATTGATATCTTGTGATGCAGTGCCATAAATAGTTGTTGATGTTTAATTGCGTCTTGGTCATGTAGACTTTAATCAAAATGGAGCATGGTTTAGATGGGCTTATCAACTGATCAACCGTGGATGCTAAGGGAGTAGGTTGATCAAGCAACTTTACTTGCACTGTTTACCAACACACAGCCTTGTATCTTTTCCAAATTCGCATGTGGTTGTAAACAAGAATCACACACCCATCGTGTAGTGTACCTCACCAAATGCCTATCTATCCACAATCACTTGTCTACCTAAAATATGAAGAAAATCCTGTTCAAGTTTTTTTTTTAAGTTTCTAAGGAACGAAAGAATGAACATAATCTAAAACTATTACAATAAACAATAAGTAATTGTGATATTATTATCATAAAAGTTTCATGCTATAACAAAAATTTAGAGCTTATTGAATCTTTTAAATATTGTTCTAGTATAAAGGTTGGTGGGCAAATGCAAACTAAATTTGGACAATCAAGAATCATATTTTCACATATTAAATCTATGCCCATCCTGTGGGTAAGCTAGAGTTAGTAATTGTCTTTCTTTGGCCAAGTTGTGTTTTTCTTGACTTGTTTTAGTTGGTTTCTTTCTTCATAGAATTATAATCTTCTTCATTCGTTAATGGTAATCTTGTTTGAAAGGTCTAACAAAACTTCAATGTCACATTATAATTTGTTAGTAAAAGTTAATATTTTGACGGAATAACTATAGATGTCTACATATCTCTTTATTTATGAATTTTTTTGCTCTTAATGAATGATACTTTTCATATTTGTTGAAGTAAATATCATCATGCAACTTTCTATTAGGCTATTTGGTTTTGGATTTCATTCGACCTAATGACTGTGCAAGTACCTTCCGATTTATCAGCTACTTAGAGGAAGAATGCTTGCAAGTTTCTTCTCTTTTATAATGCATAGTAAATTCATGTGCGGATGAGAATCCTTGATTTGCCTTAGAAACTTTGGCCCTTTTACCACTTGAAACTCCTTGGTTACTTCTTATCTTTATATTCTGATCACCATTGTTAGCTCCACCACACAAACTAAACTTGTAGAGGTTTTTTCTTTGAGTGGAGAGGCTCGACATGCTTATATAGTTAGACTGAAGCCAGACTAATTGGTTCTAGACCAATTAGGATGAAAATAGATGGAACTAATTCCTCACAGATTAGTTCTTGTTCCCTCTTTAAGTTACCAAATACAATTTGGACCATAGAACTGAATTCTAATTACTTGTTTAGTCTATTTCAACTCTAAATTCGATTACATTCTTGTTCTAGTTTGGTCCAATTTTTAGAATAGAAAAATTCAGGATAAGTGAAGATTTTTTAGCTGGTTAAAAAAATCAAATGGCTATAGGCTGTAATAAATAAATAAATAATAAGTTGTTTACATTTAAGAATTTTCATGATAAATATTTAAATAATTAAGAAAAAGCTCATTGTAGTCATTCCTTATATTATTATCCTTTATCTATCTCATCTTCATCTTTTAAACTTTTGCCACTAAACTTACCAACATAGTTGATTGAGTTGTTGGTTTCATGCTTTTGCATCGAACCAATCTTTAAGTAAAGCGAGCAAACATAATGAAGATTTATAAAGGTTGCTTCAGCTATCCTATCCTTCTATTATTCTCCTTCTTATGGGCATTGTTGATTTGGTAACTATTGTTGGAACTTGGACTCTTAGAACCTCACATAACATGGCTAAGATAGGAAATGGTGTTGTATATCTCTTCCACTATTTGAAGGGATCATTGTAGTCATTGAGCTGGGTTTTCCCTTTAAATAGAATTGTAATTTAATCAAATTGGTTAAACAAGATCGAGACAACGGAAGAAGAGGGTTGCCTCAACCTCTTAATAGTTGCATCCCTCATCTCCTACATAAAACTACATTTTGCGTCATTTGTTTGATTCTTATTGACTTGCATTGTTGTAGGTTTGTATCCCTATCATGTACCCAAAAATCAGAATATTACACTAGTTGTTTCAACTATTCCCTCTCTTTGATGGGAATTCAAAAATGATGCAATGTAATAATTTAGAGATTTCCCTGTATTTTTTAAGAAAAAAAATTGTTTGTCATATTTGACCTAAATTTTATAAATTTTGAGAACATATGAAAAGCTAGAGAAAGGAAAACAAATGATGTCGGGTTGTGACAACTAGATAATGCTTTAATTACTTGTTCTGAAGTGCCTTTTTGATGAATGCACACAAAGAAATTCTTAACCATCATACTTTATTTGATGGTTGGATTGGTCATTGGTATTATGATGGTCGGATTGGTCATTGGTGAATTAAAACAAGGAGTAAGAGTATATTTGAAAGGTAAAACTGACTTAAGAAGTTGATGGAGAGGGTACCATCATGTTCGAACAAGCAATTGACAAAGTTCGAGTAGACCTACTTGATTTTGTTTCCATTTGTGATGAGGATTATGTACCTATATAAGTGTAACGTTTAATTTTCTTTCAAAGGATTAGGAATTTCTCTGCAGCAGTTGAAACACATAAACTAATGATATGAGATTCACCAAAAACAGAAAAGAGGACTAGCATTTGAAATTATTTACAAACATAACTAAAAGTGATTGTATGAAAAAGTTTGATATGAAGCTTTTATAATTAGCATTTGAAAAAAATTTTCTTAGAGTTAATCTCCACTTCTAATATGTGGTAAGGCATTATTGGATTCATGATAATGGAGGCAAGCAAAGATGCATTTTATGTCAAGATTTTCGTGATAAGTCACAAACTGGTTTTACAAACTATTTTTTGGTGTATGTTTAGAGAACATTTAAAGAACATCTAATGGCCAGTAGCACTCCACATCGATAGCAATCAAATTCCAGTTGTTGCTAACAAAATAGTGTGTTTTGAACCTTGCCTGGTTGGCCTTTTTTGAATGATTCTTAGCAAATTGGTACTACATTTCTAGTTCCAAGCAGTATCAATTTGATCAGAATGAGTTTCTAGGCTGTTCATATAGAATTAGTTTTAATTGGTTTCTTATTTTGCGAGGGCAAACTCGGTTCAATTTATCCTGAAATTCAGATTTGATTTATCCAAGATAGAACCAAAACCAGTTTGTTGGTTTTAGTTTCTGTTGGAACTAGGCCATTAAGCATTTCATGAACATGCTCAAACACAAGAAAAGAGATATGCCTAATCTTGGTTTGCAATTTGATGCTTAAAAATCTCCTTAATTTTATTGGTGTTGATACATGCAATTGTTGTACTCTTTTTCTTGTCCACCATGCTCAATTTTCTTTCATATTTCTTTGGTCATTTATAGTAAGGTAATTGCATACAGGTCTCTGAGGTCTTGGGGTTTTTACATATTGGTCTATAAATTTTGAATTATAGCACTAATGTCCTTAAGATTTTAAGGTCTTTGCATGCTCATCCACAAATTTGAATCATAATATTTAGATCCCTAAGTTTGACAATCTATTGTCATTTAGTTCCTCCACATTTTAATATTTTGCATGTATGGTGTAAGTTAAATGTGACACTGTAGGTGACAGAGGGACTGTACT
Organism: Apostasia shenzhenica; assembly: GCA_002786265.1. Taxonomy (NCBI): domain Eukaryota; kingdom Viridiplantae; phylum Streptophyta; class Magnoliopsida; order Asparagales; family Orchidaceae; genus Apostasia; species Apostasia shenzhenica. The sequence continues at coordinate 375,848 of KZ451909.1, read as the reverse complement.
ACAATAAATCATTAACCTCAGAGACCCAAGTACTATTATTAAAAATCTATGAACCATGTGCAAACACCCTAATACCTCAAAGACCTATTTAATATCTGTGAACCGGTACACAAAAACCCTAAGACATCAAAGACCTAAGTGCAATTTACCCTTTGTAGTATCTTGAACTTGCTAATTATATATTTCATAGTTTCACTTTATATATTACCCACAGACCGCTTAAGCTTGTAAACATTACTTAGATAATTTTGATTAAAAATTGGTAAATGTATTGGTATATTCCATTTAACTCCCTCGAAATTTGTATCATTGTGCCCTGTACAGAGGGCACTATAGAATATAAATCTTATACTAAGGGTAGTGAGAATGTAATTCCTATATGAAATTCTTTTCAGTAAGTTGTAAATTTGAAGGGAATTTATCATCCTGTGGAATAGACGACTATGTTTAACATATATTAATTTAATTCATATGTGAGTAATATTTACAAGGGATGTGAAGTTTGACATGCAAAATATGCAAACTATGGGATTTAGGCCTCGTTTGGTTTGTGTCAAAAAGCTCATCAACTCTTCTAAAAATATTTTCATCGCTTTTTTATATCTATTTCATATCATATACAAATTTAAATATTAAAAATCAACTTTATTTTACATTCTACACACATCTCAACATTAAAAATTTACTTTATTTCACATCCTACACATTTCAATAAACAAAGCTCAACTTTATTTAACTTCAAACATAATCCTCAATAATTAAATAATTTTATTTCATGCATAACATTAAGATAATTTTTTTCTATCTCAAAAAAAACTTAAAACTTTTTAAAAATATACTCCAACCAAACAAGGCCTTTGTGTTCTATGCATGTAATTCCCGACCACCGCCGCCAAACTTCCTAATTTCTTTTTTGCCGTTGGGTAGGTTATAATATTGCATTCAGTCATCCTATTTGTTTGTGATTAGTGTTCTTTGCTTTTCAGGTGCAGCATAACAAAGGTTCTTACGAGCTGTGGCTAATGTATATAAACAGCAGGATGCTATCTAATGACCGTTTGAATGCATATGATAAAGCACTGAGTATATTATGTCAAGTAAAAGACTATGATGAGATGACAGATTTCAGTGCTAGTGTGCTGGATATCTTTTTGCAGATGATTGATTTCTTATGTATGAGTGGCCAGGTTGTGCAAGCTGTTAGTACAATATGTGAACTGCTGTGCCCCACGGGGTTTAAAAAGTCCGGTGGCAGTTCACTTCCAGACATCCGGTCAAACTTGACAGTACCTGACAGATGTTTGCTATGGACTTGCTGTGTGTACTTCTTGGTGTACGAAAAGCTTCCAGATGCCATTGTGAAAGAGTTTGAGCTTGTGAAAGATCTGACGTTAGGGTTTGATTGGCCTCCTGGTCAAGTGATATATGAGAGGAAAGACCTTGCTTTAGAGTTCATGGAATCTGCTATGAATGAGGTAATTTTACTGCTGGATGGTAGCTTAGAGGAAAAACATCAATCTTACTGTAGGTCATTGCATGTTTTAGCTGTGAACCACCTGAAATGCGTGGCGGCTCTTGAAGGCTTTCTTTCTTTTTCTGAATTACTGGAGAAGTATTTGAGATTATACCCATCCTGCATTGATTTTGTACTGTTGGCCATTCGTTCTAGGCGAAGTAGTATGGATGATTTTTATTTTCAAGCATTTGAAAGGACTCTTAATACCTGGCTGGAGGAATATGATGGTGGCCAATGCCTGTGGAATCAATATGCAGAATATGCTTTATCAAATGGCAGGGCTGACTTGACTGAAAAACTGATGGGTCGCTGGTATGAGGATTTCTTCAAATTTAGGGATCTTCATAGCTTTTTGTCGGAGAAAGGTAGTATAAATGCTGCAACTAGAGATGATACTTTTGGCATTCTCAACCTTTGTCTTTATCTGGTGCTGCAGAAGAACATGGAAGATGCTCGCACTGCAATTGACAAAGCATTAGATATTGCTTCTCCCGAGGATTACAAACACGTCACAAAGGAGCATGCTGCATTCGTTTTTTCAAGTGACATTGAATCCTTGAAGCATTTCCCCATTACATTACATCGCCATCTTAGTTGTTATTTGTCTGATCATCGTTCAAGCCTTGACTTGCAACCACTATCGAGAAGGTTCACTCGAACAATCAAAAAGCCGAGAATCCTGCAGATGGTTAATAACACATTGGGTCCTGTTTCCAGGGATACCAGTTTACTAAATTCTGTTTTGGAAACCTGTTATGGCCCGTCCCTTCTTCCAGAGAAGTTCAATGACATCAAATTTGTAATCGACTTTGTGGACTCACTAATGGAAGTTTTTCCAGCAAACTATGGGTTAGCTTTGTCATTATGTAGAATTATAAGCCAACACTTTTCCGGCAGTCTTCCTGAATGCAGCTCCTTGAAGTTCTGGGCGTGTTCTCTTTTGGTTAACTCGATCTTCCAGGCTGTTCCTGTGGCACCAGAGTACATATGGCTGGAAGCAGCTAATGTTTTGAGTGATTTTGAAATTGTGGATTTCTCTCTTAGGTTCCATAAACAAGCCTTGTTGGTTTATCCCTTCTCTCTCAAGCTTTGGAAATCCTATGCAAATATACGCCTTAACTCGAGCCATGCTAGTGAAATTGTTGAAGCTGCTCGAGAAAGAGGCATTGAGCTGAACGGCAAGCTACACTAGATCTGATTCTCCAAATGATGCTGCGGATTCATACAAATTTTAGACGTACTGATTTGAATCGGATTTTTTAGATTCTCCAGTGAAAATTGGGAGTTCATTTAGGTTGTGAAATGAAAAAAAAGCACACACTTCATTTAGAACTGTGCAAATAGGGGGAACTGATTTCTTAATATACCTGTTGTATATTGCTCTCAGAGAATTTTGCTGTACTAGTAAATAGTGTTGAACTTTTCAAAGCTAATTGTTGACATCTTACATCTTATTTTATGCGCATCATATTTTAACTTCTATATTACTGATTGTCAATTATTTTTCTTACAGGTAAACAGTAGCTTTTGTGATTCTATTCACTTCTAAAATGATAAGCGGGATCGATAGGAATGGCAACTGGGCCGGTTTATGTCGGGTTTATAAATACCTATACCCACTCCGCTATATATTATTCATTACTCGTTTCCGCCTCATATTCGTTTCCGTCTCATCTCTCTCCGCCCTTATTCTAGTTTTCACAAACACTCTTTTCCCGTTTCCTTAATATTAATGAAAATTGAATTATTTTATTTTATTTGAAACAATAAAAATCATAGCTACATGGTGAATATTATATTATGAAAGCAAGGCTTTATATTTTTTTATTTTCAATATATTTTTTTATTTGATTCTATATAAATTTATATAAGAATAAATAAAAACATATGCATAACAGGGTGAGTTACAGGTTACGAGTAAAATTTGAGTACGCATATCCGTCTCATTAGAAGGTGGGTATAAATTGCTACCCTAGGGACTGAGGACCAATCAATGAGATGAATATCTACGGCATAGCAAAATTCAGAAGCTGTTAAATTTGAAATTTAGAATTAAGTTTAACAATTGCATCTGTGAGTAGTTAGATTTAATGGTGTGTTTTGACTATTCTAATAATTGTTTTTTAAAATGATAGTTTATATTTCTATTTATTTTTGTCCTTATTTGTATTTTTTTTATAAAGATTGTGCATGAATATTTTAAAATATTATTAATTTAATTTATTGCTCAGAAGATTTTAAATTTATTATAAATTTTAATAATTTTATTTTATATTCAATATAATTTTTAATATTAAAAATTAATTTTATTTTATATTTATTATAATTTTTAATATTAAAATCTTTTTTTATTCACTCTTCTTACTATTAAATGTTTTATTAAAATTAAGTGGTAGTTTCAATTTTTTTATAAATTATTTAAATTTTATAAATTTAAAATTTATTAATGATAATTATTGAATATTATTTTAGAGAGAGATAAGTTTCGGTAGTTTCAATCGAGTTTCAATAGTTTCGGTTGAATTTCGATGATTTTGACTCAATTTAATCGAAGTTACAGAGTTTCGACACTGATAGCTTTTTTAAATCGCTTTCCATCGAAATCAATTCGAAAGTACTAAAAATACTAGTTTAAGCTGAATTTTAAAACTTTGGTATTTATATTAAAATATGAAATAAAAATATGTTTTTAAAAATTTATTTAATTTGTCATATATAATTATATAATACAAGCCCATTATTTTATTTTTTTAGTTAATTGGGCCAAACGGGGCCTCAAGTTCTTCTCTGCGTGCTTGTCTCGCTCCCGCTTGGCTCGCCGATAACCATCGCTCTTCTTCTTCGTGCACGGCGTTCACCTCGCCGGTGCTGTGTTACTCCCGCTTGACCTGCCGAACTCTCAAGTTCTTTCTCTCTCTTTATCCCTTAAAATGGCTGCGGTATCTTGCTACTGGAATCAATCTTAGGATAGACTTTTTTTGTTGTCAATCATCCCCAAGACTCCAACTTGACCGCCGTTTCTTGCTGACTCCGGCAGCGCGGATTGTTTAGGAGGGTGGAGGAACAATAGGGTAAGCTCTGATCCATTCATGCTTTGCTGAAATTACGGTTCGTAGTGTTTCTTGGTCTTTAGGATGTGTTTGCGGAGTTCATCGGCGAGGGATTTGTAGGTTGTGTTCTACTTTGAGGTGATGCCGTCAGAGGTTTGGCGGTGTGGAGCTTTGACTTAGTTAAGTTAGGGCATTATCAAATGCTTGCTATCACATCTTTATATGTCAATTTTCCCGGTAAAATGGATCATAGACGAGGGCTAGACCTGAGGGAATTTCCTTGTTGATGTGAGGTACAAATGGTTGGTGCTTACACGTAGCAGTAGAGATATGATGATTGTGTTTTGAAAATAATGACTGGAGGAAGAAATGAAATGAAAAAGGAATGGTTTAACAAATTTGAGGGAGGTGGGGTTGGCTAAGTAATGAGAAGTTTAGGTGGGTAAAAGCTTTCCAAAGGAGTGCTATTAATAAGGAGGAAATGGCATGTCACTCCTCACTTGTGTCACTCTTGCGAAATTTTTTATTAGTATGTAAGCCTATAACTTTCTTATTTCTCCTTTCTTGAATTTGAAAATCTGCATTCAGTTTTTGCACTTAATGGTGTTGTTTCCTTGCTAAGATTCCTAAGGTATGAACCTCTTTCAAGGTAAACATTGCATTGATAAATTATTGATGTTACTTTTCAGATTGTAAAGAATTTCAAGTGATTAATCTCATTGTTAATTACGTTTCATCCATGGTTTGATGAATCCATCTAAAAGCACCAGAGCCAGCACTATCATCCACCTCATTAAATACAATTTTATGTATTTGCATGTTTCAAGCATTCTGCTCATGCATATGTTGACCATGTTACTGCATTGCTTTTGTTGCTTGTGATAATTTACCCACCGCCATAGCCTTTTTCAGATCATTTTCATTGTCGATAACACTTAAAGCCACAGATTTTACCAAATGGGAAATAGTTTAAGACGGCTTAAGTCAACTTAAAGCTATTTGAATTGCCAAATGGTTTCTTTAACCTTTAAGCTGCTTAAGTCAGTTCAAACTGCTTAAAAGGTTAAGTTTATAAACTTAAATAACTTGAACTTTTACCAAACGCAGCCTTGGGCTCAATGCCCGCTACCCTTGCTTCTCTCTCGGTGCTCATCTAGCTTTTGCACACCCCTAGTTTATTCTTACAATTATGTGGCATTGCTAAAAGTGTTTGCAATCTTTGACCTTTTTTTCAGTACTGCATCTATTGTGACAAAGAATGGTAGGACTATCAGCAGGTGAAAAGCATTTTATCTGTGGTGGGATTGCACAGGATCTCCGCTCTGATGGACGACAAAGATTGCAGTTCAGGCCTATATCTGTTTTAATTGGAGTCATTCCTCAGGTTATACCAAAGATATTTGTTAACATTACTGGACTTTTTTTGTTTGTGTATTGTGATAGTTGTTATTTCACTTGTGTATCTAGCTTTTAGGGATTAAGGTCTTTCCTGATTTCATGATAGGCAAATGGTTCGGCTCAGGTTAGATTGGGTGCAACAGATGTCATTGTTAGCGTCAAGGTAATGTTGTTATTGCCATTTTTCTCTACAGTGAATAGACGTTTCTTTTTAATAGGTTTTCCTATTCTTCTTTTTGCTTCATCAATTGGGACGCTTCTTTAGCTAATACCAATAATCTAATAACTGTACTCCTTAAATGAGTGATGTATGTGCCTACTTCATGTGGTAACTTAGGGCTCATTTAGCCTGTACTGCAATTTTCTGTTCAGTAAATATTTTTTATTGGTTCTATAGTTTATGGTGATTACGTTTGTTTTTTCATCACATTTTGATCTTTAAAACTACATGATACCTACATACATGAATGTGAATCGATGTGCTTTTATTGTTTTTAAATGGTTAATGCATGGGTTTTTTGTAGGCTGAACTTGGGAAGCCAACTCTGCTTCAACCAGACAAAGGAAAAGTTGCTATTTATGTTGATTGCAGCCCAACAGCTGGCCCAGCTTTTGAGGTTTATTATGTTCTTTATTATATAAATATATATTTTTTTGCATTTTTTAGTGGTGAGAAACCTTAATCTATTATCATCCTTAAGCATATTTTACTAACAAACCGACACAGAATTTTGTTATTCTTTCGTATTCCATTTGTTAGTGTAAATTGTGGTGGATATTTGTAAGTTGATTGATAAATGAGAACTTGACAAAGGTGAACTTTCTATCCGGCATATTCTAGCTTAAACCTTATTTCAACCTTGTATTGCATCAATACTGTCTTTGCTCTCGGCTTACTCATATCATCACTCTTTTCAGGATTTTTATTTTATGACTTTTGGGGCTGTTTATTTGTAAAGTTATTTTTAAATGAGGTTAAAGATAAACTTTAATGTGATGTTTTTATTTTGAGATTTGTTAAAAATTTAAAATAAAATTAATTATATTTTGAGATATGTGTAGGATGCAAAAAAAAGTTAATTTTTTATCTTAAAAATTGTGTAGGATGTGAAATAAAATTAGTTTTAATGTTGGAGTTTGTGTAAGATTTGAAATATTATTAATTTAATATTAAAATTTGCGTATGATATGACCCATAAGGTTTATCTTAATCCAAGTTAAAATTAATCTGGCAAAGCAAGCATCCCCAAAGGTTGTCATTTACCATTATCATTCCTTACATAGGCTTTTACTAGTTTCTCTATAGTTTCCTCACTTCTATTACTTGTAGCTTTTATATAAATGTCTAGCATAGAAAATTCAGTGTTTTTGGCTCCGATTATTTAAGGAACTCTTGCGACCATCATTACTAGCTTTGTTTGATATTCAAACCCATGAAGTTGGGACAGCAGTGTCATGAATAGCAAAGTCGTGCAATATTATATGTATATGTTTCTTGACAAAAACTTTGAACCTTTTCTCCTACTGGTGCGAGACAAATGAATGATGATGCAGTTTTAGAAATCAGCAAGTTATATAACAGAATATTCACAAATTAATGCTAAACTAGTGGGGACACAAATCAGCATTGAATTGGATGGCTAGAATGATGTCAAGTGCTGAATCAAAATTCAAATTCAAATTAATTAGAGCTATTGGAGATTTCCATATTAGCCGTTGCCGGGTCCCAAGTCCCGGATGAGAAATGCGGAGGGTTGCGTTAGGTAGTCGACAGCCAGCGTAAAACTTGTCGAATCACTCATGACATGAATCCTTTAGAAAATTGCGTTAAAGCTAGGGCGTTCCCTGGAAGCGACGCGCTATATTGCCTGAATACAGTGAAAAATGGGCAAGGGCCGCTGCATCGGCGCCCGGGTGTAGTGAAAAATGAAGCAAGGGTCCCCACATCATGGACGGATGCCGGTAAAGAAGCTAGTCCATCATAGTAGAACTCAAGTCAGTAGGATTAGATTAGGAACTTGGAATATAGGCAGGCCTGACGGGCAAAGCTCATGGAGTTGGTGGATATTATGAATTCATGAGAAGATTAATATTTTGTGCCCTGCAGGGAAACAAAATGGGTTGGACGAGAATGTAAGGAAATTGCTGGCCTAGGTTTTTAAACTTTGGTACTCGCGGTAAGAAAAAAATAAAGAATGGAGTGGGTAGAATTTCTGGATAAGAGCTTGAAGAATCATGTAGTGGAAGTTAAGAGAAATTGTGATAAGTGACAGGCTTTTAAAATTATAATCAATGGAGAGATTTTGTTTTTTATTTGTAAGTGTGTATGGCCTCCCAAGTTTGGGCTTAGATCCGCGACACAATGAGGAAAATTTTGGAATGATTTAGAAGAGTTAATACAAAGAGTACCTCAGGAGGAAAGATTATTTATTGAGGAGATTTTAAATGGACATGTTGGACGTGGTTGCTGGGGAATTTAATAATATCCATGGTGGATATGGTTTTGGAGAGATAAATGAGGAGGGTAAAACTATTTTATAGTTTTCTTCAGCATATGATTTGAATTGCTAATACTTTATTCAAGAAGAGAGAGGAGCATGTTATCACGTACAAAAATGGAACTTCAAAGAATCAGAGTTGATTATTTTCTTATAAGGAAACGAGATCGCTTGGATTGTAAAAATTGTAAGTCATTCCAAGTGAATGTTTGCTACCCAACATCGATTATAGTTTTAGATTCCGAGATAAGTATTTGAGAAGAAATAATAAGTCAAATCCTATCCTCGGACTCGATGGTGGAATCTAAGAATGAGAACAAATGTAATTTTAAGAAGAAAGTTCTAGAACTTGGCAGTGGAATATTAACGGGAAACTGATCTTATGTGGTTGACAGTTGCTAAACTGTATCCGTAAGTGTGGCCAAGGATGTGCTGGGAGAATCCAAAGGAATGATTCCAAATAATAAAGATTTTTGGTGGTGGAAAGATGATGTAACAAGAAAAAATTAAGGAGAAAGATTTGTTATAGGAGATTGGTTTAAAAAACAAAATAATGATGAAGTGGGAGAATAATATAAAAGTGGCTCGACGAGAGTCTAAGAAAGCAATAAGCAATGCAAAAAATATGGCTTTGAGAATTTATATAAGAAGCTAGACACTAAAGAAGGAGAAAGACAATTATATAGGATTGCCAAGGCAAGAGATAGAAAACTAAAGATTTAATTGAAGTAAAATGTATTAAAGGATGAAAATCAAAAGAGTATTTTTATGGAAAAGATATCAAAAATAGATGGATGAGTTACTTTCAACAAGCTTTTCAATGAAAATTGTGAAAATTCAATTGATTTTACAGAATCAGCACCCTAAAAGAAAGTAAAAATACTCTTACATCCGACGTATTAGTAAAGCTGAAGTCTGGAAAGCTTTAAAGAAGATGAAGCAAAAAAAGCAGTAGGACCAGATAACATCCCATTGATGTTTGGGCACTGCTTAGGAGATGAAGAAGTTTCTTGGCTCACTAGATTGTTTAATTATGATTTTGAAGACTAAAAGGATGCCAAATGAATGGGAAAGAGTATATTAGTACCTATTTTATAGACAAAAGGTGGATGTAAAACAAAATTGTGCCAATTATGAGGATTAAATTAATGAGTCATACTTTTAAAACTTTGGGAGAGGGTGACGAACAAAGGTTACCCATACATACTAAGGTATCAGAGAATCAGTTTGGTTTTATATGCCAGGTAGATCTACTATAGAAGCCATTCATTTATTAAGAAGTTTAATGGAGAATTTAAGGGAGAGAAAGGAAAACTTACATTTGGTTTTAATTGATTTGGAAAGATTATGAATAAAGTCTCAAGAGAAGTACTTTGGAGAGTTTTAGAAAAGAAAGAGATTTGCACTGCTTATATTCAAGTTATTAAAGACATGTATGAAGGAGCTGTTACCTCTGTCGGACACAAGGAGGTTTTGACTAAGGATTTTCCTATTACAGTTGAATTACACCAAGTGGCGTTAAAGTCCGTTTTTTTTGCTTTGATTATGGAAGTCATGACTGGACAATCCAAGATGAAGTGCCTTGGTGTATGCTCTTTCGCAGATGATATTGTCCTTATTGAGAAAACTAAAGAATGAGCTAAAGCGAAACTAGAGCTTTGGAGGAATGCTCTAGAATCTAAAAGTTTGATGGTTTGGACATCTAAATCGCAGGCCAATTGAAGCTCCAGTTAGAAAATTGAGTTACTGGATTTGCCCATGTACAAAGAGGAAGAGGGAGACCAAAGAAGACATGGCAAGAAACTATAAGGAGTGATCTTAGTTACTTAAACTTATATAAGAATTGGTAACTGATAGAGCGCAATGGAAACAAAGGATTCATGTAGCCGACCCCACCTAGTGGGATTAAGGCTTGGTTGTTGTTGTTGTTGTTGTTGTAAAATAATTTGCTAATCAATTTTGTTGAATATAAATATAAAATATCATTTGCAATTTTTTTTCCCATTTCGCATCATAAACTTTTCAGGATTTAATTTTGCAATGACTGAGAAATTAACTAAACCTGCAAAACCAATTTCTTTTAAGATTTTAAATAAATTAGATGGAAGGTAATTGAATTAGGGCGCAATTCGGTTTTCAACAAATTAGAAATGGGAAAAGGATTACAGATTGTCACAATATTTAATCAACAGTAATTAAATATGCACTCAATAATGATAGGTCGCATAGGCAAAACAAATTTGAGCAAATTTCAAGCGAGCATAAAGATCCAAAATTATTCGATTTAATCAGGTTAGAGGTTACTGAACATAAGCGTGCACGAAAAGCGGTGGGCGTGCGCGACAGGCAGGAGAGGTATGCGGCGTGGCGCGAAGGGCCGTCGTGCAGGGGAGGGCAGGCAGGGGGGAGTTGGCATGCAGGAGCGGCGCACAAGACCGACACGGGGGCGTCGCGTGGGTGCGGCTCCAGGGTAGTTGCGGGGGGCGTGTCGAGCAGGCACAGACGTGTCAGGGGATGCGGGTGCATCTGGTTTAGCGGCCGCGAGCACATTAGGTTGTGTGGGCGCGAGCTCATCGGATAGAGTCGGTGCATGCGTGTTGAGCGAAGCCAGCGTGAGCGCGTCGTCGACGGTGTGGGCACACTCGACGAAGAGACGATGCAAGTGCGTCGGTCAGGCGACGTGAGCGGGCGGTGACACGACCACGCCGGATTGGAGACGGCAAGCTATTCACAGGAAGACGACTAGCAAGCGTGGGGTGCAAGATGAATGGAATTGAACCCAGAGGGAATGAGCTGGGCCGAATAGAGTTTAGGAATTCTTACCCAAGGTTCAAGCCCTTTCCTATCCGGGATGTCGATTCATTCCAGAATCAAATAATTCGAAGGGAGAAGACAATAGTTTTTATTTGGCATAAGAAAATTAAGAATAACAGGGAGCTTTTTATATAAACTTCCGTACAAACTGACTCAATAAAGAAAAATACATAATATAATAATTTTCTCACACAAATAAAAAAATATTAGACAACATACTAAAATAACAATTACAGAAATAGAAATAACTAATATAGAATAAATGCGGGAAATAAAATCAGCTCAAAATGGAATCTTCAATCAATCAAAATGAATGGAAAAATTTCCAATCCACCAAGTTAGCAATCCGCGGTATTCATTTTCCCAAATCTGTCCTAACAGTCAGTCAATCCAGATCGAAGTAGTGTGGCTAGATCTCAGCCGTCGACGATAAACTCTGCCAGGAATGAATCGACAGTTGAACGTGGTATCCCACCACCTACATATAATTGATTTGAGGCAACATTATTGTAAGATCAACATATAATAGATGCTTACTAAAAAACTTAGAATTCACTTTACTTAATTAACATAAATGCACATTAGTAATAATAATAACTATAGCAAGCGGAAGTAAAATAAACGTGAAATGAAGTAAATGATACAATATAGTATGTTTCAACCAAAATCAATCCATTATAAATCATTCCTTAAATGAGATTATGGAGCAAATCCCTTAGAATCCTCCTTTAAACACTTTCACATACAAGTGAAGGATCAACTCTCATCTCTTGTTTTTCAAAAAGAAAAAACTCGCCTTTTGTAGATCACACACTACATGTCATCCTCTTCACTCAAGGGATATAATCACATCTCCTTTAAGATCTAACCTGGAGTTCTTTCTCTCCACACGTACAAGATAATAACCAAATACAAGAGTTCTCGCCTCTTCTCCTAATGATTGCATCTTGAAGGTCCAAGAGTGGCATGAATGACCGTTTAAATTCTTGAGCACCTTAATCCAAATTTATCATTCAAGTTCTATAGAATCGCTTCGGATCAATGAGAATGAATGGTGTTCAAAGAAGATCATTAAGCATACTCAAATGGCCCCATACCCCTTAAATAAAGAGGGCTCCAACTAGTAGAAAAAGTGCGAAAATAGTCTCAAGATCAACCAAGTAGTCGACTAAAATTAGTCATTGGAGTTCCAATTGTCTAAAGAAGTCACAAAAATTTCTTCATTTAGTCAACTTACAGGTCAAAACAGTTGATTCCCTAGTTTCAGTTATAGATCGACCAAGGTTGGTCAACCAATAGGCATGGTCAACCAATAGGCCATGGTCAACCATATAGTCAAAATTGCACAAACTTGGGTTTTTCTTATTTGAATCGGTTTAAGGTCAACTTAGTTACTTCTAATGACATTCCTAGTGCTTATATTGTTCCATTCCAATCCTAGTACTGCTGAGGCCAAGCTTATGTGAATTCAATAAACCTAATATACATTAAACGTGAAGAATCTTTATGGTGACTTCAATCTTGTAGGCTTGTCTTTTGTTCTTGATCACTTTGTTTTGTTGATCACTCTACTTTAACTTAGACCATCTCCACTTCCAATCAGGTAATGGAGCATCAAGTATTCAATCAATCCTTCAAACCTACAAGTCAACCTTAATAAACAGTAATCGCTAACTACTATCAAAAAAAATATTAATCACTAACTAAAACATATTGATAAATATTAAAATAAATGATTAACACTAATTATAATCACAAGAGAGTAACCAATATTAATTAGGGGAAAGAATAGGGGAAAAATGAAACAATGGTGGTAGAGTGATAGGAATGTTATGAACCAAATTATCTAGATTACCTTTGGGTCTACTTTTTACTCTACCAGCCAAGTCTTTTGGTCTTTAATTTGAACCCACAAACTACCCAATATGCCTAATATACCAATGCAATAATATGAATTAAGAGTTCATTGTCTGAAAAAACATTCATTTTGAAAACTTGCAAAGTTTCTTTTTATTTCGGTTCATGGTGGCTTATGAAACTATACCTTTTTTTTTATGCGAATATTACTCCAAGTGGTAGTTATTCTTAATACTTTAATCTATGAAGTACCGGTACCATAAAGCGATACAAATACGAGAATACGATAAATCTAAAAAAAATAGGATATAAATATGCCAAAATACATATAATTATATAAATATATATATATGTAAAATATATTATATTATTATATTTAAAGTGTAGGTCATATGTTAGACTGCATTGAATTATATATTTTGTTGACATGCATTTTAAAATAAAAAATTGAATTTTCGTGAATTTTGTTATGCTTATATTCTTAAGTATCCTTAATAGCACTAAAAGCTATTTTATAAACAATCCAACCTAAAACATTTTATAACAAAATCTTTCAGTAGCTATTGAGTCTTCAAAATATTAAATTAAAAGTAATACCATAAAGTTGAGTCTTGATGTATATGTTAGTAGGGTAGGTTCAGTTTCAACATAAATGTGACCTAAAGTAACTAGTTTAATGCAAACAATATACAATATTTGTGACCTGAATCTAGATATAATGATGTATCAAAATAGATGTGTGTTCCCCTCTCTTCGAGTCTCTTGACTCAATAAATAAATTGATAAAACAAAATGAAAGTCAATGTATTTTTCTTTTTGCAAAATTAGCTTATATAAGGTACAGAAGTCAAGTAGCATGGTCAATGTTTGGCAAATACTGCGATACGCATTGCGTTTGTAAAGAAGTGTTAATTAAGGTAGAAAAGCAATAGTCACTGGCATTTGCGAGGTTGCAAGAAAGGGTTGAATGAAGTAAAGGAAACACTAACACACGGATGTCATATGTTTTTCTATTACAAGAATTTTATCGTATATTATTCAGTTGTGCTACTCTTTCAATCTCATGAACAATGAATGTAGCTTTCTCATCATGAACCATCAAGCTTAAGAATAAGTGATTTTTTATCGTAGGTCAGACTAATTGGTCCAACATATATTTTTTACTTAAAAGTACAAAGAAGTATCGAACTAGTATTGAATTTTATTTAAAAAATAAATTAATACGCTATGTTACACATCGGATACGTATTAGTGGATTATTAGTGAGTATTAATATCTAATATACATACATTTGTCTTCATAAATACTGGTACTTCATAGACTTTAATTAGGTACTTTATTCAAGTCTTTGAGATTTTTTTTACTTTTTGGAATGTCTTTTCTTAGGGTAGAGGTAGTGAAGAACTGTCTACTGAGCTCTCAGTTGGGCTACAGAGATGCTTATTGGGTGATAAAAGTGGAGCAGGTACAACTATTTGTTCTGCGATCAGAAATTTACCTTATTAATTTTCTATGCTTCCATCTATAATGGTGGGATTCTCTCCAATCTGTCACACAATTTCATTCGCATTGAATATGATATGAAAAGCTTTTCATAATTTTTTTTACAATTTAATGTATTCATGTAGCATTGACAGCTGATTGAGTTTGCCATGTGACAATGTAGGATTTACGGTTCAAACCAACTTTCTGTTATTTGATGAACTTCCAATGTGTATGTCAAGATTTCTACGTGACACCATAGAGTTATGCCTAGTAGGTTAATTCTGATAGGCATTGTGGAATTTTTGCTATACATCTCATACTTTGTTGTGCCTTCCATATTCTTTGTATTGCCATTTTGGCATTCTGATATTGCACTTATTTTTCATTTTTTCATGACTTTTAGGGAAACTCTACTCTTGCTGGTCATACTGAAGAATTTTTTTCATTATTCTTTCTTAATGATTTTAAGGAATGCCTACTCTTGCTGATCATACTGATAATAATCTGGAGGCTCTTTTTCCTTTCTAACACACAGATCATTGTTTGTAGGTTTATTTTTATTAAGATGTACTGATCTTGCTTATTCCAAGACATTTTGACTGCTTATCATCTGATGCCATGATAAAGTGGCATTGGCGAAATACATTGTTAAAGATCTCTTTTGGAATTTGATGTGTTTTTTCTCAGAATTTCTAATATGTATCTTATTCAGTTCAGCCAACTCCAGTACCTAATGGAATTTTCTTAGCATATGAGTGTGCTACTGAATTTCGTTTCACAACCTTCCCGGTATTTTACCTAATCCACAGTTTGTTATTCCTTTGCAATGTTGACAGGCGCTGGCATTGATCTTTCATCTCTAATAGTTGTAGAGGGTAAAGTTTGCTGGGACCTTTACGTTGATGGGCTTGTTATCAGTTCAGATGGTAATTTATTGGATGCTCTTGCTGCTGCTGTCAAGGTAGCTCATCTACTTCGAATGTTTATTTGTTGCACAGACATTGATGGCCTTGTAAGAATGCCTTCACTGATCGCCCTTGTTATCCCTACCAGTAAATTTTCATTTATTATCACTTTAGGGTATTCTATGGAATGTTAGTTGGACCCATCATTTCATTGAAATATGATTGAGCTTGCATTTGAACTTTTCAGATGCCATTTATAAACCATAGGAGGCATTTATGCCTTGAATTACTGGTGTCAATAAAACTAAAACTATCCTAAAAGTTTGGGGCTTGTAGCAGGTTTGGATAGTTCAGTTTCATAATTCGTGATACCATTTAATGGTTTAATCATGTCTGGTGATAGTCAGGGCAGGTGAAAGGCGTGTTGTCCTAATCCAATTTACAGTTTTATTGATTAGTTATAAATGACTCAAGTTGCGTCAACGACAATTTTCACTCGGCGGGTGGACTGGTACTTCAAGTCAAAATCTGTTTTAGATTATAGATTAATCTGCTCGTAATTCGGCACATAACCCAACCCGTTGATAAGACTAAATTGTGTTGTCTTACTTTTTGTCTTCAACACTTTTTCATGATGGTGCTTTGAATTCAAAACACTAATAATATCATGTATTGATGTTTTTTATTGGCTACTAAGTTATGACATTAAAAAATAGCTTCTTGTGATGGAGACCTTTGCCAACACCCTTAACTACAACATGTGTGATATATGGAGTGCACATTTATATATTGGTTATTTCTAACTCGAACTTCCTGTGCATTTTAGGCAGCTTTAAGCAATACTGGCATCCCAAAAGTAAGCGTTTCTCTTGGCCCTTCACCTGAGGACCAACCAGAGGTGGACGTGAGTGACGAGGAGTTCTTGCAGTTTGACACGTCTGGGATTCCCGTTGTGGTGACCCTAACAAAGGTAGACAATATACTATTGGATTGCTATATTGATGATTCGAAATTTTGAATAACTTTTACACACTAATGTTTGAATTCACCTTAACGTGCGTTCATTTCTTAAAAATGATATCATAAAAATTAGGATAAATTGCACTTGGTTTTGAGATTTGACCTGCTTTTTGCAGACATTTTACATGCTTTTACACAGTTTTAATTCATTTCATGTAAGCTTTTCTCATTAGTTATGAATTGCTGCAAGTTTCTGAGCTTATTATCTATTTCAATGTCATACATTTAAGTAATTCTTTGACAATTTAATACTCCCTCTCTCTCTCTCTCTCTCTCTCTCTCTCTCTCTCTCTTGCTGTTGGAAGAATCTCTCTCTCCCCCCTCTCTCCTCTCACTTTTCTGCTGTTGAAAGAGAAGTGCCAGTGCAGAGCAACTGGAAGAAGAGGGACGGGCTGGAGAGAGTGGTTTGAAGTATAATTTGATTCATTGAAGTGAACCATGTGAAAGGCGAATTAAACCTTGTGATTTACCCACAGATTATAATGAAATCCTACTGATTGATGGAACAAATAAATGGAAATCAATTGCAGGTCGGAAGGCACTACATCGTCGATGCGACGGCAGAAGAGGAGTCTCAAATGAGCTCCGCGGTTTCATTGTCTGTCAACAGGAACGGGCATATCTGTGGGCTGACAAAAAGGGGCGGCGCCGGCTTAGACCCAAGCGTAGTGCTTGACATGATATCAGTGGCAAAGCACGTAGCCAAAAACCTGACTTCTGTGTTGGATTCTGAGATAGCGGCTGCAGAAGCTGCTGAGGATGATGAGTCGTAGGATCATTGTTGAACCCTCCTCGTGAATTTGGTGATTTTAATCTGTAGTTTGCATTAACTTAAAGCTCATTTTTTTGCTAAGTTTTTAATGTTTTAATGTTGATTTTCAGTTTTAAAGCTTATGTTCGATTTGATTAGGTAAAGTTCCTTACAGAGGGGAAGAAATTTATTAAGAAAATGACTTGAGGATGTTTGAAATGCAATTAATGTCGAAATTTCATTTCTATCAAGAAAAAAGAAAGTTGAAAATTCATTGTTTAATTAGGCCAAGAAGGTAGGTGGCAAGCTATGAAGCACCGATACTTCTAGGAGGTTAACGTATCTGTATCCGATACGTATCGGATACGGATACGCACCTATATGCCACCGATACGCCAGGTGGTGTATCGGATTTTTAAACTTTTTTTAAAAATGCGTTACGAGATTGATACGCGATGGATATGGGACCGATATGGGACAAATACGGGGCTGATACGTTTGAATCGACCAAACGGTTCAAACCGGCCGGTTCGAGCTTTCCTCCTAAGCCCTAAAGCAATCCCTCGATAGGTTTTTTCTTTGTTTTCGCTGACTCGCCGAGAGACTGCGACGAACAGATCTCCTGCATTTAGCTACTTCCTTCCTCCTTCCTCAATCTCCTGCGCAAATCAAGCAACGCTGTGTCCTGGCTCGATTGCCGTGCTCCGTGCTCCTTCGCTGACCCCCACTCTCCTTCACCGCACACTGCACCGCACTCCTGTGCCGAACTCCTTTGCCGGCGCCTTCGCCGCGGCCTCTTCCACTTCCTCCTTTCCGTCGATTTCTACAGACAAAGCTTCACTGTGCTGCCCTGATCTCCTGCGACGTGCGGCCTCTTCCACTTCCTTCTTTCCCCTGAGTTTTGCAGATGAAGCATCGCAGCGCTCCCCAATCTCCTGCGCCATTTTCTCTACTCCTTCGCCACAGTGCTCTGAGCCTCTGGCCGTCTGACGTAGCTCTGCTTAGTGAGTGTTGATTTACTTCATTTACTTCCTCCTCATCAGATTTATGCTACTTAATTTTTTTATTGTATATTTATTGATATTATTAGACATTCACTTATATAACAATTCAACGTACACTAATGAGTCTAATTCTATTAATTTTTTGAACCAACTCTACTAATTTATTGCTATAAAACTTTAGAAGTTAGAACTTGTGATTGATTTTGAATTTGCTAATGTTTTAAAAGTAATTTATAGGCTTATGGCCTTATAGGATTCATAAATATTTGCATACTGACTACTGAGTAATGTTGTTGTTCAATTATTTTATCATTTCTAATTTATGTTACAGGGAAGAAATGACAGAAAGTGGTTCTGGATCTTTTGAATACTTAAAAGAGTTTAATGATTTTCCATTATGAAAATATGTAGAGAAGATAGAAAAAAAAATTTTGGAGGAGGAAACACAAAATTTAAATGTAACTATTATAATATGACCTATAATGAATCATATTTTAGAGTTCAATCGCATTTATTGAAAATATCTGATAATGAAATTAGATGTTGTCCTAAAGTGACGGCTGCACATATTGCTGAAATGCAAAAGATAAATGCTAAGGTAGAGAAAGCGAAAGCTGCCAAGTTGAAAAAAGTGTCACTTCCTTCAACATCTTGTTCTGTTGTTGGTGATTCCACTTCATCGCACTCAACCTTCAAAGTGGAAGGTTTTAATCCCAACATCAAGAAAAGAAAGCAAGGTGGAAATACAGTTATTGAGAAGGCTTTTAATATGCAACTCCGAGATCAACTGCATGAATCTGTTGCTCGAACTATTTATTCTGCAGGATTGCCTTTCCACATTGCTAGAAATCCTTATTGGGTTGATATGTTATGTTTGCATGCCAAGGCATCAATGACAAGTTATGTTCCTCCGGGATATAATAGTCTATGTATCACATTATTGCAAAGAGAGAGGGCACATATTGAGAGACAATTACAACCAATTAAAGACACTTGGAGTTTAAAAGGGGTAACATTAGTGGCTGATGGATGGACTGATCTTCAAAGAAGACCTCTTATTAATTTTATAGCAGTTTCAGATGGATGCCCAATGTTCTTGAAAGCAGTGAATTGTGAAGGAGAATACAAAGACAAATTTTTTATTTCACGGCTTATTAAAGAAGTGATTTCAGAGATTGATCAAGTAATGTGGTGCAGGTGATAACTGATAATGCACCAGTTTGTAAGGCTGCAGGAGCGATAATAGAAGAGCATTTTCAACATATTTTTTGGACACCATGTGTTATCCATACATTAAATTTGGCATTAAAAAATATTTGCTCTCCAAGAAACACTGAAGAGAATGCTTCTGCTTTTGAGGAATGTTATTGGATAAATGACATAGCAAGTGATGCAAATTTTATTAAAAATTTTATTATGAATCATTCGATGCGACTTTCCATGTTTAATGATAACGTGGAATTGAAGATGTTAGCTATTGCAGACACCCGTTTTGCTTCTGTGATTGTGATACTAAGAAGATTTCGACAAATCAAAATTGTTTGCAAAAAATGGTTATATGCAAGAAGTGGAATATGTATCGAGATGATGATGTGGAGAAGGCTCGTTTTGTTAAAGAAAAGTTGCTAAGTGATTTGTGGTGGGATAAAATTGATTATATTATTGCCTTCACTGAGCCTATATATGAAATGTTATGTGTCGCAGACACTACTAAATCATGCCTTCACTTGATATATGACATGTGGGATAGTATGATTGAAAAGGTAAGAGTAATCATTTATAGGTATAAGGAAAAAGAGAGAAATGAAGAATCAAGTTTCTTCAACGTCGTTGTATATAATATTCTCATTCAACGTTGGACCAAGAGCAACACACCTCTTTATTGTTTAGCACATTCTTTAAATCCGAGGTAATTTATGACTTGTGAGTCATCTCATTTTCATTTGTTTATATTAGAATGTTTAAATTTTTAAAACTTATACTTGTATTGTAGATTTTATAGTAAAGAGTGGCTCTCCGAAGCTCCAAATCGAGTGGCTCCTAATAATGATGAGGAAATACAAATTGAAAGAATGAAGTGTTTGAAGAGATTATTTTCGAATAACGTGCAAAGAAAAAGAGTTAATGAAGAGTTTGGAAAGTTTTTCTTAAGCCTTGGTTCATTTGGTGATCCTGATTGCATATCAGATAGAGCAATAATGGATCCAAATATTTGGTGGGCTATATATGGTGCTAGTACTCCACTTCTTCAACAATTGGCTATGAGATTACTTGGCCAACCGTCATCATCTTCATATTGTGAAAGAAATTGGAGCACTTATTCTTTCATTCACTCAATGAGGAGAAATAAAATTCAGCCACAACGTGCAGAAGATTTAGTATATGTTCATAATAATCTTCGTCTCTTGTCTAGAAGGAGTCCATATTATGTGGAACAAGCTACAAAGATGTGGGATATTTCTCCAGACACATTAGTTTCTGTTGAAAATACATGCATGTTTAAGGTAGCGTCATTGTCATTGGATGAGCCCGAACTTGAAGTAATGCTAATGGAGGAACTCAATGATGAAGGAGACCTTGACAATTGACATAAATGTTGCTTATATATTTTGTGTTTTTGAAACATGTATATGTTTTGATTTTCTTTTTTGTTATTGTTTGGAGACATTATGACTTATATATCTTGCATCTTGATTATTACTTATTGTGTATCCCAAGGACAAAATTAGTAGTATGATATTTATATGAGTGTCTTATCTTTTGAAAGATGAATTTGATTATAATGATGCTATAATTTTTAAAACTTTTATAAACTTTTAATTTCTACATTTGTAATTACTAATATCTTAATTATTTGATTGAGATGTGAGGATTCGAACCCCATACCTTTCACTTATCAAAAAGTGAATGCTCTACCATATGAGTTACATCTCAAATGTAATAACTAATAATTTTATATATTTTATATATATATTTTTTTGTAATTATTTATTATTTTTTATTATATTTAATCGTTGTATCCTGACGTACCCGTATCCTATTTTTTTGAGATTTGTCGTATCAACGTATTCATATCGTATCGTATTTGTATCATCGTATCGTACCTGTGCTTCCTAGGTGGCAAGTAACTACCCAGCAAAAATGACTAACTTTTTCTCTAGTGAGATGTGCGAGTTACCAAAGTGAAACAAACTACTGTAGCTTCGAGAAAGTTGAAACTTTAATTGTATATCATCCTACTAAGAACTCGTCGTTTTATCTTAACCTCGTATTCATCATTCTCGTGTTTGCTTGTTTAGTTTCTATATTATTTTAATTATATTAAAAATTAAAATAATTTATTTATTATAAAAAATAAAAATAACATTAAGTTAATTTTATCATATTTTATATAATTTTTAATATGAAATATTTACCTTCTTCATATTTTATATTATTCTTAATATATTAATTAATTTTATTTTTCTATATTTTTCATCACATAATTTAAAACTAGTCTACAAATTTAATAATATATTAAAATTAATCACTTTGCCCAATAAGCTTAATCTTATATACCCTTTGTATGTTTTCTTTGCATTGCAATACCAACTATAGTGCAAATTTTGTGATGTAATATTAATAGATTTGTGTGGCATGCAGGTAATTGTCCCAATATAATAATAATAATAATAATAATAATAATAAACTCATAATTTTATTTTCCTTGACATTAGTATAAAATTATTCTCTTCTACTGCACATGTACTTTTAAGATTCATCGATTTGAATTAAGTTCACAACTCGCATCATCTATGAAACAAGAGACCTTCCCCCATTGGTCCGTTCTCGCGTGTATCTTACTCGATTCAAAATGGGGAAAGTACATGCGGTACGCACTAGAACGAACAATTTTGTTAGAAATTGAAACTCACATGTATCTTACTCAATTCAAAATAAATTTAATTTCTTATAATTTAAAATTAATTTTAAATAAAATTAATTCAACTAATAATTAATTTAATATTTAAGTATACATATTTAAAAAATTTTATTTATATAAATTGTTATTTACTTATATGCCATAAAAATTCTAATTTTTTTCACAAAATTTAAATTATAAAATAACATATACATTTAAACAGATGAAAATATAGTTTCTATAAATTTCCTTGATATACATATTAAAATATTTTAAAATATATTACCCGCTCATTTTAACTCAAATTATTCTTAAAAAAAAAGTCAATTCAACTTGAAATCAAATACTTTTGTTTCGAGTTAGATTTGCTCGAACTCAGCTCGAAGCTAACCCTAGTAGGCAACCAGACTATGGATTCAACCTCTGCACTTCAGCAAAGTAATCACTAATTAAATTTTTTTTTTAAAAAAAATTTAAAAAAAAATCGAGCATTTGCTTAGAAAGAAACTCCGTCGACATGGCGTAAGGCTTACGTGCGCGAAAAATGAAAAACCATCTTCGTCTAAAGAACTTGAAATTGAATCACTATCGACTCATTCAGTTGGATTCAGCATCTAAAGTTCTAACGAATTCTACAATAAATTAGGGGGGGTTACATGTAATTTCTCCAATAGATAAATATTCTAATTTTGAAAATTCTTTTTTGTTGGTTAATGCAGGAGGCAAAGTTCTCACTATTATTCTATTCCAGATCTGGAATTACGGATTTTGGCAGAAATAAATAAAAATGCAATTTGTTAAAACTACATGAAACAAATCCATCAGCTTGAGAATCAAAATTAAACAATAATAATAATAATAATAATAATAAATAAATAAATATTTTTAATTATTCTATACAAATTTTAATATAAAAAAATATTATTTCACTTCACATTCTCAATAATTTTTAATAAAAATATTAATTTTACTTAATATTCATTTATTATTATATTATTTTTTTGAGATAATTAACTACATACCACGTAATTTAATTTTACTTATGCTTTATCCATGCATTCTTAATTAATTAATTACGCTATGCACACTTAATATATTATAAAATCTTACATACACACATTTTAATTTATTTCTATTAGAATGAGTAATCATAATTTTTCAATAACCTAACTGTAATTAAATTATAAAAAAATCTGAGCCGTTCATCATATTATTTTAAATATATTTTGAGTGAAAAATCCTAAAACCTTAATGTTTAGGTAGCTGCAAAGGAAGAGACATCCGCAACATGAATTAATTTTAGGACAAATCAGCACTTTAATGTGATATTGAGGAAGAGAAAAATATATACTATTAAAAGTAAAAATATAATTTTAATGATTTACTGACAGAATATTTTTTTTCAAATAGATTTTGATTAAATTTTAACTCAAATGTGTGTATGTAAAATTTTATAATATTTTGAGTGTGCATAATATAATTAATTAAGAATGAATAGGTAAGGCATAAATAAAATTAAATTGTGCAACATGTAGGTAATTATCTCTATTTTTTTAAACTAGTACCATTTTAATCCTCATGCCAACCAGTGCCTAAAATTCACCAAAATTAATAATAAATCAACCATTCCCTTTTTTAAATAGTATCCATCACATATAATGTTGCATGATCCACCTTGATGCATTAATTTAATATTAAAGTTCTCTTTGTTTGACCGTTAGAAATTAACCTAATTTAATTTTAACCAAGCATATCACATCACACATAAAATTTAATATTAAAAATTAACTTTATTTCACATTCTACACATATTAGTAGAATAATAACTAACTTATATCACATCCTTCACATATCCCAACATAATAACTAACTTTATATCACATTCCTCATACATCCCATCATAATAACAAACTTTATTTCACATCATTCACATTTTTTAATAAAAAAAAATCTCTATTCAAATTAAATTTTAATCTTATTAAAATTAAATCTTACAAACAAACAGGCTAAATAATAAAGTCAAGCTTAAAAAATAATAATGCTGATGACGACGATGCATCCGAACTAATAAATTCATTGATGTTTTGGAACACAAAAAACAAAACATTTGAGTTAAAACAGTGCAGATAATGTTCATCGCATGCATCACAAAAAGAATGTTGATTGCATCCATTAAACATGTGAATTTAAGGGGAAAAAAAAAGAATAGTTCCGTGGATTATCTATAACCTGAACTGGATATAATATGAAAATCTGATAAAGAAGACCCATTAGAGATGATACCTGTAGGGCTCTTATCGAATTTGAGAAGAGTTATCCTCCAAGTCCATGGGAGAAGAAAAATTCCAGATAGAGGCACAGTTCTCATCACCTACAGCGCAAGGCTTAAAATAGTCAAAATCCAATGAACAACAAAAAAAATTTATGTTCTTCGATGCAAGAACAGAAAATCAACTGAAAATTATTGAAATTTTATCAACAACAACAACAACAACCAAGCCTTAATCCCACTCGGTGGGGTCGGCTACATGAATCATTTGTTTCCATTGCGCTCTATCAGTTACCAAATTCTTATCTAAGTTTAAGTAACTAAGATCACTCCTTATAGTTTCTTGCCATGTCTTCTATGGTCTCCCTCTTCCTCTTTGTACATGGGCAAAATCCAGTAACTCAATTTTTCTAACTGGAGCTTCAATTGGCCTACGATTTAGATGTCCAAACCATCGAAGCCGACTTTCTCTAAGTTTATCCTCAATTGGTGCAACACCAACTTTCTTTCGGATATACCCATTTCTCATTCTATCCTTTCGTATATATCCACACATCCACCTTAATATCCTCATTCCTGTAATATTTATTTTATTTGTATGTTTCTTCTTTGCAGGCCAGCATTCAGCACTTAAAATTATTGAAATTTTATCAAATGCAGAAAAAACAAGGAAATGTGATTTCCAGTATTCAGATGGTTAATAAATTCAAGGGTAAATTCCAATTCTGATAGTGTCGATCACGTGGCAGGGCGCCGCGTCCAACTTTTGCAGCTCAACAAGCCGGTTACACCCGTCAATGCGCAACGCCATCTCCACTTCAAAATCTGTGACCGCATGGTCATCACATTCGAGCACGCCAAAGCTAAGTCAACCTCGATCTGATCCGCCTGTACTAGTACCCTACCACAACTCTGAGTCTCAATGTGCAGGTGTACCGCCTCCTCGCTCGCCCATATAGTCAGTCATTGATTCACAGCCAATCGTTGGTCTTCCCCCCATCCATCCCCTGAGCCCATGTAATCCCTTCAACCAGTTATGTGTTACTAACCCCATGAAGCAATGCTACTAACTCCACTCAAGCCCCAGGCCACTAACGACCAACCGCACTACTGGTGTCCAAACTCTTGTAAGATATAAATCATATCCAAGCAAATTAATTATTCAATTCAACCACAATTACTTGCATCACTAGAGTAATAGATTTAGTTTTAAAGAATTTAAAAAAAAAAAAAAAAAAACTGACAAATTTAATTACTATTCAAAATAATTATGCAGAGAAATCTATTAAATTTCCAAAGCCTCAGATCTCATTCATTGAGTATCTACTAATAAGCCCAAATCTAATTAGATGAATTCAAATTTATTAATGATCCAATTTAATTTAATTTTTTTTTAGAAAATAGAATTTAATTTAATTTAAAATTGATTTAATTTGCAAGATTTAATTTCTTATTTAACATATAAATACTTTAGAAAATAATATTGGTGTGACATACATAATTGACATACAATTGATTACTAATTGACTTAATTTGTTATTTACTTTAGAAAATCAATTTAATTTTATAAATTTTGGTGTGACATACATAATATTTTATCTTTGAAGGTAAAGGACAATTTTTCATAATTAAAGTACCTCCATGTAAATATCTCAAAGATATTTTACTTTGTCTTAAGTTATACAAGTACCCAAGACCCCTACCTCTATCCTACGGAGGTGACCTCCTAGCGTCTCACGCAGTCCAATTACCAATCAGCCACCTTTAATTAAAGATAAAATTAGGAGTTCTAAAGCTACTCCGGTTACCATCGTTAGTCGGTCCCTTACAAGAAAGGATCAATTAGAGCATCCTTCGAAGAGCTTCATAGTCCCCTTAAAGGAGAGAATAAGTTCACCACCTATTTCTATTTATTTAATGAACCTTATGTCAAAAGAATATCAAAATTTGAAGACAAATTTGAAAAACAAATTGAGAAGATCATCGAATCAAATGTCATAATTGAATCAACTACTATAAAGACAAGATTATATATTCTATTGAGATACTTATGATAGATTGTTCAGAGAGACAGATTTATTATACGATGTATTAGTATTGCTTAATGATGATAATTAGCCCAATCATATGATGAATTCTTCAATTATTAGCGAGCGCGAAATAATTTTATAGATGAGTACAAAGAGTGCATTGAGATGATTAAGTCTAGAGCATTATAAGATCTACCAGGTTTGATTAAGTATATATCAAGACAACAATTAATAGCGGATCACCTAAGATGCTTAAAATATAACCCGACCTAGAAGCAACCAAAAATAGGGAAATGAGCATCCATGCTGCGTGAGAATGAGTTTGAGTGGATGGTTGATCTGACTTCCAAGTGGGATGGTGTCAAGTCCATCTGTTACTTTTGGAAAACCTTATCACACTAGAATGAGCAAATGAATAATAACCACTACCCATGTATTTATGATCAGAATAAATAAATCAATAGTAATTAGTAAGTCATTAGTCAAATTTGCATGCATTTATTTTCATTTTATCAATGAATGTTAGTCTATGTCTGCATTTCAATATGCATTTCATACTAGGGCATTGCACTGGTCAGTTCATTTTCATTATAATTCAAAATTTAAAAAATCAAAATTAATGACAAATTATTATAGTTAAGTGTAAAACATTTTCATTATTATATCATTTTGAGATAATTACATCTACAGTCTAAGTTCATTTTAAAATTTAATTGGATTTGATCAAATGCATAAATTTTGAATATCATCGCTACATTATGGGAATAAGAAACTTTCGATATTTTAGATTGGGAGATTATCAAAATCCAAAGTTAATACCTAATAAATTTTTTAGTATTATTTTTCCTTTGTGAAAGTAGCCCTACCCATAAATGTTCACAGCCAAACCACTTCACTAATTTTGGAACAGATCAAACAAATCCATGTTGGATACATAATTTTAATTTGAATTTATCAATAATACTTAATTCATTGTAAAATTTTACCATTTAACGAAAAATGGAGAGAAGCTATAGTGTATCAGTCTAGCTTACCGGAGACACAAACCAGCTAAACATTTTTGATGGGGTCGAGTTCATCCCACAGAGTTGGTGCGAACACCCGACATGCCTGCAATTCCGTTTATATTCATCTAATGCTAATTGAAGATTCAAATATGAGTTAATTTGATTTGATTATTTCTAAAGTGATTTGATGCAAATTGATTTGATCGAGATTTGAGCAAATTGACAAAGATAAAGATCCTCCATATTTAGTTAATTTTAGTTTATGTGTTTGTTATTTTATTTTCCTATATTATTTGAAGGTTCCAAAATTCAATGTAATGGATTCCCTGTATAAAGGGAATGTGTACTCTAATTATAGACAATTGATAACAAATAAAATTCTGAGTATTAATAGATACCTAGATTTAAGCTAAAGGATCGATGTCCCTATGAAGAAAAAGTAGAGTTGATCTTAGGTGAAAATCTTTCAATAACTTAGTTATCTTATTTGATTAAAAGAAATCTTGTAGCGTCTTTGTTTTTCTTCCTTCACACTTTCAGCAACACATGAATCATCGTTCCACCTCACTCACATTCCATGATCAATGCCACGCCGCCACAATATTGTGATTTGCTACAACTCCATATATGACAGTGTCACTAACATGGCTAAATGCCTTAGCCTACTTCCACCACATGTACATCAGCTAACGGCCGCCTATGTGCAGCACTATCTCCAAACCCAAAATCTATGACTACATTGCTATTGCCACCTTCGAGCAAACCAGAGCCAAGTCGATCTCAGCCTAGGCCATTCGTGCTATCTCTCAGCCACAACTCCAAGTCCCATGTGCAGGCTCAGACTCCTCGTACCATTTGCGACTCACATCCCGTTGATTATCCTCTCCATCAAGATACCAATGCTTGTGTCACCCATTCAACAAAAGCGGATTTTAATTTGAAATTTGTACAGAATGTGAAATAAATACAAAAAAATTAATGGGGTGATTTTAAAATGATGGTTCTTTTGGGGCCCAAAGCAAAAAAAGTTTAATATTAAAAACATGCACCCTTTTATATAATCCTTATAATAAGACGACAAGAATCAGAAGCACAAATATAAATATTATGTAAAAGAAAAAAATATAATCCTAGCTATAATTTAAGTCACCTTTACAAATGCATAAACAGCTACTAATGAACATGAAATGCAAATAACAGAAACCAATTTAGATCTGTAACAAACATGCGGATGGCAAAGAAAACATAGTGGAAAATGAACACAAGTTACCACTCAAGTTGATGTTCTTGTCAAAATTATCCGGTAAGGCAAATCTACGATGCCCAGAAGATGATGCAGCCATTGGCATAGTTGGATGGAAAGATAAACAATTGACTGTATCTAAATAGAAAATGACTAAATAAATCAGATACATAAATTCAAAACATCTTGTGTATTAGAAGAAAGCCACCACTTTAGAAAAGCAACATACCAGATGCAGCTTGAAATCCAGTCACCCACTCACCTGATTGAAGGTCATATATGTGGACTAGACCATCCTAATTTAATAGTAGAAATTTCAGTAATCTAATTCCTTAATCAGAAACTCTAACCTAATAGGTTCACAGGGTTGTAACACTACCTGCCCGCCTGTGCCAAGATGCCTACCACTAGAGTCAATATCGAAAGATATCCTCTGATTTGTATATTCCGAAGCTCTATATAATCTGCTTAACATCAAAAAGTAAACTAGGTTGAATGACAGCATAATGATAACTATGGTTAAAACGGGCAAAGAAAACATAAGGAGAAAAAGGGACTCTCTTAAGAAATCAGCAAAAACTAAAAAACTGACTAAAGCATAAATAGTGTTATCGACCACATTCTTCCTACTCAACCATTTGTACTGGGTATCTAAGTAATATAATTCACCTCCAACAAGTAGAGATTAGATTGTTGGTATTTCCATCTAAGATTGTCTATGTTTCAGGTTTTCGAAATATTGATAAAGAAAAACAATCACAAATAATGACTTCCAAGTATGGACATATCACTACTATATGTTTAGTGAGTTTACTGCTTATTCTTATTATCATAGCACTACTACACACTGTCATTAATCATTTCAAGGATTAATCATAAATCCAAACCAATACAGTCATACTCTGCTTACTATGAAATACAATCTGATAGAGCATTATTTCCATGAAAGTGAGAGAATTGTTTCGAAAGTGAACAAATAATGCATAAAGTCTAAGCCGAGTAAGTTAGCCTCAACTGAATTGAAATTTTAGACTAAGCTAAGTTTGAATTGTGTCAATTACAAATTAATGAATTTCAAAGTTCATGGTTGAGTTAATTAGTAAAAGATGAGAAATAAATATATGTGCAAAAAAATTGAAATAACCTCAATTGAGGATAAGCTCAGAAAGAATAGGCCTAGATAATTTGAAAATTGGGAATATAAATCATAAGTCGATAGAAGCACCAGTAAGAAAAATTGAGTTATTGAATCTTACTCATGTAAAAAGAGGAAGAAAACCAAATAAGACATAAAAGAAACTATCAAAAAAATCATATAAACTTGGAAATAAATAGAAATTTGTTATTTGATAGAGTGCAATAGAATAAAAAATCATGTAGCTGACCCCACCTAGTGGGATAAAAGACTTAGTTGTTGTTGTGTATGTTTATTATATAATAGCTATATTAATTAATTTTCCTTTGACTTTATTTAGGATTTAATAAGAAAGTTTGACTCATGCCTAACATCTTTGAAGACAAACTAGTTATTACTATAACCATGGCCAAAGTTGTAAAGCAATTTTGGAAATTCTTCGTTTGAGAGCTGCCTAACTAGTGATCCTTAAGAGCAAAGCATGCTAATATAATAACATTTCGATCCTTTAATTGTCAAAGAAAACAACGTCAAGGGACTAGAGGTGAGCAAAGAAAGTAGTAATGTAACATGATATCAACAGTCTGGACTTGATTCTTACTTTCTTCAAAAAAGATTTACCAAAATTTAAATAGCATTTAATGACCTGTTTTCCAACTCATTGCAATTACTATTGAAGGAATGGTAGAAATTTTGCTACCAAAATGAACAGAAGTAAAAAAAAAATTTAATTTTATGATTTTTAAAATCATTTTGAATTTAAGAGCAACATTAAAATTATAACAGACAAGCAAATAAAAATTAGTCTTAACGAGGAAAAGCAACCACACCGAAGAATTAATCCCAACAAAACCTTTATACGGGGCAAATAAATTTCACAAGTGGAAAGAAGTTAGTAGCTACTTGTAAACAATGCCGATGGTATTGCGAATATCCCAACAAAGAATATAAGGATCCTGAAAGAATTTAAAGGATTCACATTATACTATAAGCATAGTAATAATTAAAATCATAAGAGAAATGGAAATAATTCATGATAATTCAAGGACTTTTTGAGAAAGAGCAACTAACATGACTGTATATAATCAAACACACAAATTTTCATAAGAATGTACACATGTTCATAAGTAGAGCTAGAAAAGCATAACAAAATATATGAACCTTAAGTATAAATATTGAAAGGCGCTCAAACACAAAAAACAAGTTTACAAGAAACTTATAGCTAAAAGCAACAAACAAATATAAGGATTTTCGAAAATCAAATATAGGGTTTTTCAGTTGCCCAAGGAAAACAGAAAAAAAATTAGACCATTCAAACTATATGTTCCATAATTTTGAATAAACTTATTGCATGATTTTGAGCATTATAGATTGTAGGGCAATAAAAACTTCCTCTTTTGGCTTAAGAACTACTAAAGAAGCCTTAAGTAATGACGCAATCTACTGAAGTCTTCCATATAAATAACCTTCTCCAAGATGAAACTCCACAATAGAACTTCTTCATCTATGAGAAACTACAAGGTCAGTGAAGAATTTGATGAACTTAACTTGATCTAGAAAAAAGAAAAAAAAATCAAACTCACTGCCCTGAAAGGCTCCACTGGACGAAACCACTACCAATTTCAAGCAATCGATCTCAAAAACTAAAGAGGCTAGTTTCACATTCAGTTTTTAGTTCAACTCTACACAAGAAAGCTGCATTTACATCGCTGATACCCAATAGGCAAGCCAATAAATCTGAACCTTCAAAATAATCTAACCTTAACCCCAGAAAAATAAAATTAACAAATACCATAAATTGCAGGTACATTACACAAGAAAAGTGTTGGCTTCAAGGGAAAGTAAAGATTGATGAGAAAAGAGGTGGAACATGATGCAAGGCCGTTCTTGTTAGGTGTGAGAAATTATCATTTGTTTTCTTCACTTTTGCCAGTAATAGAGGTTGGTGGGAAGGAATGTTTGGTATTATTAAAGCTAGGCCATGAGGAAATAAATGGAGGAGAGAGTGCTCTACCCTAAGTCAAGCTTGACCGGCCTTGACGCAATTCCAAACATTCTGTTGCCAAACGGCATGAAGGGAGGCCCTTTTGAGGGTCAAAGAAACAAGAGAGATTCTGGAGAAGGAAAACATATTCAAGAAATCAAGTTTGAACATACTGGAATGAAACTTCCACAAGTAAATGGAAAAACCAGAGTGTAAACTGAATGTTCCGTTTCATTTTTCTTGGCTTTGTCAATCCAACATAAATACAAGTAAACGGCATGCTATTTAAAGACATCAAAGGGGAGCACAAAACATCCAAATACAATGAGGCACTATACCAAACAAAACAAATACCAATATAGATCCAGCAACCCATCATGTTGCTGCAACATGTCACAAATCTGGGTTTAATCATTCTTCAATCAAAATAATGTTTCTCAAAACAGAGAACATGAAAGGCATGATCAAATTTTGGAAACACTTGGAGTTGATTTGGTGGAGATTCAAAATCCAATTGTGGCAATCAGCGATTGTAATTCTGGAAAGCAGCCGCATATCAGGTTTTTGGGCCACAACTTGTCTTCAAACAATGAAATTTTAGAAACAAATATCTTCTACGAGTGGGGAAGTTCTGGCCCAGATTTCAGAAGATTTGGAGGTGATTTGATTATGTGCCGATCAATGTTGCGGAATTTCTGTTGGCCAAAAATTTCAGCTAGCCTCTTTTAGTATGTGGCTGGCATTCGGATGTGAAAACAAACAAGACCTTGGGCAGAATATTGAACAAAAGATTCTGAGCACTCCAATGGATGGTTGATTGGCACTCTAATTTGGTTGTTCGACACCCCATCAACAGTCCGGTGCTAGCAGAACAAATTGGCTTATCACATATGACATTTCTAGTAATTCAAGCACAATTATAATTTAACAAATTGTGAGTCACTTTAGAATGGGAACTAAACCAAATCAGATCCTTAAAACAAACTC
Organism: Apostasia shenzhenica; assembly: GCA_002786265.1. Taxonomy (NCBI): domain Eukaryota; kingdom Viridiplantae; phylum Streptophyta; class Magnoliopsida; order Asparagales; family Orchidaceae; genus Apostasia; species Apostasia shenzhenica. The sequence continues at coordinate 342,994 of KZ451909.1, read as the reverse complement.
TAGTGATTCAATTGGAGAAAATGATCTCTTTAAGAGTCCAAGGTGGTGTCCAACTTTGGAATAGCATATCTACATTATCTCCCCACCACATAACATCTCAGAAATAATAACGTTAACCCTACATTACCTCATATGAAAAACACAACAAAAGAGAAGCCACAAATCAAGAAGAATTCCAAATAAGACCACCAATGTGAGAAGCTCTCCCCTATGCATAATCACTTCTCTTAATGAAAAACCACAAATCTCTATATTTATAATCAACTGAGCCTCCTTCAAAACCATGAATATCCAAGTTTAAAGAAGAGGGATGAAACAAGTGAGTTTCCTAAAGAAGAAGAAGATAGTTTTAAGTGAGTATGAACCATCTCTAAAAGGATCATGACCGCAATAACGACTATGAAAAAAGACAACTAAGCGTTGGAGTACTATCTGAAAATTCCTTAATAATGAAAGAATAAACGGAAGGGACTCATGAAGTTTCAGCATTCCCAGAACTGATTTCTGGAGGGCCACATTAAATACATGATCATCGTTCATCCTTTCAATCAAATTTGCAAATCATAGATGTAGGCCAACAACAATAATTTTCTCCCCACTAGATAAACCCAAATTATGTACAGTAATCTGAATTAGTTTGAGTCTTCCATAAATGACTTTTTGAGATATATGTGGTAGCATAGCCCAGAACAGGAACTAATGAAAATGACCATGAAGCACAAACAAACAAAATGTGGTGAAACAGGAAGTTGATTAAGCCCTCATAGTTGGAGGGTTATTTTTAGCATATAGAGAGAAAATAAACAATTATATGAGTTTGATGTGAAATAAAATTATTTTTAAATTGCAGAAAGTATAAGATGTGAAATGAGGTAAATTTTAATGTTGGAATTTGTGTTATATATGAAATAAAGATGATTTTTAATGTTAAAATTTGTGTAAGATGTGAAATAAAGTTATTGAATTTGTGAAATTTAAAAAATATTTTAAAAATGAATAGGCTCTTTTTGAGTCGTGAACTAAACAAGGCTAAGTCTTATTATAAGTAGCATTTCCCTAAACCCTAAACTGCAAAATAATGCTCACTAGGAATAAAATGTCACCAAGAACAAAGTGTGGAAACACAGTTAAATGCATAGCATCACCTTCCGTCCTCCGGTATAGATATAGTTTCCATCTTTTGAAAAGAGGACCTACAGGTGAAAAATGTGATCACAAATAGTTTTTCAAAAGCTGCATTTTGCAAATGAAAAAAATAAATGGGATGAACCATCCAGTTTACCTGTGTAACCCCACCGATTTGACCATGTAAAACATATAAAAGTTCCATATTACCCTCCATATATACTGAAGTAGTCTGGCTATAAGATCCAACAGCAAGCATCCCACTATAAGTGGGAGAAAAAGCAATAGCAGAAATAATACCTGCTATAAACAGAATCTTCCAACTATTAATTTATTTCTGCAAAATCCATTAACTAATAACGTGGTAAAAGAACAATGTAGTTGTTCATTGAAGACAAACGATCTTTGAGTCCACATCCAACTGAAAGAAGCTTGAATCTTTTGCCTCAATATACCACAAGAAAAGAAGAGAAGAAGATTATATAGCTAAAAGAAAATAATTTTTTAGTGCTATTAATCATAACTCAGCTGCATTTAGTGATTAAAAAATTCATGTCAAATGTATGTGCGTAAACAGCTTAAGATTACTTAAATGGTATTACACATTTGAAGCTTCATAGAATACTCAAACAAGACTATATAACACAAGCAGAAGTATAACTGGCACTAAAAAGGGTTCTATATTTGTACCAACATAAACTTATGTGAAAGTGTGGTTAACAAAAGCACTATTGGTTGCAAGATAGACAAATACCTGCTAGGCTAGTCTCAGCTTTAGTCAAAGAAAATTGCTCAAATTCCCGACCAGGCCGATGTATGTCGAATACCCTTATGTATTTATCATATCCAGCAAAAATCCTGCAGAAAGGACTCTTTTAAAAAGTAATGCACAAAAGAACAGGGAATATGTTTTTCACTATAATTTCAAGGACAATAAATAAATATGACTGTGAGTAGCATACATCTTAATAATGTGTATTTTTTAATGAAATGCTTCCAATGCTCACTAGTTTTGATGCAAGCAATAAATGAGGTCAGTTTTTTTTTCTGATATAATACATGAGGTCTGAGTTGAACAATAAGATTAAAACTAAAATCATGGATGCATGATTTATATGTTGTTTGTCAAGATACAGATAAGGAACTGTAAGATTTCCTGTTCATAGACAGGATTTTTTAACTTCATAAGAAAATAGAGAACTAGATAGTTCATTGTACTTGGACCCTGAAGTATTGAACGAGACTGAAAGGGCTGCCGTAATCTCATCCATAGCATCATATGCTCGATAAGTGCCACGCAGCTGTCACTACCAGGCGCCAGCAGAAAACAATCAGCACCAGAACACCATCAAAAAAACCCATATGAAAATTCCAATTGAATAGATATTAGCTACCTCACCCGAAATGGAATCCCATAGATGAATAGGATGGTCCCTTGTTGTGCTTGCAAACACACAAGTGGTAGGATCTGAAACAAATTCGCAAAACGTCAGACATCGGGCTGGACTTTCCTATTAAAATTGACAGTTTGGTAGTTCAAAGAGTACGATTATACCCAACAGAGACATGTATGGGTACCAGCAGTAATCATATACCATCTCTGCTTCGTTCAATAGGAGAGCTGAAGAATAGGAGTCTGCCAAAATATAGTCCTTGTGATCAAGTAGTAGTGAAACCACGACTATATAATGTATACAAGAACCCATCAAAAGAAGGATACACGGCATCTAGGTATCATCTTACCTTGATTAATGGGGCACTCTTCATACTTTCCAGGATATTGGTGATCATCCTCAGGCCTCCTCACGGGTTCAATAAGACGCACGAAACAAATAAGTAATGAGGGAAAGACGTAGTAAAGCATTACGGAGAAATGATAACAAATGGGTAGAGCTCACAGGTAGAATAAACGGAAAGAATTGTCGTCGGAGCTGATGAGGAAGGAGGAGCCGTCGGGAGACCACTTGATGCCTTTGAGAAAGTTGTTACGGTTGGAGCCGCCTCGAAACTGGTAAGCGAAGTGGTAGATTAGGCGAGGATGGATGTCGAATCTGAACTTCGGCCATGGGAAGGTGTCGGATAAGCCATCTGCTGCCGCGCCATTGACCGGATTTGATTTTTCCTCCCGCGTAGGTTCTCCGGCTTTTGTTTCCCTTGAACTTAGAGAAGAGTCATCAGACGGCTTCGATTTCTCTTCGTCTTCCACTACTGTTGTAGCCACTTCTCCTTCTTCCAGGAAATGACGGTGCTCCTCAGGTCCCATTAGCTCATCCGCTCCCCGTCGATCGCCGGAGGAAGCACTAAGCTGAGCTATCAATTTAGAGAGGCAGACGAGGAATAGAAGGAAGTAGATGGCAGTGGTGGTGGAGTAGGAGATATTTTTTAGTGCACCAGTGCACGGTGCAAAGCCAATTAGGGCACAACACATATGATCCACTTGAGCTTGTGCACTGTACATCAGTACATACAAAAAATTTTCATATTAATATGTCATAAATTAATTCATAAAAGAATCTATTCTTTTAAAATTGATCGATATACTAAAAAAAATGAATAATTATAGGTATTACATTAAAACGCAATCAAATGTCCTAATAGATCATCAAATATCGATTAAAGTACAGCAATATAGCAAATCTTAGGTGTGTAATTGAAATAAATAAGGAGTTTATGGTTCAAAGGAGTTCACAATTCCATGATCTTGAGATTGAAATAAATAATTCAATAAAAAAAAAGAGATTGAAATAAATAATCTCTGAAAAAATTATTATTATAATTATTATTAGATTTACATTTTTTTTATAAAAACATATTTATGGAATAATAATTCAAAAAAAACACTGATTTTCAAAATAGGTGAAAAACTACTAAACTATTCTGTATATAGCTTAATTAAATTTTATAATAAAATAAAACATATTTAGAATAAATTTAATATCAAAAATTAAATTAAAAATAAAGTGAACTTTACAACTAATTAAAATTAAACAAATTAAATAACTTTAAAATCAATTAAAAATTTTTTTAAAAACAATTTAAAATCAAATCAAAATATAAAAGAAATTTTAAGTCAAAATAAATAAAATAAAAACAAATTTTATAACTTAAGTAAAACTAAATTAAACTACATAAGAGTTAAATAAAAATTAAATTGCATTGCCTTCGTAATGTGGTTGTCTGCAGATAAATAGATAAATTTATGAAAATGGACAAAAAAATAACTGTTTCTTAAAAAAAAATTACATTCAATTACATCAAATTTTATTAATAAATAATTGAAAATTACAATAAATTTAATTAAATTAAAATCATTAAAAGTAACGCGCTGTTGCCGGGTCCCAAGTCCCCATGAGAAACGCAGAGGGTTGCGTTAGGCAGTCAAGCCAACGTAAAATTTGTCGAGGATAGGTAAAATGGAGAAATACTTCTGGTGAGAAAAATCTCATCCAGAATCAAGGGTAAATTTTATAAAACTGTAGTAAGATCAGCGATGATATATGGTGCTGAATGCTGGCCTGCAAAGAAGAAACATACAAATAAAATAAATATTACAGAAATGAAAATATTAAGTTGGATGTGTGGATATACACGAAAGGATAGAATGAGAAATGAGTATATCCGAAAGAAAGTTGGTGTTGCACCAATTGAGGATAAACTTAGAGAAAGTCGGCTTAAATGGTTTGGACATCTAAATCGTAGGCCGATTGAAGCTCCAGTTAGAAAATTTGAGTTATTAGATTTTGCCTATGTACAAAGAAGAAGAGAGAGACCAAAGAAGACATGACAAGAAACTATAAAGAGTGATCTTAGTTACTTAAATTTATATAAGAATTTGGTAACTAATAGAGCGCAATGAAAACAAATGATTCATGTAGCCGACCCCACCTAGTGGGATAAAGGCTTGGTTGTTGTTGTTGTTGTAAAAATTATTAAAAGTAAATTTAAAATTAATTTAAAATTAATTTAAAATTAATTTAAAATTAATAAAACATAATTAATTTTTTAAATATAAACATAAATAAAGATAAAATTAAAATGATATTAAATCTCCAACTTATTTAAAAATTAACTTAAACTAGATTAATTTAAATTAAATAAAAAAATATAGTATTTATGAATAGAAATTTTATTTTATTGAATAAATATAATATTGAAATAATATTTCAATTCTGCAGATAAAAAAAATAAATTAGTTATTATTTTAATATATATATATATATATATATATATTATGAGATAAAATTAATTTTTTTATTTTAAAAATATGTATAAAGTGAAAGTTAGTTAAATTTTAATTTTTAAATTTATGTATAATTAGATGTGTTATGTGTAGATAAATGTATGATAATTATAAAAATAAATTTGTAATAAGAAAATAGATGGCCTTAATTTTAGCAGTACCTTTAACATTTTGCACTCGATCTTTAGCTCTTGTCATCGCCTCTGCAGTATACCCCCGCAATATTATTTCATCTGAGAAGTTAAACTATACGTCAACTTTGTATCCAATGATCACAATTTTAACTAATTTTTGTTTCGGCTTTACATAGATCCTATGTGCACCTTGCACTTCAATCAATCTTAAATATCATAAATAAGGCCTCAAAGTTTAAAAATAATACGCGTCATTAATTAAGAACTAACATCATGAAGTTTAAAATAGGGATTCACATCCGCATCATAAAATAATTAGATGCATTGCATGAGCACAACACTTGTCTATAATTTTTTGGCGTGAATAGTTTTATATATGAACTCCTAACATGTGGCGACATTCTAGCAACTTAACATGCACGAAGAGGAGGCATTTTATTGCTCTCATGCAAATTTTCATGGAGCACATGGCTTATATTAGTTGTGTGCATTGATTGTGTTGAAGAGCTAGGCATGACAAGCATAATATATCCACTCACAAAGCTAATTAGTAGGAGGAGCATTTTAACCATGGTTAATTTAGGTTCATTATTAAAATTTCATTAATGATTTCATTTTTAAAAGATGTTTTAGGCATCACTTTTTGAAGAAAATGTAGCTTTAGTAGAATAGTTTACGAGTGAGGAAGCGAAATATAATGGACATAATGTTCAATTTTTTAGTAATATCTTCACACTATCGAAAAGTTTGAAGTTTGGACCAATTTGAACGTTATTTTAAGCAAACTTGAAGCTTAGATGACTCGTATAAAATCTAATTCATATGCTTGAATTCAAGGTTTCAAGGCCAATTGTCTCGAGTCAAATCCAATTTTGTGCACGAGCTAATTACTTCACTTAAAAAAAAATCAAAATTCTAAGATTTTTTTTATAGTATTTATTATAAAAGTCATCGATTATGTAAAAAGAGATGATCCACTTTTTGAAATTTGGAAGAACGAAGGGGTAGTCGTGTACATTGGGCCAATATGTCAAGTCTCGACGATTCTTCAAGTTTTTTTAGCAGCTATAAGCTCCTGTTTGTTTGGTAGTTTAAAATTAATTTAGTTTAATTTTAAACAGGCATATCACATCACACATAAAATTTAATATTAAAAATTAATTTTATTTCACAGCCTACATATATTATCAAAATAATAACTACCTGATATTATTTGTAAGATTTAAATTTAACAAAATTAAAATTAAACTTACATAAAAATATTTTTTATTGAGAATTGGGAATGATGTGACATAAAATTAGTTATTCTTTTGAGATATGTAAGGGATGTGATATAAAGCTAGTTATTATTTTAGTAATATATTTAGAATGTGAAATAAAATTAATTTTTAATATTAAATTTTATGTACGATGTGATATACCTGTTAGGTAATTTGGTAAAAGTTTAGGAGCTACTATCGATCTAAAATCTACTTAAAACATGTACAAAGGAAAGAGAACAAATTTACTAGAAATCGCCAAAATTAGTTTTTCGAGCCTCGAAAAACTAATTGTACCTTCTAATTTGGAAATAGAATACGATATATGAGTATTAATTTTATCAATATATATAACTAATATTAAGATTCCTCCTATATATACTCTCTCATAGATGTAATAGGAATTTCTTTTAAACTAAACAAATCGATTATTTTCTTATAGTTATAGAATATTCTTACACTATTATAATTTCTCAATTTTATGCGCTACACATAATTTTTAATATTACTCAATTTTTTATTCAAGGAAAAAAACTATTTTTAAAAATAAATATAATTTTAATTTACCATAATTCTATATTATTTTGATGTTTATTTTTTACAAAATATTTTTTATTTAATTCAATATCTTTATATTAAAAAATAACCACTTCCTTATTAATACATGTCTTAAATGTTATATTGATGCTTTTTTATATCAATTATGTAATTGTATATAGTTGATATGTCTTTAAAAGAGATATAATATAAGTTTCAAAAAGATTATAAATTTTAAGTCAAATAAATTAAATAAATTTTGAACAATTTAAGGCCCTGTTTGGCGCGAGAATCAAATCAGGACTAAAGTAATACTAATTTAAAAAACAAAAATAATAATAATAAATAAATAAATTTAATCATTCTACACAAATTTTAATATAAAAAATATTATTTTACTTCACATACTTAATAATTTTTAATAAAAATATATACTTTATTTCACATCTTAGATCAAAATATTAGAATCGAATATTTTAGTCTAGGATGTAAAATAAAATTAATTTTTTTATTAGAAATTATTGAGTATGTGAAGTAAAATAATATTTTTTTATATTAAAATTTGTGTAGAATAATTAAAATTTTTTATTTATTATTATTATTATTATTTTAAATTAGTATTATTTTGATCCTGATTTGATCTTGATTTAGTCTTCGCGCCAAACTGATTAAAAGTTTGTTATGAAGCAAAATTTTTATGCAACTGTTTAAAGGTAAATATGTTTAATTTGTAAAAAATTTAACCTATTGGAATAAAATTAATTTATTATACTAAAAATTACATATGATGTGAAATTATTTTTTATTTTTAAAATAATAAAATCTTTTTTGGCTAATATTCGTTATTTTCATGAGATGAACGAAATTATACATTATTCAAGGAGAAAGAAAGAACGCGACTCTGATAAAACCACTACAATTTATTCTCCCTGCTTCACCTATGGTGAAGGGACCGACAGGAAGACGGCCGGGGACGACGAAGGATAGGGTGTGGTAATATCATCAATAGCTTCCACTGGTACCCGTCACCGACGATCGGTTCTCCTTCCCCACGGCCTTCTCAGAGACTGCCGCCAGCGGCGAGTTCCGCCGCCGAGGCGCCGGCTCCGGCGGCTCTTCCATTGCGTGAGCAATTTCGGCAGCAGGTGCTGGCGCCGCAAAATCATGCGGCAGCACGGCGGGGATCTGCGACAGGCGGCGCTGGTGGCGGCCTTGCTGCGCCTCCGACATCCTCAAAGAGATGGGGGGAGAGAGAGAGAGAGAGAGAGGGATGGAGTTTTGTAGATGAGGCAGAGCAGAGAGAGCGTCTCCTTGCGCATTAAATTAAACGTGGAAGAGTTATATAGAGGGGTAATTCTATTCAAGTCCCTGTGTTTGAACTTTGATTTCACACAGATCCAAAAATGAAAATGTATTATTTGAGTCTTTTTAGCACAAATATTTTTTTATTTGAGTTCATTTTAATGACTAAATTTAACTTAAATTTGACTTTTATGTTATTAATAAATAATACATATTTATGTATTATAAATATATTTAAGTATTTCAAATCAATTGCTATTCTCACTTTAATTTTTATGCTTACTTTATATCCTAATTTATAATAATAATTTTTAATATTTAAATTTATATATATTTTTTTAAAAAATAATAATTTAATGACTAAATTTAACAAAATTCATCAAAAAAGTTTTATGTAAAAAAAATTAAAATAATATCATGGGCCCATGGCGTAGTAAAAAATTTAAGGTAAACTAACAATATGTTCCTTTACTATACTTATAATAATAATATTTTTTATTATTTAACGGTTTTACTTAAGTAATTAAAATTATACGAAACTATTGTAGGACCAAGTATGACGTCTAGAGGGGGGGTGAATAGACGTAATTAAAATTTAATTTAATTTACTAAATATAACAGTTAGTCCAAAATATAAGCGAAAGCAAATATAAGTGCAAATAAGAAGAAAATATCACATCCACAAAGAACACACAATATAATAACTTAGAGTAAATTATTGTGAGGTTGATTCTGACTGTTAGAATAGTCTGAATATGAGTTTGAGCACTTAGAATCTCTGCGAGTTAACTAGATATCTTAAAAGTTTTAAACTCTCTAATTATGTGGTCTAATAGTGGTGAGATTGCTCTAGAGATTTTTTTTGGTTGTGATAGCTCTAGGACAGTTTTGGGATAGTTGAAGGTGACCTTCAATAGTGAGGTCGACCTGAGGTTGACCCGAGGTCGACCTTCAGCAGCGACCTAACAACAGAAACTTTAAGTCGTTTTGGGGATTTTTCGAGGTCGATCCTGAGGGCGACGCGAGTCGACCTTCAAGCGACCCTCGACAGAAACTTTGGTCATCTTGGATGGATTTTCAGGTCGATCTGGAGCGACCTCAGTAGTAAGGTCGACCTGAGGTCGACCTGGGAAGTGACCGTTGGCCTATATTTATTATCCAACGGCTAGCTGGGGGTCGACCTGAGGGCGACCTCCAGGTCTTCTCCAGCCTATTTTTCTAGCCGTTGGAGCTCTTGCTATATAAGAAAATAGGGGTTGTTGTGTATTTCTTTGGCTCATAAAATCCTCTAAGTGCTCAAACATTCACATTCATTCTCCACAATCCTAAGAATTGATAAAAACATACAAGTGGAGTTTCAATCAAGATTCAAGGCGATCTAGGTGAACTTGGACTCAAGTGCTCAAACTCTTCATCAACTCTTCTTCTAGCTTTCAAGATTCAATCACAAGAAGGAAGAGTGAGTGATTTTTTTCTTTCTTTGTAATACTTTAGTTGTTCTTCTCTGCTTTCACTGTGCGTGTGAAGAGGGCCTCCAATAAGGGTTGGAGGAGGTGAGTGAGTGAGCCCTCACTTAAAAAGTGAGGAGGGCCTCTAGTGAGTGGATAGAGGAGGATTTGTACGGGCTTCTCCGCCTAAACCCAAGGATGGTGTTACAGTGATATCTTTCCGATCGGGGTTGGGTGGATTAGGTCTAATTTGAGCGAACCACGTTATATTGTGGTTCTTTGTGTGATGTGATATTTTCTTCTTATTTGCACTTATATTTGCTTTCGCTATATTTTGGACTACTGTTATATTTAGTAAATTAAATTAAATTTTAATTACGTCTATTCACCCCCCCTCTAGACGTCATACTTGGTCCTACAATTGGTATCAGAGCAAGGACTTCTTATAGGTTTAACAACCCAGAAGTAGTATGGCCTCTAGAAATTCTGAAGGTCAATCAATTCATAGGCCACCACTTTTTGATGGATCAGATTTTGCCTATTGGAAGATGAGAATGACTGCCTTCATTCAAACTGATTTTGACATGATGATTAGTTTTAAGAAAGGATACATACCACCTAAGAGATAAGGATGGATTAGAGTTAGATGAGGAAAAATTGGAGTGAAAATTGATAAGAAAAGATATATGGGCAAACGCGAGAGGTATCACCATTTTACAATGTGCCTATACCAAAGAAGAGGTTAACAATTAGGTCCGCAAACTAGTGCAAAAGAAATATGGGAGAAATTGATTGAATTTATTACATGAGGGGAACATCTGAAGTCAAGAGAGCAACAAAGAAAACTCTTATAAAATCCAATTTGATAACTTTAAGATGAGAGAAGGTGAATCTGTAGCCCAAATGCACTCTAGATTCAAAGAAATCTACCATGGGCTTGTAGGGCTAGGTGATACTTTAGAAAATAGAGAAGTTGTATGTAAGGTATTAGAAGCTTTTCCTAGAACTCAACTATGGAGTTGGCAAAGTTGAATGATATAGGATTTCTCAAAACTTGACACATACAAAATTGATAGAGTTATTTAGCCATAGGAACTTCATGAAACTAGGCATGGTGGAGAGAGAAGAAGTGAAGAAAGGCATAGCTCTAGTACAGCAAAGAAGAAGTATCGAAAAACCTTCATCATCACCTTCACCTAAACTTTCCAAGAAAGCCCAAGTTGAGATATCTTCATCTAGTGATAGTGATGAGGATAGTGATATTCAGAAAGCCAAAATTGTAGCCCATATAGTTAGAAGAAGTGATGAGAAGGAAGAAATGAAATTTAGTAAAGATGAATGAAGAAAATGATTGGGAGGTCTAGTAGGGGATAGAAATAAGAAAAATGTTAAGGATTAGCGAGGGAATAATTATAATAAAAATTGGAAAACAAAATGTTATATGCTTTGGTTGTAAAAACCAGGTCCACTTTCGAGATGAATGCCCAACATCCAAAAAGAGCATGAAGGCAGGACAAAGCAAAAGAAAAGAAGGTATTGGCGCCAAATGAAAAAGTCCAAATAGATAAAAAATTCACTGTGGTATGATTCGGATTCATCATCTCTTTTTTCCGACAGCGATGCTACCAAAAGGCATGTAGCACATTTTGCAGCTGATGCGCAAAACACAACATGATGAAAGCGATTCTGAAAAAGATCTTGAGTGTAATGTAGACTTTTCAGTAATGATATTGGCAAGACTTTATTTGTTGAGTTAATGAATGAATTATAAGTTATCCAATCTAAGTGGTTAAAGGGCCCATAAAGGAGTTAAATTCTTAAACTATGAGAATTGAATCTTTAATTAATACTCGTTATAATTAATCTTCCTACGACAA